>OZ018393.1:36890934-37058112 GCA_963969525.1 Ontholestes murinus | reverse complement strand
ATAGAAAACTAGATACATTAAAATTTTTACTTAAAAAGTACTAAAACGGTGCAATAAACAATATTTTGGCGTTTTCTGTAAAAACGAGAAGACTTAACATTTAAGATATAAATACCATTCGATAGGTAATTGAAACGTGCATTTGCTGATAAATTAATAAATATAGCGTTCCATTTAAATAAATGAAGTTATAGCCATTTAAATTTCTCATTTGTTTAATTCCAATTTTTTTACACCAGGTATAAGATGTCAAATTTATTATACTTGGAAAATAAAATATGATCTATTGTTACATTTCAGTGTAAATTTGGTATGCACAACTTAATTACTTTTTAAGTATTTGAAACATGAAAATTAGGTTAAATTTTTACAAAATTCAAATTATTTCAAAAACCTTAAGGTTTAATTAATAAAAACCTTATTAAAACACATACTTATTTTGATCGAAGGATCCAAAAATGCAATAAAATACAGGGTGTTTCATTTAAAAAAATACAACTTTGATACTTTTAGGGTTTTTGGGACACCCTGTATATTATGAAAGTAATTTTAAAAAGTAGCCCTAATAGACCCCCATATATCCCTAAAGTGAAACTTTTTGAAAGTCGCGTATTTTGGCCACAATATTCCGTGCCGTATAGCGTGAATAACCCTGTATATATATATATATATATATATATATATATATATATATATATATAACATTAATTATTGCTCCCTGTCAACCACTGCCACGGAATCGAGTTTTATATTGAGTATTTAATTCTGCGGGTTAACCATCTAGTGCAACGTATACATGTTTAGGTGATGTCACCTTTATGGTAATATCTTACTTTATAATTTATAGTATATTTAGTACTAATTTATTTAAATTAAATGGGTACGCAAGTTCACTGACATGTAACTCATACATAAGTTAAGTTTTGCTCGTATTATACAGGGTCTTTGTCTGACTCGGGGAATAAAATTAACCACATATACTAGAGTGAAAATGAAAAAAATATTATAAAAGTCTTAAGAAATTAATTAAATTAAGAAACTTTAACACATTTTTCTAAATATTTTCAATAGCGTTCATGGTAGAGTGCTGCAACGTCAATTGTGGGTGTGGCGTGGATATACGTTATTCGTGTTATTTATACGTTTTAAACTGTATTTAAACAGTATTTAAGCCGTTCAATTCTTCAATCTAATAATGGCTCTGTGTTTGATATAGTGTAATTAATAGGGTGTTCGTGTATTTTAAGGATTATTTTGTTATTTTCAATACTTTTTTAACCTAAAAAGTATTACTCGTTACATTTCCATTATAGTTAAACTACTGAATTGCACTGTTGCTGTGTATCAATTTAACCTATGCTTAATTGACGTAGTTGTTCAAGTCCTCATACCATAGAGATCATCGATTGATTTTGCCTGAGTTCGAACCCGAACGACTGGATACATTTTTAAAATAATTTTAATTAGAAAAATATTATTTATTAATATATAAACATTCCTTTTTCCGTAGTCCAGTTACCCTTGTTGTGTTCTACTGTAACAAGCCGACACGACCGACCCCTTGTCGTGAAGATTTTGTGTATTGCTTATTTACCTCTTATTCCTTGCTATATTCAACCTCTATTTTTCTCCTCTGTTGCTTCAGTCACTACAACAACATCATAATGAACTCAAAATTTTATAGATGCAAACATAAGGTACAATCTGGAATTGAACGTACTTTCTCCGAAGTTGCATAAAACGCTACAATGTTTTTTCGCACTTCGACGGCCCTTTATTAATTTCTAATTGCCCTGACTGCAACAAGACTGATGAAAAATCAGAGAGTTTAACACTGATAATTCCACCCACACATACATAAGAAAATTCGCATTCTGGATCGCCTCACCCATCTCAGCTCCATACAGTCCGAATTGTGTGTCATATTTACTCTTGTCGTTACTGCATGTTGAAATTGTTAATTTAAAATGTGAAATACTATTTATTAAAAACGATAGTGTATCAATGTTAAAACAATTAATTAATGAGAATAGAAATGCGCTACGAAAGGATTTATTATTATTCTTTAAATCTGAGAATGCAGAACAAGTATATAGAAATCGTAATACTGATATTAATAACCATTCTGCATTATTACAAGACGTCGTCAATCCTTGTAGTTCTAAAATAAGTAATGCTATTCTTGAAAAATCTTCTACCTCATCTGTTCCTGAGATCTCTTCTGCTTCTTCTGTAAAAACTATGTCATTCATCCAAGTACAGGAACTACACGATACTAATACACGGAATATACAGATCGTCCGAAAGAAAAAGAAGTCTGGATCCTCGTGAACAGTTGTTCTTGGGGCTGCTGAAAAGGTAGGAATTACATCAGCCCAACGACGGTCATTTATGCATATTAACAACTGTGCACCGGACACTTCCACAGCGGATATCGAAATACATTTGAAAAACAACATTGTTGTGTCTAATGCAACTTGTATATCGCTCACCAACAATAACATATACTTTTCATTCAAAGTTGGCGTATTATCTATCTGCCGAGAAGTGGCCCAAAAGTGTGACTGTTCATCGTCGCAAACATACGAGTACTACAGAAAAGCCTACAAACGCGACCATTACTAGTTTTTTACACGAGAAATAACGCCTGTTCAAGGAATCTAGCACCACCTATTGGACGGAGGTCACCATCATCACATCAAACGTCTTCTTCAAAAGTACAAGGTTACTACCAGAATATACGAGGCTTGCGCTCTAACTTACATTTAATAAATACCGCTATAGCGTTGATGGAATATGATGTTATTATTTTAACTGAAACATGGTTGTTAAACTCTATTTCCAATTCGGAACTAGGTTTATATGATTTTAATGTTTATCGGGATAATCTAGCCACCAGTAAATCTCTCGGGGGTGAAGTTCTGATTGCCCCCCCCCCCCACAATGCATGGTTGGTTACAGAAAATAATTTTATTTTTAATTTTAATCATGCTGACTACATAGCCTTAAAGAATGCATTTATTTATATTAGATGGGACGATTTATTTAATTGCCGTAATATTAATGAAGCATGTGATAAATGTTATTTAACCCTTTTTGAAATTATTGAGCTTTAAGTTCCGAAAAAAATGTATAAACGCTAAAACTCGTTTTCCAATTTGGTTTACAAAAGAACTAAAATATCTTATATTTTTAAAGAAAACCCTCTAAAAAACGTATATTATATCACAATCTGCTGAAGACTAAGATACATTTAGAAAAAGTCGAGACCATTGCAAGAGACTGGCAAACGAGTGTTACTTAAATCATATTAATAATGTTGAATGTTCTCTTAAATAAAATATCAATGCTTTTTGGAGTTATGTTAACTATAAAAGAGCTTCTAACCAGATTCCTACAACATTTGTGAACTTTGCGCAGTTTTTTGGGTTTGTGCATCATTCGCCGAGCGTCCACCCGTCATCGAATGTTAACAGCATTTCTACTTATAGTAATAATCATATAAACGAAGCGTTCCGTTTACATTAAATATATTAGATATATTGAATGAGTTATCATTATTGAAATATAACAACCCAGGGCCAGATGGACTTAGCACAACCTTCTTTAAAAATTGTGCATTTTCACTTAGTCGCCCATTATGGCTCAACGCATACCTGTCTGAAGGTAGCTTTCCCACTTGCTGGAAAAGTGCTTACATCACACCAATTGAACGAAGTCGTGTTGACAATTATAGACCGATTTCTATATTAGGTGTAACACCTAAAACTTTTGAAAAGCTTCTTTGTAAATACCTAACAGCGTAACTGCAATCCTCGATTTACATGTGTCAACATGATTTTCGTACCGGAAAATCGACTTCTACTAATCTTTTAGTGTATCATGCGTATATTGTTCGTGCTTTTGAGGAGTTGTGTAGATGGAGATCTACACCGATTTCTCGAAGGCATTCGACACTGTCAATCGTACCTTACTTGTGAACAAATTAAGGAACTTTGGTGTTGATAATACTTTGTTACGTTGGATAGAGTCATATCTCTCGGATAGATACCATTATGTTAAAATTGGGCGCTGTCATTCACGCCCCATCTGTGTCACGTCAGGTGTACCTCAGGGGGTCACACTTGGGCCTTCTTCTATTTAACGTATTCATAAATGACGTGGTTACATGCTTTACCAATGCTGAATTACTTCTCCTTGCTGATGTTCTTAATTGTTCGTTATTTCAGAGGTTTTAAATAAGCTCAAGTGAGAACACAGCGGTATGAATATCGAAATATATTGTAACTATGTTTTTTTTTTTTATAAAATCAACAACTATCATTCGTTATACAAATTGGGCGTTACTTGATAAATACAACTAATAGTATATTTTACGATACGTTAGATGTCATGTGTCGGTGCTCGAGATTTAGATAACGCGTATTTTCCAACACTTCCCCTCGAGAGCTCCGGCATCGACATGTTAACCTTCCGTTAATCCTAGCAGCTCGCTGCACTTCACGTGTTTATGTCTGGCTAACGATTTCGTCAAAATATCAGCTGACATGTCTTCAGATGATACGTGGTTCAAATTTATAGCTCCCGACATGACGATCTCGCGAACGAAATGGTGCTTTATATCTATGTGCTTAGTCCGGGAGTGGTAGACCGGATTTGAAACGAGCTTCTGCGCACCTATGTTATCGTTCGATAAATTTATCATGTCGCTGTCTTCGCCCAACTCCTGCATAAGAAAAGATACACGGCCTCTTTTGCAGCTTCGCTAAGTGCCATATACTCAGCCTCTGTTGTTGAAAGCGCCACGGTCCTCTGCTTCCTTGAGTCCCATGATATGCAGCCTCCATTCATGGTGAAAACGAAACCGGTGAAAGACCTTCTGTCATCTATAGATCCAGCCCAATCAGCTTCCACAAAATCTTGAATAGAATCTCCGACGTGCATGAAAGAGATTCCCAGGTTAATAGTCCCTTTCAGGTAACGCACGACTCTCTTTGCAGCAATCCAATGGGCCTTCCCGTAACATTGAATTGGCTCAATAAGCTAGCAGCGTGAGCCACGTCTGGGTGTGTTGCAACAGCAAGATAGATAGTCTGAGGCAGACAATGGTTCCGATTTGGTCAATTTCGTGCTTGCGTCCAATGGCGTTGTCGCTGGTTTGCACTCCTCCATTCCAAATCGTTGTAGAATTTCACAAATATATGTCCTCTGACACAGTCTGATGTTGTCTCCCTTCCTCTCGAAATCGATACCAAGACATCTTTTTACTTCGCCTAGATTCTTCACACCAAAACTTTTACCTAATGTAGTTCCGAAACGTTCTATTTCTTCGATATTGCTTGACATAACGAGAATATCGTCAACATAAATGACGATTAACATCAGATTGTTGTTCTTCCCCTTCAGGTATAGACATGGATCACTTTTGGATGGAATTGCTCCGAGTTTTCGTAATTCCTCATCCAAGCGCTTGTGCCAAACGCGCCCGCTTGTTTCAATCCGTAGAGTGCTTTCTTCATCTGGCACACCTTGTCGCCGCTCTTCAAACTATTCACATATTTTTTGCTTCATCTGTAGTGCGACGATCCAGTCCTCTCCTTTTAACCATGAAATTCAATACTTCACCCATCATCTCTGGAACCTCCATATACACCTCTTCCTCTAGAATACCATTGAGGTAGGCGGTGGATGCTTGTTATGCATCTTCTTACGTGCTGCGAGGGCAACTGACAATCTGATAGTGCTCAAACGAGCCACTGGAGCGTACGTATCCAGAAAATCTCTACCTGGAATTTGAGAAAAATCTCTTGCTACAATCATGGCCTTCCGTTTCTCGAAAATTCCATCAACGCCATATTTATTTTTAAGGATAAAACGACTACCAATAACGTGATTTTCTGTTGGTCTGTTCACGAGTTCCCATGTATTATTTAATAAAACAGATCTAACCTCACTCGCCATCGCTTGCAGCCATTCTTCTGATTCTGGACTTGATATAGCCTCCGTCAACGAAATCTCAGCAATAACTTCTGCATTTGCAGGCGGAATTCCTCTAAGTACATTTGGTAATTCCTCTTCTTGGCTGTTTCTATTTCTGTCGTCGTTGTTTTGTGTATTTAATTCTTTTCCGATTAGGTGAATCTCGGCGCATTCATCGTTTTTCTCTGCATAATCGGAATGCCGTTCTTAAGGGAAACAGTCAGTGTATTTTTCACTGATCTGCACCGGAACATTGTCCAAAAATTTTACGTCGCGTGACGTTTCGATTTTTCGCTCGTTTGGAATCCAAACCCTGAAACCTTTTTATTGCTCGCTATATCCAACGAAAATCCCCTTCTTTGATCTCGGTGCCAATTTGCTTCGATTCGGAGTTGTATTTAAAATATGTACTTCACATCCGAAACGTTTAAAAAAACCAACGTCCGGAGATTTCCCGTACCACGCTTCGCTACTAATAGTATATTTTACGATACGTTAGATGTCATGTGTCGGTGCTCGAGATTTATATAACGCGTATTTTCCAACATTAATGATGACTTACAATCATTTGTTAGTTGGTGGTGTGACCAATAAGCTTTCATTAAATTTAAAAAAAATGCAATGTCATCACATTTTCTAGAAGGCAAACAATGGTAGATTTTCAATATTCCATGCTGGGCGAACCCTTAATACGTGTAAATTATGTAAAAGATCTGGGGTTTACGTTTGATACTACCTTACGATTGTAGCAAAATTATACCAATTACTTGAATTTATTAAACGTAACGTCAAAGATTTTCAGAACCTTGGTACAATTATTGTATTATATAACGCGCTGGTTCGTCCACAGTTGGAATACTGCTCTTGCGTATGGTCTCTGATATTGACAAAATCGAGCAAGTACAACGAAAATTTGTTAATTGTGGGTAGTTGGTGACTACTGCGATTTACTCAATATGATTAATTTATAAGTTTATGTACTCGGCGTGTTAGTCATGATATTATGCTGGTAAAAAAGATATTTGATGGAACTATTGATAGTCCTGACCATTTAAAGCTTCTTGGACACCATGTTTTTGCTCGTTTTTTGTGTAATTCTAGTATATTTCATATACCGTTTCATAGAACGGATTATGCGAAACAGTCTGCCAGCACGCGCATATTAAAGCACGCCAATAAATTCATAAATGAAACTGGGTTTGATATTTTTGTTGGATCTTTAAGTTCTTTACGTCGAGCACTGTATCGTGCAAAATAATTTAGATTTAAAAAAATGTGTTTGTGATATATGTATTATTTTAATTTTATTGTAACTATGTTACGGTGCGAAAATGCACTGCCTTTTATTCTCCGTCTTATCTCTTAGTGGTGTTACTTTTCGGCGCATTGATTTAATTCGATTAAGGATGCGTAATATCGGCAACCTCATTTACATATTTATAATTGATCTCTCTGACAGAGGGCACTATTAAACCGTATTAGGTTCTCATTTCCGCTTCCTTTTATTCTTATTGTTGTTCTATGCAGTGGAACGCACGTGTTCATATAGTTTCAGTTTGTAATGAAATAATTAGCCGAAGTAGTGGCCTATTATATTGAACCCGTGTACTGGAATTCTCCAGCGTGGTGCGTTGTTTTTGGCATTGAATTTGGGTGCTGCGAGATTTTCCATCGTCTTCGACGGATTTACTTCCACGTGCAGACTTAACCTAAAAGGAGCCGGGAGAGGAAGGTAGGTGTTGCATTTCTTGTTACATCCTTAATTGAATATTCAGGCGTATGAGATTCTAATATTGTTTTCGTCCAGGTTTTCCACCTGGCTTCTTTTCTTTCTTCGTTTGTTCATTCTTCAGTCCAATTGGATACCCGTGTTGATTACGGAGCCCGTCCTTCAGTTGGCCTTAGTCCACTGCGAAACGTCATTCCGCCAGGGGTGCAGACGTAATCGTAGCCTGTGGACCATATCATCGTGGTGTTCGCTCAGCTGATCGGAGGGATTGACAGACACGGCGGAAGAAGGCGTTAGCGCACTGCAGCTTTTCTATTCCGGGGACTGTATTTGTTCATGTTATTCCGTTGCAGTTTAAAGTATAACGTTTCATATTTAGTTTATGTCTCTCAGTTCAGTTAAACGTATATCATTTATGCTCAGTTTACGTTTTCAGTTCAGTTAAAAACGTACATCATTTATGTTTAGTTTACGTTACTCAGTTTCAGTTTAAACATATGTCACTCATGTTCAGATTATGCTATTCAGTGCAGTTAAGCATATATATTATTAAAGTTCAGTTTAGTTTGACACTCAGTTTCAATTTAGTTACGTTAATCAGTTTTATGTTCATGTTATGTTATTCAAGTTGAGATTGAGTCAGTTATACGTGCGTAGTTGATCATTACATCTTATTACCGTGTTGATCTCTTAGTTTGCATATTATATAGTTACCTTAGATTACTTAACTTAAAGTCACCAGTTTATCAGTAATTACACCGGCTCAGTTCTCGCGTTGTGTAAATTTTGTTGTAGGTTAACGACGTGGGATCTGCAGTAAGCGCTTGCCGCAGGTCAACGGATATTCGGTGAGTACGTTCATACCTTACTTAGCCAGTGTATATTGCAACCCCCTTCATATCAGGGTGGTGAGTTTAAGGGATTCAATATTTATTTCTTTTTTTTTTACCTAAGTAATCTTAAGTTATTTTTTTTTTTTTTTTTTTTTTGATATAACTGACGTCAATATTCTGCGTTTGGAATTAAATATCTTATTTCTTTGGTTACTCATTCGTTTTATTTAACAACATAGGTTTCGAGCTTTTACCTCCCAACCTTCCTGAGAGTAGACTTTAATTTTAAGCTCGTGGCGCTCCTTTACAACTTTGAACCCAGCCACTCTATCGGCTGACAGCAGGGTAAGCCTACTTTAGGGGAGGATACTGGTTGCTATAACGAATTCGAGTGAACGTGATTATTTTCTTTTGTATTTGCTCTTTTTTTTTTAATTTTTTTCTTCAAGCAAAATTTTGTCATTTGTAAAGCGAGCTCCAACGTTACTGCTCTAGGGCTAATCATTGGCTCGCGGTGGAACGTAATATAAGTGGCGCCCAACGTGGATTTTAAATTTTAACCCCACAACATAAATATTCTTCGGCCGAATTTAGTTGTTTGTTTTTCGTGTGTTAGTAAAAAAAAAAGAGGCCTAGTCAAATCTCTTTTTTTTTTTCGTTGAAGGAAATGGCGGGAAATCTGGAGTTAAACCCTGTATATTTGAAGAAGGATGAGCTAAAGTACGAATTATTAGTTCGTGGTGTGAATGTGTCTGCTTCTCAAACGAAGTCTGATTTTATCTCTTGTTTAAGAACTTTGTTGGTTTTAGAACAACAGCAGTTGTCTTTGACATACCCGAAACTAGATTTAGATGTGACAAATGAATTAAAAATTATTTCTGAATTGGTAGTAGAACTTGATAGGAAAATTAAAAGATTTGTCGAGGGGAACAGTAAGTTGAAAGTTGAAGGTTTGCAAGCTCGTTGTGCCCATGTTATTGGCCGTATCAATAGATTAGCTCAGCTTACATTATCGAGTGATCAGGAAGCTCAGAAATCTTCTTTATACTCGAATATCTTATCATCTGCAGGTAACATTGTAAAATCTAAATCTGTTAGTGCTGAACCAGACATGAGTATGATATTTTTGGATGATGAGGAGAATGTTGACTCTGAGGTGGATGACGACGATGACGACGTCCTAGTTGAAACTCCTAATCTTAGGAATCGATCTTTCCTTTGTCGATCACAACCAGTAGAGAAATGGAATGTCAAATTTAGTGGCGATCACAAACTATCTTTGCATAATTTTTTGGAACGGGTCGAAGAGCTGAAGTGTGCTAGGCACGTCTCGGATGAACAACTGTTTGCGTCCGCAATCGATCTTTTTGAGGGAAAAGCGCTTATGTGGTTTCGCGCTAATAAAACACGATTCCACGATTGGACTGGTTTAGTTGGATTGTTGAAGAAACATTTCGAACCCCCTGATTATCGTTCTAGATTATTTAATGATATTTTATCTCGTACTCAGGATCCCTCAGAAACCTTTATCGAATATTACTCTTGTATGGCGGCCATGTTTCGAAGATATGCTGGTATGTCTGAGGAAATTAAATTGAATATTCTCACTCGGAATTTAGCTCCTTTCTATACTATGCAATTACCTACTGTATATACCTTGCAAGAGCTTGAGGAGGAATGCTTGAAACTCGAAGCAAAAAAGTATCGATCCGAGAATTATAAACCCCCATCCAAATCTCGCAGCAAATATGTTGAGCCTGACTTAGCTTTTGTGAATTCCGTAATTCCTTCTAGTTCGAACTCTGTCCACGAGAGCCAATCATCTGAAAGTTCTAGTGGTCAATCCAGAACCATTGTTTGCTACAATTGTAGAGAGAAAGGTCATGTAGCTCGCAATTGTCCTAACCAAAAGAGGAAGGTTTGCTATCGGTGTGGTGCTGAGAACGTTACTGTCCTCACTTGCAAGACCTGTAATTCGGGAAACGTGCGAAGGAGGACCTAAACGGTCGTATTGGTTCCTCCAGAGCAAAACCCCCGACCGACTTTGCTCATACCTCCAATTCAATTATTTTGGATTATGTTCTGTCGCATGTGTCGTCCGATAAGCGTCTTTATTTGGAAGTAAGTGTTTTTGGAGCGAAAATATTAGGTTTACTTGATTCCGGTGCGAACAAAACAATTGTAGGTTCGACTGGATGGTCTTTTCTTCAGACTTTAGGTTTTAAATTGAGTGGTAAAAGTAGTAGCTGTACTATAGCTGATGGTACTTCGTGTCTTGTAATTGGTGTTGTGTATGTTCCTTTTGAATTAATGGGGAAAACCCGTATTGTGGAAGTGTTAGTTGTCCCTGATTTGTCCCATAAGTTAATTCTTGGTATTGACTTTTGGTTATCTATGGGAATTGTCCCGAACTTAAGGGAAGATGTTTGGCATTTCCTTGGTGATAAGGAAATCGCAGAAGTGAGTAGCATTGAAAGCGAGAACTCGCTTAGCTGGGAGCAAAGGTGTGCCCTCAATAAGCTAATTTCTGAGATGACCAAGTTGATGAGTACTTCTTTGGGTCGCACTACCTTAGTAGAGCACGTAATCGAGGTTATCCCTGGCACTAGGCCTATTAAACAGCGATTCTATCCTGTCTCTCCGTTCAAGCGTAAGTTAATTGATGACGAGATATCGAAAATGTTAAAGGATGGTGTGATAGAGCCATGCAAGAGTCCGTGGTCTTCACCGGTTTGTCTAGTGACCAAGAAGGACAATTCGTATAGGTTTTGTGTTGATTACCGCCAGCTGAACGCTGTCACTAAGAAGGACGCATATCCTCTGCCATTGATTTCATCTATCTTAGATATGCTTCGTGATGCAAAGTACTTAAGCACCCTAGATATCAAAAGTGCTTATTGGCAAGTCCCCATTGCTCAGGATAGTAGGGATTATACCGCTTTCTCTGTACCTTCTGGGTTGTATAGGTTTCGAGTGATGCCCTTCGGTCTTTCAAACGCTCCTGCTACTTATCAGAGACTTATGGATCAAATATTAGGGAACGATTTGGGTGATAAGGTTTTTTGTTATCTAGACGATATCGTGATCGTAACACAGGATTTCGAATCTCACTTAAAAATTTTGTCAGTTGTTTTCGAGAGGTTGCATGCTGCAGGGCTTGTGCTGAGTTTTGATAAGTGTCATTTTTGTTGTCCGAAAATTAAGTATTTAGGATTCGTGGTGGATGCTAACGGACTGCATCCAGACCCAGAAAAGGTTGAGGCGATTGTGAATATTCCCTCACCTAAGACCACAAAACAAGTTAGGTCCTTTATCGGTACAGCTTCTTGGTACCGAAGATTTGTCCCTGATTTTTCGAGAGTCATAGCTCCGTTGACTGGTCTAATGAAAAAGAATGTAAAATTTAATTGGTCGAGTGATTGTGAGAAAGCTTTTAACCAAATTAAGGAATGCTTAATTTCTGCTCCCGTACTCCACTGTCCGGATTTTAACCGTCCGTTTGTGCTGCAGACCGACGCGTCCGCATTTGGTCTTGGCGCTGTGTTAACTCAACAGTTTCCTGAAGGTGAGAAAGTGATTAGTTACTTATCTCGATCGCTTACTCCGCAGGAAAGGAAATACTCCACTACTGAACGAGAGTGCTTGGCGGTAATTTGGTCGATTGAGAAGTTGCGTCATTATCTGGAAGGCTATCACTTTAAAGTGGTAACCGACCATTACTCCTTATTATGGTTGCATCGTCTGAAGGATCCTCAAGGTCGTTTAGCCAGATGGGCCTTACGCCTTCAGCCTTACGACTTCGAACTAATACACCGTAAAGGGAAGGAACATGTGGTTCCAGATTTTCTGTCGCGCAGTGTTCCACACGTTAACTCGATCGATGTCTCTGAGTCCGTTAACGATCAATGGTATTTGAAAATGTTGGAAAACGTACGTAAGCTTCCTAACCGTTACCCTACGTGGCGGGTCCAAGATCTTCAGTTGTATAAGTATGTCCCCTCTAAACTGTCCAAGTTCGACGAAGGTTATAGTTGGAAGATTGTGCTTCCAAAAGAAAGGAGACTAAGCGTAATTAAGGCTAATCATGATGATCCTACTTGTGGTCACGGAGGTATTTTCAAGACAGCTGCTCGAATTTCGGTTAGATATTATTGGCCTAAGCTTCGATTTGATGTAGCTCGGTTTGTGAATCGTTGTAACGTGTGTATCAGTACGAAACCTTTGCAGCAGCGTCCTGCTGGGTTGATGTTAAGTAAAACACCTACTGTAGATAAACCTTGGCAACTGGTTTGTGCCGACCTTATGGGCCCATTGCCTAGGACGTCGAGAGGTTACTGTTATATCTTGGCAGTGTCGGATAGTTTCAGTAAATTTGTACTGTTGTTTCCGTTGAGAAGTGCTACTGCTCAAAAGGTGGTGGAAGTTATGGAAGAGCAAGTATTTTTAATCTTTGGTGCTCCTTCGGTCTTGATCGTAGATAATGGAGTGCAGTTTAAAAGCAATATCTTTAAGAAGTTAACGTCCTCTTACAATGTTAAAGTAGCGTATACTGCTAACTATCATGCCCAAGCTAATCCCACAGAAAGGGTGAATCGTGTGGTGAAAACCATGCTTGCTTCCTACGTGCAAGCTAAGCATAATACTTGGGATAAATATCTCGCTCAGGTCGGGTTCGCAATTCGATCTGCGAAACATGAAGTGACTGGTTTTAGTCCTAATTCCCTTATGTTTGGCCGTGAGATTTATTTAGATAATCGTAGTAGCAAATCGCCGATTGATCCGCAGGATATTCAGATAGATCGTGGCAGTAACTTGTTAGAGGAAAGGAAAATTGCTTTCACAAAAATATATGCCGACGTTAAGGATAAATTAAAACGGGCATACGAACGCGCTCGAATGCAATATAATTTACGGCGTAGAGATGTACGGTTTCGACAGGGTCAGAAGGTATGGAAACGTAACTATGTACTGTCAGATGCCAGCAAGAAATTCACATCTAAATTTGCTCCTAAATTTATTGGTCCTTTCACTGTCTCTCAGGTAGTCTCGCCTTGGTCGTATCGCTTGAGTGATAAAGACAATCGAGATTGCGGCGTCTGGCATGCCAAGGACTTGAAAGCTCACCCACCCGATGATCCAGGTGGAGTTTAACTTTTTTGGATTGCTTTAGTTCTTTGATTGTTTTCCCTCTTTGCCATCTTTGTGGGGTTCGCCATCTTAACATTTCCTCTCTTTATTTGGTTCTCTCTTTCATTCACTCGTTCTACCGTTGTGTATCTTGGAATTTGGAATAATGTTAAGTACTTCGTCATGTAGACATTGTGCTCTATATGAGCTCAGTTTTGCTGGTTTTAATTGCATGACAAAGTTTATTACGCGGTGAGTTGGTTTAGGAATTTGTTTGGAGATTAGTAGTAAGGCCCGTAATAAAACGCTACGGCGGATATTTAGGTACGACAAAGCATTGTTCCAAGAAAACCCTTTTCGTTATTTCTCTTCTTTCTTCTAGTCATTGTTTCTTTTCTTCCCTTTCTACATAGGGGCTAGACCAAAGAGCATACGGTCTTGTTAATTGTGGCGTTTAAATGGAAATAAAAACGCGAGAGGAGTTGTTGTTTTGGTTGGTTTAGGACTCCATCTTTTATTGCGAGGTCGGGGCAATAAAACCTCTGACTACAATCTCTGTAGTCAGTAGGGCATGAGGATTTCTTGAGGGAGGTGTGTTGCTGTACATTTCGATTGTATGGGTTTCACAGGTCACTTTCCAAATCGAATTCCATGGTGTGAGTTTCACAGGTCACTTTCCAAATCGAATTCCATGGTGTGAGTTTCACAGGTCACTTTCCAAATCGAATTCCATGGTGTGAGTTTCACAGGTCGCTTTACAAGTCGAATTTCATTATTCCCACACACTTGTTATTTAAGTTTGGAAAAACGCGAGAGGAGTCAATTGTTGTCTGGGTTGGTTTAGGACTCCATCTTTTATTGCGAGGTCGGGGCAATAAAACCTCTGACTACAATCTCTGTAGTCAGTAGGGCATGAGAAATGTTGAGGGAGGTGTGTTGCTGTACATTTCTTGTTTGTAGCTTGTTCTACTCTTGCAGGGAGTAGTAGTCCGCTTTTTAATCCCGTAGACTTTCTTTTTTTTGGTATGAGTTTTCCATTTTTCCAGGTCATTCCATGATTTTGTTGTATGTTGAAGTTCTCGAGGTTTAGTAACTTCGAAAAACTTCATACGAAGTTTTTCTCGGGGGAGTAAAGGGGGAGTTGTTACGGTGCGAAAATGCACTGCCTTTTATTCTCCGTCTTATCTCTTAGTGGTGTTACTTTTCGGCGCATTGATTTAATTCGATTAAGGATGCGTAATATCGGCAACCTCATTTACATATTTATAATTGATCTCTCTGACAGAGGGCACTATTAAACCGTATTAGGTTCTCATTTCCGCTTCCTTTTATTCTTATTGTTGTTCTATGCAGTGGAACGCACGTGTTCATATAGTTTCAGTTTGTAATGAAATAATTAGCCGAAGTAGTGGCCTATTATATTGAACCCGTGTACTGGAATTCTCCAGCGTGGTGCGTTGTTTTTGGCATTGAATTTGGGTGCTGCGAGATTTTCCATCGTCTTCGACGGATTTACTTCCACGTGCAGACTTAACCTAAAAGGAGCCGGGAGAGGAAGGTAGGTGTTGCATTTCTTGTTACATCCTTAATTGAATATTCAGGCGTATGAGATTCTAATATTGTTTTCGTCCAGGTTTTCCACCTGGCTTCTTTTCTTTCTTCGTTTGTTCATTCTTCAGTCCAATTGGATACCCGTGTTGATTACGGAGCCCGTCCTTCAGTTGGCCTTAGTCCACTGCGAAACGTCATTCCGCCAGGGGTGCAGACGTAATCGTAGCCTGTGGACCATATCATCGTGGTGTTCGCTCAGCTGATCGGAGGGATTGACAGACACGGCGGAAGAAGGCGTTAGCGCACTGCAGCTTTTCTATTCCGGGGACTGTATTTGTTCATGTTATTCCGTTGCAGTTTAAAGTATAACGTTTCATATTTAGTTTATGTCTCTCAGTTCAGTTAAACGTATATCATTTATGCTCAGTTTACGTTTTCAGTTCAGTTAAAAACGTACATCATTTATGTTTAGTTTACGTTACTCAGTTTCAGTTTAAACATATGTCACTCATGTTCAGATTATGCTATTCAGTGCAGTTAAGCATATATATTATTAAAGTTCAGTTTAGTTTGACACTCAGTTTCAATTTAGTTACGTTAATCAGTTTTATGTTCATGTTATGTTATTCAAGTTGAGATTGAGTCAGTTATACGTGCGTAGTTGATCATTACATCTTATTACCGTGTTGATCTTTTAGTTTATCAGTAATTACACCGGCTCAGTTCTCGCGTTGTGTAAATTTTGTTGTAGGTTAACGACGTGGGATCTGCAGTAAGCGCTTGCCGCAGGTCAACGGATATTCGGTGAGTACGTTCATACCTTACTTAGCCAGTGTATATTGCAACCCCCTTCATATCAGGGTGGTGAGTTTAAGGGATTCAATATTTATTTCTTTTTTTTTTACCTAAGTAATCTTAAGTTATTTTTTTTTTTTTTTTTTTTTTTGATATAACTGACGTCAATATTCTGCGTTTGGAATTAAATATCTTATTTCTTTGGTTACTCATTCGTTTTATTTAACAACATAGGTTTCGAGCTTTTACCTCCCAACCTTCCTGAGAGTAGACTTTAATTTTAAGCTCGTGGCGCTCCTTTACAACTTTGAACCCAGCCACTCTATCGGCTGACAGCAGGGTAAGCCTACTTTAGGGGAGGATACTGGTTGCTATAACGAATTCGAGTGAACGTGATTATTTTCTTTTGTATTTGCTCTTTTTTTTTTAATTTTTTTCTTCAAGCAAAATTTTGTCATTTGTAAAGCGAGCTCCAACGTTACTGCTCTAGGGCTAATCATTGGCTCGCGGTGGAACGTAATAACTACTCCAATTTTATTTTGAATATATATGTTACTGTATAAAATGGCCTCCGTTAATAAATAAATAAATAAGTAAATTCTTTAGACAATTTGTCACTTCAATCGGACTGCGGGAACCATGCTAGACAGGGTGTTCCCAAAATTTGTTTGCTCGGAACTTTTTTGTTTGCTCTTAAATCTCATTTATTCTTCCATATTTTAGAAAATTTATTTTAGAAACTTTTATCGTTTATGACAATTTTGATAACAGTAGCCGCTTAACGAATTAAGCTCCTAACTGGCCAATGTCATTTAAACAAAAACCTCTTTTAATTTAAAAATGTTTTTAAATTTTCTTAAATATTTTTTTTTGCTAAGGACAAATTATTTTTTTTGTTTAAACGACATAGGCAAGTTAACAGCTCAATTCATTGTTCAATTGTTATCGTCGACTTAAATTTTTCCGAATTTGCATTTTCTTGGGAATTTGTGTTATTTTTTACATATTTACTTTCTTTTTACAAACAAAAATGAAAGATAAGATACAAATCTACATATATACCATAATTTATTCAACAACTAGAAATATTACTAAATTTCGGGTTGAGTAATGTGAAGTGTTATATATTATGATGAAACAAAAATAATATTCCTCACTTCACTTATTATTTTTATTAATACCAGATGTACATTACGAGTACTATGTACTCATTATCAATGGTTAATAAACGCTTAAAACTACAAACGCGGGTATAAATACAAAGGCAGATTATGGGTAAATCCAAAAGGTTGTTGTTGGTTGTCGAAAGCGGGTTATTCTTTTCGGAATTATTTTTGCAACAGGCTTAACAGTGGATTATCTAGGGGGTTAAATCTGAGTTTAAGAGCTTATACCTGTGTTTGTGCATTTCAATTGCTTCGAGCATATTTAATTTTGATTTATTTGATTTTTTTAAAGAGATATATTGTTTAATGAAAATAGGTGTCCTGTTTTGAAATTATGTTGAGCTAGAGTAGATTTTTCTATGTTTTTATTTTTGACGTAGTAGACGTGTTCTTTGAACCTCTTGAGAGCCTAAAAATGGTATCAATGTAAAAATCAGACATCTTTTAATAATATTTCTCAATAAAAAATTACGCCAGTTTTTTTTTTAATTTATGAGCATAAATAATTTTCGCAGATGAGATTATTAAATAATAAAGAAATGTATTTTGGGGGCTTTTAAACTTTGTTAATTAATAATTTGGTACATATATTAAATTGATAGGTATCAATACGTACATGTGATTATTTATAGTTTTATTTTTTTTCTTATTGTAGTACATATTCATTACTAAAAGTGTCAATAGCAATTAAAGTCATATCCGCATGTATTGGTTATATTATTTTTGCGACAAAGCTTTAGTTGGTCTAAATTTAGGTTTCCATTGTGACAGTGACATTATCATTTTCGTGAATTTGAGTTTACCTGTTTAAGGATCACGCTCTCGTTTCGCAAACTTCACGATTGTTTAATATCCCGCGAAGCATGCCGTGTTTTTTTGGTGTGGACACTATTTTTGCGTTTGGTTGACGAGTGTGAATGCGCGACGTTTTGGATGGTTTTCGTCTTGAGTGCAATTAAATTACATCAAACGATTTTCAACAACGTTACATTACTAGCGGGGCCACACACAATCTAAGGCCCCAAAAGTACGGCTAGTTAATGCAGATCGAGTGCCCGGGCTGATCACCCTAATCTTTACAAGCATCCTTTCCATTAATGACGTTCTTCACCGAGTTCCGGGTATTCGAATCCGCTGGGGTTGAGAGAAGTACATGCGGCTGCTGAGGAGGAACACAGAGAACAGGCCAGATTATTTTTTTGTAGTATTTAACGTTATTATGCTGGGGATTTAATACGTAATGCTTTATGAAGGATGCGACCTCATTTTTTAATTTTTTTTATCGGATTGACATTTTGTGATGCATCGAGATTTAGTTAACTGTTTGATTTTGCGTATTTCATGGTGAGTTTGTAACTACTACAAGTGTGCTTTTGATATTTGCTACTGTACTCGGTCGCTATTTCTGTTACACGCGTTAAAATTTAAATATTTTCCGACTAGAAGCGCAATGGCCATTGTTCTTTTCTTTTTTACGTCAGTGATGATTTCTTTTACCCTTATTTAGTTTACGTGAAATAGCTCCGGAAAATTTCTTATTAGAGGTGGTTCCTTTATTTTTGTTAATTAATTTATTTTTTCTATTTTGTAATAAATCTCGTACCAATATTAAAACTGTTTAAATTTTTAGCTGAATTAAACAATTAAGTTAATATTATACTTGCTTATATACACCATTCAACCGGATTTAGTAATTTTCCCAGTGCGTCAATCTCTTGAGGGGCAATAAATAAAAATTACTTGGCGCCATAAATAAATCGAACCTCCTCACCTGCGAGTTAGCTTACATCAGGTATTTTCTTGCACACCTAGAGAATAATTTTCGGTGAATAATAAGCTATTGAAGTAAGTGACGTGAAAGGCGTCATAGCATTTATTTGTGTACAGTATGTTGTATATATTAAAAATTAGTTTGTCTTATTATTCCTACTAGTAGTAATAGTATTTAGCTATGTAGGTTTCTTTTTAAAGATTATTCCCATTACCAATTGTATTGTAATGGTGCATGGTACTGGCCACTCACCTGATTGATATATTCCTACTAATTGGTTTACATCTTACTAATTACTAATTCCATTGTATTACTATGAACGACCGTTTCGTGTAAAGTTTAATAATAATTTCACTTCTACTATGAAAAGATGTTAGTTGCATGTATTAGAATTATATAAAGTTTAAGAAAGATAGTAGAGTTAAATAGTCTTACAACAAATGTTTTTACTGCTCCTCTGAATTAAATTCTTTTAAATATAGTCCGGAATCCTAATATAAGTGATTTTTTGAAAATTATTACTCCAGATGTGCTACTTTGAATTTCGCTTTGAATTGAGATTAAAATCTAAAATTACAAATGGAAACTTTAAAAATTAAATAATTAACCGTGGAATTACCTGATGATGTAATTATAATAAAATATAAGTATTTTACGTCGCTCTTGAAAATTAACTAATAATTTAAAAATGAGAGGTTTGTTTTGTAGTCTTAGTAAGAGTCATTATTGTAGATTTACGAAAATTTTCGATTTTTTTAAATTATTGATGTAATTATAGACAACTAAGAAAAATTATGAATTCCAATTTATCTTGAACAAATATCAACAAGTCAGCAATTTCCATTAAACCCGACTTAGTATTATGAATAATTTAAAGAATTTGAAGATATTCCATCGCCTGTGAAATTATTAAAATCGGAAGTAAAATGGAGTTTTTCCGCCTCATTAAATTATTAGGTTTGCAACTAAGTAATTTCGCTAATCGCTCATATGTAGCCTTGTAGCAATTTTTATGAATGACTTCTTTAGTAGATGATAAGTGATTATTTTATTGCCTTTAGTTGTGAGACATTTTTAAAATGAAGGAAAGAAACGCACATTTTCGCCATATTTTAATTTTTATTTCCGTAAAGGAAAGAAAGCTTCTCAAGCTCACAAAAACGTATGTGAAGTTTATGGTGATTATTGCTTAACGAAGTGTACGTGTCAGTATTAGTATAAAAATTAAATTCTGGAGATTTTTCTCCTAAAGAATATTTTTCTATCGCAGTACGCGATATTCTTAGCCGAACAAAAGACCAAATCAAAACAATAGTCGAATAGATTCATCACATAACTGTTCGTGAAAGAGCAGAGAGATTAAGTGTATCGCATGCTGTGATAGAAAAACATTTAAAACGCCTTATGCTTGTTAAAAAGCTCTATATTTGGGTACCGCAAGAATTGAAAGAGTTTCCCTTAACACAGCAAATCATTATTTGTAATATGCACCTTAAAAGAATCATCTGGTTACGAAAAATGAGTAATGTATAGTAAAATAATCACAATGTTAGAAAAATGAACCAGCTCAAGGCACACCGAAAGCTGAATTGCATCAGAAAAAACCATGTTGACAATCTGATCGGATTACAAAGCTTTTTATATTTTATAACTCACAAAAATGGACGATCACAAAGGAGTAGTGTTTCGCCATAACAACGCAAGACCTCATACATCTTTGGTCACTCATGGGAAACTATTGGAGCTTGGTTGAGAAGTGATATAGCCCTGATCTAGCACCATCGTATTACCATTTATTCCGTAGTTTGTAATTTTTTTTAAATTGTAAAACTTTTACAAATAATTAACACCTTGAATCTCACTTGGCTCAGTTTTTTGCTGAAAAGAACTAGAAATTCTATAAGCGCCGAAATATAAGGTTACAAGATAGATGCCGAAAAAAAGGCAATAAAAGTAATTAAATTAATTTTACTTATTTTATTAGCCATTTGGAACAAGTGTCACTTATTTTGTGATAAAGATATATTATATTGTAACGAATGAAAAACCAATACCAAAAGTAATTCATCTCTATTCTCATTATTTATTCCGTATGATTATTAGGCTTCTGTTTAAGACACATATAGAATTTATATGAATAGTCGCATAAATCATCTTCTTTGGGAAGTTCTTTTACGCATTCCTTCACTGCTTCCATAATTTCTGGATATGTTAGCTTTTCCATCACATCAAATTGTAAATTTCCATTTTCGTCGAAATCTCCAAGTGAATTCATGTAACAATAATAATAGCATTTAGTTGAGTTTGAAGGAGGTTCATGATTCGGAACTTCAACTGCTTCCAGGCTTTTAAAATCAACGTCATATTCCTTCATGCAGGTTTCGCAAATGTCTTTTTTAATAATTTCTTCCTGACCAGCTGGTGTCTAAAAGAGATCATAGATAAGGTTAATTTAATCTTATAATTTCACCCCTTACAAAGTTGATAAATTAAACACTAATCACATGTGTTTTCCCATATGATTTTATGAATTAGATCTTACCAATATTTAAATACGATCTTACCAATATTTAAATACGGCGACGAGCACAATTTAAACAATCATAGACCTCTCTCTATGTTATCAATTTTATCGAAGATAATTGAAAAAAAACAAGTACATTGAAACAAAGGACCTTTTTAGTAAGGGTTTCAGAACTGATATGTCAACATCGCATGCTATTCTTGCTCTCAATGAATTGATCATAAAATCATAAAGATTTTTGAAAATAAAAATGTGGTATCAGTAGTTTAGTTAAGCCTATGGTCATGTAATTGTACACAAATTACGAGAACTTTACAGATGGTAGCATTAAGCTTATTTAAACTTATCTCAATAACAGATATCAATATTTATACTTAAAGCAAGGACTTTCAAGGCCCGAAGAGATAAAATATGGGGTTCCGCAAAGGATCATTCTTGGACCCTCATTGTTTTATTTTTTATAAACAACCTTCTACAAACTAACATCGCAAACACCATTTTATTCGCTGATGATTCCACTATTATAAGTGATAGTGAAAATATTCAGTATACACAAGAAATTAATGAGTTGGCATTGAACGAGATTTAATTATGGACTGCCAAAAATAAACTCGTTTTAAACGAAAATAAAACAAAAAATGGTGATGTAGTCATCATATTACTTTCCCTATATTTTTCTCGAAAACTATGAGGTTTAAGCAAAAAAGCTGTTCTTAATAATTTGTTCACTTCTGAATTCTCTACAATTATTTGTAGTAGTTATATAAATATTATGTAACTCCAATAGATTATTAGAAATTGGCAAAAAATGTCATAATTTTCAGTTTTTATTTTTCTCTCTTAAAAGTTGTAGATATTTCCGCAAAAATCACGTTTTATGATCTTAATACTCTCCCGTGCAACGTTCTTTGAATGCAGAATAAATAATAATAATAAGAATAAATAGTGGTATTAAAACTTAAAAATTATATTCATTTATCTATTTGGAATTTAGTATAAACATAAACATATTATTTTTTGCAATAATACAGACATGATTCTTTTACTTAATTCCGTTTTATATTTTTTTGACCCACGTATATGAAGGTTTGTTTGCATTTATTAAGCTTAGTAATGACACTTTTGAAGATTCTTAGTCACTTCTTAGACAGCGACGAAGTTAAATTCTTTTTAATTTGTGTCTAGTATCGACGTTTTTGAGGATTGAGAAACCTATTTCGTGTTTGGCTATGGGAAGAAAGAAATTTCACGGCTTTTTAATAATAAATATTCGTTTTGGTGTATCTTGGCCATGGCAACTATTGTGTCCAAGGACTAGAGATATGTTAGTATTTATTGTTGTCATGATTTTACTTCTACCAGTTTCGACCATTACAATCAAATAAATTAAAAACAATAATATCATATTTTTTAGATAACGGAATATTAAATAGGTATAATACATATTTCAAATAATTACCAACAAATTCAAAATATATTACAAATGTAACCCATGGAATTCTATCTGATCTATGTGTCCTACACAAACTAAATAAAAAACAGATCTATTGATTGTCCACATATTTTAACAAATATAGTTTGCTACTTTTCTGCCAAAAACAGTTTGCTAAGTTTTCAACCGTTATTCCGAGAAGAAGATTTTACATATGATTTTGGTCAAAACAACATAATCGATCAGATTATAAGTTATGCGAATACTCAAATACTGTTTTAAACTGCCTTTAGAATATTGTTAGCTATTTCAATCTTCTATTAATACTTGTATATCTGGTAAAGTTATAACGACATTGGAAATGATATGAAATTCCCTACTAAATTAAATATTTCTTTAAGTACTTTTCTTTATTTTAAATTAAAATAATAGTTTAAAGAATATGTTAAACATAAAGATTTTCTGGTTTCTGCAATTCAAATAGCAAAATATAATTCTTATATAAAGAATTAACTTCAACTAAATATGAATCATGTAAAACTATAATATTTT
This sequence comes from Ontholestes murinus, assembly GCA_963969525.1. Taxonomy (NCBI): domain Eukaryota; kingdom Metazoa; phylum Arthropoda; class Insecta; order Coleoptera; family Staphylinidae; genus Ontholestes; species Ontholestes murinus. The sequence continues at coordinate 37,034,653 of OZ018393.1, read as the reverse complement.
TCAATTAACATTGAAACATATTTAAACTTATAAGACAATTATATTTCACGTTAATTTCTTACCTTGTATTCAAGAAGAAAATCTTTTTCGCACAATTTGGATTGTGCAAATAGTGCAGATGAAATGAAAACGGCAAATAGTAATAACTTCATGTTTACTGTTTTACAAAAGAATATCCCATGTCAACAAGGTAGCTCCTTATATATCAAAATTTAAAAATTTGTGCACATTTTTTAGCAGCGATATATCTAAAATATGTGCATATTTTAGGGAAATTATTGTTTTAGATTACCTAATTGTTTCATTACATTCTTAGCAAAAATATCAAGAATAATTCAAATGAATAAAACAAATGCACGCTTTTGTATAATCGTTTTCAATATATTTTTGATAAAAAAATATTCATTAAAAACTAATGTTTTGATTAATAATGTTGAACAATTCTTATAATAGTATTAAAAATAATAATGTAAATCAAAAGGAATAAATATAAGCTCACTATGTCAACAAAAATGGAAAAAGAACATTATATAGCATAGTATCAATAAAAAAAAACTGTAATATTTGTAAAATATCGCAACTTTGATAATTTAATATTACCCTGATACTCTGCAAACCGATTTAGAATGCATGCGTATTGATAATTTAATATATATTCAAAATATTGAAGGCAAATCCTTTATCTTAACCAATGCTTACTTCTTCCATTTAACTCCACTAATTTTTTCTCGGGTTACTAAGATAAAGGCTCATTGGCTGACTTCAACAATAAAAAAAATGATAAAAATCCGTAATAATAGTTATAAGAAGTTTATGAAAACTAAGGATCCAAATGATCAAATGATTTCACATATTATAAACAGTTGTGAAACATTATGAACTCGGTAATATCTTGAGAGAAGAAAGCTTATTTTGAACATATAATTCATAACAATAGCAAGAATATGTGGAGTAGCTTAAAATGATGTTATTATTAAAAAACCTATACCAAATGACCTAAAAGATGCTCATACTTATAACAACTATTTAATAAGTTCTGTAAAAACTAAAACAAATAATAACGTCATTAAATTTTATAATGAACACGTTCATCCCAATGTAACGGATAAATTTTCATTTAAATTAGTAACGTGCGAGAATATCTACGACATAATATATTAAATAAAATCGACTGCTGTAGGGTCTGATGGTATACATATTACCATGATTAAACTATGCTGCCCATACATTATTCACACATATTGTGAACTGCTGCCTAGAACAATCAATTTTTCCTAATATATGGAAGCAAGTGACAATATCAAAATTAATTTTCCTAAAAGTTTTGAAGATCTTCGACCCATTTGCATTCTCCCTATCCTCTCAAAAATCTTAGAACGTATCATCAAAGGTCAAATAATAATATTTCTTGAGAATAACCACCTACTCCCTACTAATCAATCTGGATTTCGACCTAATTACAGCTTTGTCACTTCTTTACTTAATGTCATTGATGATATAATTATAGCCACAGACAGAGGTTTACTGTCTCCGTTATACTACTGGATTATAGTAAAGCATTCAATACCATTTACCATTTCATCCTACTACCCAAATTATACTATCTAGGCTTCTCAGAGGATACTAAATCTTTAATTGCAAGTTTTTTGCATGGTCGTACCCAATTAGTACGCATAGATGACTTAAAAAATTCAAGCTCTGCTGGGGTGGATGCGGGTGTTCCCCAGTGATCAATACTAGGGCCAGTCTTGCTCTGTATATTTACGTCCTTTTTAGCACATAATATCAAACACTATACTGTCAATACATATGCCGATGACACACAACTACTTTACTCATTTAAATTTGATAATATCAATAATACCTGCGATAATATAAACTTTGGTATATTAGAGTTAGTCATTGTATCTCATTCCATCTTTTTAATTATTAATCCCACAAAGACATATGCAATGCTCTTTGGCCCACAAAATGTAATATAATTAGCAAAACCTAAGTATATAATCAGGATAAGCAACGATCCACTACCCATTGTAGACTCTATACGCAATCTGGGTCTTGTAATAGACTCAAACTGCGTTTTAAATTGCATATCAGTAAGTGTATCTCCCGTGCGTACATTAAATTAAAAATAATATATGCTAGCTAAAATGTTTTATCGTTAAGAACGAAACGTTCATTGTGCGATACTCTAGTACTGAGTCATTTTAATTTTGCAGATGTTGTTTACACTACTTGTCTTGAGTATGTCACAAAAACCGAATACAAAACGCTTGCATAAGGCTTATATTTGGTATACGTAAATATGAACATATTTCTGGTAAGTTACATGACCTGAGCTGGTTAAATATGGCTAAACGTAGGACTTTACATTGTTGTATACTCTATAGTAAGATCATCAACTACGCACACCACCCTATCTACAACAGAATTGTATTCCGGTCTGATGTCCATAATATAAAGGTGGCGTTTATGGGAACAATCTCACCCTCAAGGTTTAAAACTTCTTTCTTGAAAATATCGTTTACATATTACATTTACAAAATATATTCAATTCCCTCCAGCTTTAAATGCCTCACAGTTTCAAAATTGAAGAAAGACATGACTCATATATTATTAAATCATGATACCATGTTTAATTTTGTAAAGTATAAATCTTTGTTCTTGTTTTATTATATTTTCTTGTTCGTCATATATAGTATAATTATCCCTGTATTTGTATGCACTCTTCTGTAATATACATTTGTTGAAACGCAGGTTAAGTGGAAGCGCAGCATCAGTTAATGCAACTGAGCTGAACTTCGCCTGTTTTTAAGCATTATTGTATGTAGAATGTTTTGACAATAAAGTAAATTTATTATTATTATTAATAGAATTATATAGAATCTAGTTTATCTAGTTTTCTGTATATAATTTTGTGAGTTATAGATATTTAAGCCATTTATTAAATTTTATTGAATAGGCAGCCTAGTATATCTATTTATTTTGATATGGTTATACACTGTGTACATTAAGTAAAGAAATAAATTCGAATAAAATTCAGGGCATTTTCTTTTAGAAAAATATTCGGACATGTGTGTTTTAACGCGCATTTTTTAAAACATTCTAGGTAAAATTCTAAGTAGATTTCATGAAGCATACCCTAGGTCGATATTCAGCTGTTTTCTAAGGAATGACGTTTAAAAAATTACTACTACTTCTATTTTATTTTTGGTAAAACATAACATAGTGTCACCGAAACATTGGAATTAAAAAGGAACACTATCTATTTACTTAATTAAATGCTGAAAGTGAGGATTTTTAACTCGTCATGTGATTAATCCAATAGATTGAGATCGGGAGACCTTGGTGGCCATTCTATTAATCCACGCTTTCCAATCCATTTGTTGGGACATACTACTTCATCGAGATATTACCTAACCATAAATTTTCGTCATGTAAGATCGGACCACTAGCATGGGGAAATAAATTTATTAAATTGGGTATTAGATATTGTTGTAAGAAATCAAGATATCGTGGACCGTTCAATGTCTCTCTAAAAAAAATAAGACCCAATGATTTAATGTTTGACAATTCCTACCCAAACATTATTTTTTTCAGGATATTGGATTTGTTGTTCTCTCATCCATCTGGGATTTTGTTTTGCACAATACTGACAGTTTTGTTTATTAACTTTTCCAGTTAATGTAAAAGTTGATTCGTCTGAGAACAAAATGTTTTCAAAATGACGAGGGAAATTGTGGCACATATCCATTAAGGTTATAGCATTGCATTCGTCGGTCTGGATCATCTTCATTTAATTCATATAGTTTTATATACTTTTCTAATCGTAAAACCTTATATAAGATATTCAGAGGAGGGGTATCGTGGATGCGGCTAAATTGACGAATGCTAATATGTGGATTTTCTTCTACAGCTAGTAAATATTTATTTTGTTTTCCTCATTGGTCGCAGGGAGCCCTTTCTTTGGCTTATCTTCTACAAAACCAGTATCTCAAAACTTCCTCTCAATTTTGCTAACTACTGACTGGTTTATTGTCTGTCCGGATATTTGTTTTTAAATAAAACATACTTCACGTTGAGTTCGCACTCTATCACCATACCCAATCTTCATAAGAATTTGAATTCCTTGTGTTGTCGATAAACGCATTGTAAGATTACTCTTTTTCTTTTTTTCAGAAGAAGAAGAAGAAGTCAAATCAAAACTGACAAATTAGGTCATTCAAAATTTTTGACGTTGTTGGAATGTTGTTTATTAAAAGAATAAAAGTATAATTACTAAGGAAAAAAATAAACAAAACTCCGTGTTACTGATTAATAATTTATCGAAGAGCCGTTGATTAAATTGAAGAATACGTTTGAATTGTATAGTGAAGTTAAGAATGTACAACCGATTAATACATGAATTTATAGTCGCGTCGCGTAGTCGTTTACTTGTTTATTGTTTTTTTTTTTTGCGTGACGTGTTTACTCTTAGCACTCTTGATCTTCTACTCTTGTTTATGGGAAGAGACTAATTATTAGTGGAGGTGACAAGGTTGTGCTAATCTCAGCCGCCTTGATTTGATCACCGGCGTTCTGGGTGCCAGATATTGATTGGGGATGCTTGTTTGGAGATTTTAAAATATAAATGAGAGCCTGGGGTTGCGAACTCGCAGTTAAAGTCGCAACAATCTGTTGTGTGAATTGATATCTTTTAAATAAAGATAATTTATTCTATTTCTTTGAAAAAGGCATATCATGCTACATGAAAAATACTCAGAATACTCAGAATTTAACACCAAACACGCAAAAATTCATGTTAGAAATGCGATCTATTAAACATCAACTTACTCCACTGTTTTATTAGCATATTATAAATGTAATATATACGATCTAAATTTGGGTATTCATAATTTCCATAACGATAATATTCGCATGTATGTTTGGGATTGACCTAATGGATCGAGAGGTGCTCAAGAAATAGCTTGATGCATCCTAAAGCACGTTCAAAATTTCAGAAGTGAAAGACACATTATAGCTTAGTGACGCGTGCAGTTCAAAATAGAAACATTAAAGTAGCTTTAATGTGGGTAAAAATTGTCCAAACTGTTGAAAATAATGTGGAAGTCATAGATCACAAATTTTTAATATCAGGATATTCGTTTTTACCAAATGATTGGGCGTAATAGAAATGGCATTAAAATAATAATTTACTGTTTGTCCCCCGAGATTATTACAATATTGTAAAAAGTTTCGGAAAGGTAATAACTTTATTGTACGTGAAATGAGACAAGAAAATTTTGTAGCAACAAAATTATTACAAGATGCTATTTTTAAAGGGATAATTAATTCTAACGGAGAATCAATAAACTGGTTAAAAATATGTTGATTGATTCCACCGGAATTCTTTAAATCCTTTTCACACACCCAAAATGTGGATGAATAGTAATTTGTTTAATAAAGAGAATGGTTGCGACCGTTACTACATGGTTATCTATACTTACATAATTTTTCAATTCAGTGTAGTAATTTGTTTTGTAATTTATGTTTGTAATTTTGTAATTTATGTAGTTAAAAAATGTTTTGCATCGCATAAATTATGTTTTTGAAGTCTTATAAAGTTAATTTGAAGCGTCTTAAATTAAGTTGAATGGACTTGTGCTCCTTCCAATTTTATTAGTGGCCAAACTCCTCTTGGTAAGAAAACGCATATTATTCACTTAATAATTGCCATTATTTTAATAAACTATAAATTTAACGCCTTTAGATACACTTAAACTGTATGACATTAACCCATTAATGTACGTATATTCTGAATTGCATTGAAACACAAACCCTTAAATTTCCCAATTTATGTGTAAATGTACTTAAGCCACTTTCAAAATAAACGGCTCATATTTTGTTAATAATAATAAATAACATGGTTATGTTGACTTTGGTAAAAAAAAGCCTAGTAATTTGATGTTTATTTTACAGTAAATATGATCACTTCAAGTAGTTAGATATTGCATCAATAAAAGTATGCAGGTTTTTTATGATTATTAATATTTATGAAAAAATTGTGACCAGTAAATCAGGGTTTAATTTTTTTAATTAGTTTATTTTTATATTCAAAAACTTGGTAGTTATCAGTGATTCGCACTATTTATATAGCGAAAGTGAAATATTACAGTCGTCTGTATTTAATAATAATAATAATAAATTGTCTTTATTTTAAGATTCGCCATATTTTACACAAAACATAATATGATAAAATAAAATAAAATACATGTGCAAGTAAAATATAATAAAAATACCTAAAATAGCGTCAAAACCACAGACAAAAAAGTTACCGATTAGCGAGATCAAATTCATATACAGTGTATGATTCGATATCAGATAGATAATTAAATAATTCTTTCCTGGGTGAACTAGTAGTTTTACAATATGTTATTCTATCTTGTAAGTTATTCCAAATTTTGATGCAAGAATAATATGCTCCTTTTTAATATAGAGTTAATCTATGTCTAGATAAGATATATTAATTATGGCTTTGCCTAGTATTATAGTTGCTATATAATTTTTTATTTATTTATTCATCTTCGGACTTCATTCTTAAAAATGTATGTATACAATAAATCAATAAAAAAAACGTACTTCAAATTTTGGGCGAAAGAGACACGGGCGGAGTTCATTCGATTATCAAAAAAATATTTGTAATGTTTCGTTATAAATGTTACATATTTATATATTTAATAATAATAATAAAATTATAAGTATTTGTGTAATTATTTAAAATTTACACATTCCTCTACACTGTAAAATACTTTTCATAAAAGTCACTTAATCAATATACTATTTTATATCTATGGGTAATGGGTTATATAGTTGAAAACCATAATAGATAGATATAGAATAGAAATAACTATTATATGCCTCAAATGCGTGCATTTATGCATTTGTTTTGTGTGAAGTAATGTGTTTTTAAACATGTGTAAGACTTTCCATTGTGTATATCCCAGGCAGTATTAGTAAGTCTAGTACTACGGAACCTACAATCATCTAGCTCAAATTTATAGCACCACTCGAACAACATACCATGAACTCAAATTTATAGCACCACTCGAACAATATACCATGAAATAGCAAATATTCAAAAAAATGTATTAAAATCCTTTAGTTCGTTGTAGAAAATTAAATAATAAATTTAAAAATACGAAAACATTTCGTGAATCTACAACAATGAGTCTTACTAAAAATACAAAACAAATTAGTGTTGCTTTGATAGTTGTACTATTTGTAACACGCAAATTAATTTGTATTATTCAATGTCTGTCGTAGTATTAGCTAGAGAAGTAGTTGTTTCAAATTAATTTGTTTTGTAGTCTTAGTAAGACTCATTGTTGTAGATTCACGAAATGTTTTCGTATTTTTAAATTTATTATTTAATTTTCTACAACGAACTAAAGGATTTTAATACATTTTATTATTCAATTATGCTCTTAGTGGGTATTTTCCTTAATCCCGAACGTAATTATTTCCGTAGAATTCAGTAATCCATCTCGGGTATAAATTCAGACCCTCAGTCGGTTATATTTCATTATTGTGTCAGTTGCCGTACATATCTGAGTAAGTTATTTATATTTCATTAGATTTTTATTTTAGTAAACGTTTTTATTTATATTTGAAATCAATTTTATAATAAAGCTGTACTGAAGAGATCGAGAGATCGAAACACGTGTCTGCAGATGGTTATAAATTGAGTATTGAATTATTTAATTGCTTTTACTAATTTATTTTAATTACATCAGCTTAAATTAATTTTTTGTTCCAAATTTATCATAATATAGTCACTCACAAATTATTTAACGTACATTAAATCAATTTTAGTTCATTTTACAGAAAGAAATACGTTCAAACTAGTGTTGCTTTGATAGTTGTACTATTTGTAACACGCAAATTAATTTGTATTATTCAATGTCTGTCGAAGTATTAGCTAGAGAAGTAGTTGTTTCAAATTAATTTGTTTTGTAGTCTTAGTAAGACTCATTGTTGTAGATTCACGAAATGTTTTCGTATTTTTAAATTTATTAGCAAATATTCGGCTAATTATTGAAGATTGTATTTTGTTATTATTGAAGAGACTAAACCTTATGTGGGCACAAAAGAAAAATATGCTGAATAACAATATACTACGAAAAAAAATATACCTGCAACAATAACAGCTAAAAAGATTCTGATTTAACATGATATAGCATGTTTGGTTGTGAGTTTATAAGACGCCTTAGCAAAAAATACAGTTCTTCACAGTTTATGAGATAAAAATTCGACAAGATAATTTTTTAATATCGGCCTTGAGTGTAAGTTTATTAGCATTTACCAATTCGAATATAGAATCATTAATTCTGTCACTCTTAACTATCACAGAATTTAAAATCAATTAGGATAACGACAATGTCTAATTTTCAAATTTGTTTTATTTTAAACACTACATATGTTTCGCCACACTGTGGCTTCTTCAGGTGAAGAAAATATCAGATTAAATACGCATTACTTCTTATACACTACGTTGTGGTTAATGGGGGAGTGAACATTTTTAAGAGCGGAAAATTTTAAAGTTCTATTTGATCGTTGAGTAGATGGCCGGTGTGGAATTATCTGTTGATTTCCAAGTTTTCTAGTATGTTTAGTTTTTGTCCTTTTCTCTCTGTATGCAGGATCTCGAATTCAACGCCTAAGTGCCTCAACAATCAATCAATCTACATTAAATGATTGTTAATGCAAGTTTGTTATTTATCTGCCGCGGAAGGTCGTTAATATAACGGAGAAATAATGAGAGTCCAAGAACTGAACCTTGTGGTACCCCATGGAAATTTTATAAATTATATAATACCTGTTGTTTTCTGTCAATCAATAATGAGTCAACAAATCAGCATGTTTCCGATGTAATATATAGATATATGTAATAACCCAAGGGGGGCATGCATAAAATATTTTTTTTCAATTATTAGTGACCAGAAAATTAGTACAATTAGAACAAATACGTGCATTTTAGTGTAATAAACAAGAGTTGATTAACCGTAGATAGGGGAATGACTTAAAAATGCGTAGACTAAACAAACGTTATTGGGGCACAAGTGGTCGGAAGAAATGAAGATGCTGCGTTATTACCGGAGAGGTAAATCCCCGATCGCAAAACTAATGGGGGTCAATAACCGTGGCATGCTGAGATGAGGGCACGTACGCATTAAAGTGTGCAGAAATGCATACGTGATGAAATAGCATTTTTATATACAATCGGGGAAGAACCTGCAAGAAAAATGGTATAAAAGGGTTGTGAAGATTACAAACGTGGTCAGTCTACGATCATAAATCCGATCGTTGATACTGACAATAATAACTTACCACTGACATTGTTGCAACAAATTACATCGGTTACGATGTTCGACAAATTATTATTCCCCAAACTGATCAAATTAAATTCTCTTTCTGCAAGAAAATTCTTCATAACTGACGTCACTTATAACAAATTAATTCGACAAGATACCCAGACAAAATAAATCTTATCTGATAGAATGTAAAACAGTCGCGGCAATCCGGACCTTTTTAAGGCACACGGCCCGTAGCGATTGGACACATTATAGTAACAAATGTCATCGATTCCGATGATTGACAAATTAACATTTCATACAACAAAATAAATCTCATCTGTTAGAATGTAGAACAGTCGCGGCAATCCGGACCTTTTTAAGGCACACGGCCCGTAGCGATTGGACACATTATAGTAACAAATGTCATCGATTCCGATGATTGACAAATTAACATTTCATACAACAAAATAAATCTCATCTGATAGAATGTAGAACAGTCGCGGCAATCCGGACCTTTTTAAGGCACACGGCCCGTAGCGATTGGACACATTATAGTAACAAATGTCATCGATTCCGATGATTGACAAATTAACATTTCATACAACAAAATAAATCTCATCTGATAGAATGTAGAACATTCGCGGAAATCCGGACCTTTTTAAGGCACACGGCCCGTAGCGGATGGACACATTCTTATTGACAACTAAAAAAATAAATCTGACAAATTAATAAGTCATACACCAAAATACACAAATCTCATCTAATAGAATGTAGAACATTCGCGGCAATCCGGACCTTTTTAAGGCACACGGCCCGTAGCGGATGGACACATTCTTATTGACAACTAAAAAAAATAAATCTGACAAATTAATAATTCATACACCAAAATGCACAAATCTCATCTAACAGAATGTAGAACATCCGCGGCAATCCGGACCTTTTTAAGGCACACGGCCCGTAGCGGATGGAAACATTCTTATTGACAACTAAAAATATACCTTTTCGAATCACCGACGAACGAAACAAATATTGTTTTTTTATTGTTTTTTTCTTTGAGTTTTAACAAATGCAAAACAACTACGAAAAGTTTTCTGGTCACGGCATTATAATAAGTAATCAAAAGAAATTGAATTTGTAACTTGTGTATATATTTGCATTCTAAAATTTACTTAAAATGTGAGAAAAATGGAATTCCTCTTTGCATTTTGAAATAATAGACAATAAACTGACCATTCGTTAAACTCATTCTTGTGTTTTATTCACACCAACCATTATCCAACATCCTTAATATATTAATTATTTCAATAGTAATGCATAATTAATGACACATATTAACGTTCGTAACGAACCTGTTAAATAATTAAGGGTTACTACAAAACACAACATAACACAACGTATAAATATGATATCAATTGTAAATTCATATAAGACCGGGGTTCGAACTATTACATATATAAAATAATATGGGAATTTAGATTTGTGTGTAACTCAATATGGTTTGATAAATCAGAGTCTAGAAGCTTAACACATATTTCATATTCCTTTATGTTTGAAAACACATTACCTAAGTAACTTCCTGCCTTCCTTCATTCGCTGTGTAATTTGACATTTTAATCGTCACATGGATCATATATCTCTGAGCATTTTATATATCCAAAAATTCTAAAATGAAAACAATACTGTTAAAATTGACTTCGTGATACATTTTAATTAGATGAAAAATAAAAAATACTTTTACTTAGTTAATGTCACAATGTTTAATGAGAATTAATTTATTTTAGCATTTCTTCAACTCGTAATGAATAATGCAATTACTATCCGCAGAAACGTTTTTAGATGTATTACAGCTCCTCATTGCAGCTATGTCATAACTTTGATGTTCGATTTTCAAGACGCGTTCAAAAAACATTACCACAGATGAAAAGCCTGTTATGGGCATTTAAAAGTATTTTAATATTGATTTACAGGTGCCATATTAATGAAAATAAATGTAATAATGAAAATTCATTTAATTAATTTTAAATAATTTTTTAAATTTTTTTATTAAATTAAAAATCAATTTTCGCCTCAAATGCCAAACTATAGGTATTTAATTGAATTTTTCGCAAATTAAATCAATTTGATCTATAATGGTATTAGTATGATTACGAATATCACTTTCTCTAAAAATATTTTGAATTAATTTTATTTTAATATTGGTTCCCATGATATAATTTGTACCCCAATTCTAATTATATTTTCTGCGGCGATTTTAATCTACTGAATGCGTATTGGAATACTAACAGTAACAGTATCTTGGAAGAACGCTAAACAGAGGCAGAAGGGACGGCAGGGACGTCGAAAAACGGATTGAGGCGTGCCGGATTGCAAAAAAAGAGCTTCGTAGGGCCATCAATATAAGCAAGGCCAATAAGAGGAGGCAACTCTGCGATGAGGTGGAGGGCGACATATGGAGCTGCCCGCTTACTTGTCCCCCCGATCCCCTGGGAGGAGTAGCAGCAGGTGGAGTTAGATGAGGGCCCGAACGAATGCCAGCTATTTAGTGAGAGGGAGGTGGCGGTGGCTATCGCGAAACTTCCAAACCATAAGGCGCCAGGTCCTGGTGGGATACCCAACGAAGCTCTTAAGCTGGTTGCAGAGGACAGTGTAATTAAAGCTTACTAGCCTGTACAATAGGTGCCTAGTTAAAGAAACTTTCCCCCCTTTATAAGTGCGCCAAGTTGGTCCTCTTGCTCAAAGAGGGCAAACTGAAAAATTCGCCGGGAGCGTACAGGCCCATATGCCTGCTGGACGGTGAGGGGAAAGTGCTGGAACGCCTCATTGTGAACAGAGCCAGTGCGGTTATTGAGGCGTCTAGGGGGCTATCCGAAAGTCCGAAAGACAGTTCGGGTTTAGACGCGGTAGGTCTACTAAGGACGCTGTACTTAAAGTGAGGGAAACGATGGACAGGGCAAATAGCGGACCGCTAAGGGGGCATATGCACTGCTTTGGCATAGCCCTCGACATCAAGAACGCCTTCAACACCCTACCAAGGCATGTTTTACTGAAGGCTCTGAGAGAGAGAAATACCCCGGGCTACATAATGAGGATGCTAACGAGTTACACTCAAGGGAGAGAGTTAGTGTACTCAGAAGCATTGGGTAAGGAACAGAGAGCGAGGATGACCGGCGAGGTGCCACAAGGATCGGTTCTGGGCCCCTTCCTATGGAATGTGGCCTACGACGATGTCTTCAGGCTGCCGCTCCCGGAAGGTTCGGAGACAGTTGGCTTCGCCGACGACTTCGTGGTGAGCAGGAGGAATATCGAAGAGATTCGCGTTGCTGCCCAACGAGCAGTCGAGGTCGTCGCAGGGTAGTTAGTCGCGGTAGGTCTGACGGTGTCAGCGGAGAAGACTGCGGCAGTGTGGCTTTCGCGCAGAAGAGTGGGACGTGTCCCCGGGGAAAGTATCGAATTGTTGGGCAGGGAGATAGTCGTTGGGAGGACAATGAGGTACCTGGGTGTCATCTTGAGGCAAACCCGTTCTGCAGCTATCACGTCTTAGAGGCAACAGCCGGGACAGCAAGTGCGGTCAGGGCAGTGGCCCGACTATTAGCCAACATAGGAGGACCTTCGGAGAGTACTAGGAGACTGCTGATGGGCGTAGCATCGGCAAAGCTACTCTATGCCGCTCCGGCATGGGTGGGATGCCTGGGATCGAGAAGAAACGCCACAAGACTAGGCAGTGCCATGAGACTGGCGGCACTCAGGGTTTGTCGAGGTTATAGGACGGTTTCCACGGCAGCGGTTGAAGTTCTGGCCTCAATGCCTCCGCCGCACCTAGATCTCAAATCGCGCGCAAGGATGCACGAACGATTGGCGGGGGGAATCAACAAGGCGACTGCAAAAGCGACCACGCGGCGGGACCTTCTCGTCGAGTGGCAACTCAGATGTAGTGCGGCACCTACGGGAGCTTGGACTAGGAGGCTGATCCCTGAGGTGGGACCGTGGATTAGTAGAGCGCACGGGGAGCTGTCGTACCATCTAACACAGATCCTCTCAGGCCAAGGCTGCTTTCGCGCCTATCTTCATCGCATCGGGAAGGTAGGTAGTGCCTATGGTGCGCCGACGCCATCGACGACGCTGAACACACGATTTTCACATTCGGGCGTTGGGGCAATGAGAGGAAAACATTGGAGCGGGAGCTGGAAGTTGAGCCGCTTTCGACTGAAATCCTCGTGCCGGCCATGCTGTCGGATGTGCGGAAGTGGGAAGCGGTAGCTGCCGGAATCAAGAAAGTGATGGTAGATAAAGAGGCGCTCATAGCAAATGCGAACGGAACGGGAACACTACCCGGGCAATCATAGTTAACGCAGGCGGGGGGTGCTGGCGAAGAATTTCCTGCGATACCACCGGCATCCCCAGATTAAGACCTCCTCTCTTACTGGAAAAAAAAACAATATCTTATCAACTGAAAATGACTGTTCCAATGGTCAAGTTGTAGCTGAGTCATTGGAATTTATAATAATTTGCATCAAATGAATACTATACCTAATAACGGTGGCGTTTATCTACATTTAATCTTTTCAAATGTTACTAATATTAGAATTATTCACTCTGATCATAATAATTTCAATAATAGCATACATCATGTATCTTACACTATATCGGCTCTATATAGTGATATCATAGAATCAATTTTTTATGATGATATTATATATAATTTTAAAGCTGCTAATTTTTCTGAAATTAATATGTTTTTATCAACTATTTCGTGGAATGACTATTTTAATAATAACGATGTTAATATCATTCTCGATAAGTGTTATGGTGTATGTAGATATCTAATTAAAAAATATGTTCCTCTTAGACGAATTAAATGGTATAACGCTAATTTAATATACCTTTCAAAAATTAATAAGAAAGCTCATGCGCGATATACCATAAATCGAGTGCCGCATATGCTGACTACGTGGAGTTTAGATCTCTGCGCACTCGGTGCAAATCAGTGAGCGATCAGCTATATAAAAACCACCTAAACAAGATTGGATCCAATATTTCACACGACGCAAGGTAATTTTGGGATTATGTTAATCAATCTAGGAATACTGATGGCTTTTCTAAATGTGTGCACTATAATAGGAAATGTTCTAATTCTGGTGATGAGTGTGTGAATCTATTTGCAGAATGTTAACGATCGCTTACCGCAATCTAACACATCCACCATTCATTCAATAGATTTATGTCATTTCAACGTTAATGTCAACGACATTTTTAATGCTATAGCACTGTTACCAGACTCGTTTAATCCTTGTAGTGACGGTATACCTGCGTGTTTTTTATAAAAAGATGTATCTACTCCTTGTGTACACCATTAAATCTAGTTTTTAATGCATCTTTAAATAAATGTAAATTTCCATCTATCTGGAAACAGAGTTTTATTAAACCGATTTTTAAGAATGGTTGTAAATATGACATGTGGCCACAATAGTCGAGCCATGATGGCTAGCCACGAGAATTGGAAGGGGGTCGACCACACCGCAACTGCGATCATCGACAAGAAGGAGGCACTGCTGGCTGAACGCGAGGCTCAGGCTCAGCTACACTTGGCGCAATGATTTATTACCCTATTTGTAATATCTACCAATTGTTATTGTTTGTTATCTGTCTATTATTTGCTAATTGTTATATTGTTATTGTTATCGGTTGTTATTGTTTGTTAACTCTGTATGTATATATTTGAAAAAATAAAGATTAATAAATATGGTGGGGGGACACCAGGCGAAGAAATGTCATGGTTCCACTGGTGTCCCCGGAATTCAGGGGGGCCACTGTTGGTCGTGCGCGACCATCACGTCCCTCAATAAAAAAAAATGTTAGGTTAGGTTAGGTTATTGACGTGTTGTCAGAGCTCAAAAAGTTTTGTCTTGATTTTCGGTTTATTTAGCGTTTATATAAGTTGTGCATAGTTAAAAACTTTTCGTTATAGTTCTTCAGGCGTTGGATAGTGTTCGTAGTTCTTGTTTCATGCTCTATTCGATATTTTTCCGTTTTTAATTTTTGCGGGCGAAATTTTTTGACAAACTTCAATTTTGAAGTTTCTAGCGGGACTAAAAAATTAAAAAAAACTATATATAGTAAATATTATATAGTGACTTTTCACTTTTCACTGACCTAGAAAGATGTAACAGTTCAAGGATAAGGACCTAAAAGCATACAAACTTCATTAAATATATAGAAGAGACTTAAAAAGGTAGATGCGTTTGACGTTTTAATTTGTCACTCAAAATTTTTAATATAAAATTTAACACACAAAAACGTTATAAATAGAATTAAATTAGAGACTGTTTGATCTGATAGAGACTTATAGACTATCCTGCTACAAAATACTAAACATATAAAGTAGAAAAGACTATAAAAGTTAATTTCTTTTTTTTTGACGTTTATTGTGTCAAACCGGTTTATTTTAATTGTATTTTTCGTTCTTCAATTGCGCTTATATAAGTCGTGTTTAATTAAAATCATTAATTTATTGTTGCCCAGACCTGGCTTGGTGTTCACAGTTTTTAATTTTCGTGCTCTGATTATTATTTTGCTGTTTATATTTTTTAGCGGGAAAATTTTTGACATCCTTTAACTTTTTGAATTTTTAACGGTAATTTTTTTTGAAATATATATATTCTAATTATAGTGATTGTAATATATTTGGAAAATTAGTATATCAAAACGAGTGTGAAAAATTTCAAAATTAAATTAATATTGGGTGTTAATAGTTTAAAATGACTTCATTTAACGATTCCTCATCTCTAAATTTAAGTAATCTAAATTTTGATATACCAACTGAGGATAATAAAATAAATCCTACAGATAGTGAATTTATTATATGCGAAATTAATAATCATCTAAATAACAAAAATAATAAATGAAAGTAAGAATACGAAAAAAGAAATAAAAGACAGTGTGCTTGAAATGAGTAAAACTATTAAAAGATACAAAAAAAGGTCAAATTAACATAAACTGTCGCGATAATTTAAAAAAAATAAATGACAATAATACAGACTATGTTAAAAGAGATGAATTCAAAAATGAAATCAATAATGTATGTACAGATATAAACAATTTAAGCAATATGGTAAAAAATGGTTTCAACGACATTTTGTACATTGTGAACAACAAAACGAGCTGGAGTGATATTGTTTCAAAAAATCATAATAAAAATACAACACAAAAAGATGTAATTAATATTGATAGTACTATTAAAAATAATGAAAAAACAAATTTAAATAAAAAATACAAAAAACCTAATAAAATTATTATAAAAACTACTAATGATAATTATAAAGAAACATTAAATAGCTTAAAAATGAAATTAAAGGATGGTACTCAAAACAATGTAACAAGTGCTAGGAAAACTAACGCTGGTAATACTATTTTGGAGGTAAAAGATAACTGTGAAATCAGTAAGATGTTAGAGGAAATCAACGAAATCCTAGGTAGTAACATAAGTGAAATCACTCATAATAGCAAAGATGTAGTAGAACTACTAAATTTAGAAATTGACTGCAACGAAAAAGATATAATAAATAAAATAGATGAAACTTTAGGACAAAATTGTAGCATAAAAATAAAATGGATTAGAAATTATAGTAATGATTTTAGAATAGCACTTTTAGAAAGAACAAAAGATATTATAAATAAATTAAAAGAATTGAAATATATTAAGATAGGTTGGAATATTTGTAAAATTCAGGAAAAAAATATAAATTAGCTGCTTGTAAAAAATGTAGAATATATGGTCATAACATCAACAATTGCAAAAATGAAGATATTAGTAACAATTGCAAAATTTGTAATAAAAGTAATCATAATAGTGACAACTGCAAACATTTCCCTAATTGCATATCATGTCATGTTTTAGTATTAAATGCCAATTACCCAGGACCAAAAATATGCATAGCTTACAAAAGATTTTCAGAAAAAGAAAAACAAGATACAAATAAAAATAATTTAGATAAATGACTAGAAAATAACAATAGTAGGAAAAAAAATTTATTTAGCAGATAATGATAATAATAAATTAAAAATTATACAAATTAACTTAAACAGAAATAAACAGGCCATGGACCTATTATCACAAAAATGTGTAGAAGAAAAAATAGATTTTGCCATTGTTTCAGAGCCTAACAAAAACAGGATTAAAAATAGCAGATGGGTTAAAGACAAAAATTTAGATGCAGCGTTATATATAGAAAACAAAATTGAAATCGTAAATATAGGGAATGGGGATGGATTTGCATGGCTTGAAACTAAATTAACAGTATTTTACTCTTGCTATTTTTCACGGAACATTGGTTTATATGAATTTGAAAATTTTTTAGAAAATCTAAAAAATAGTATTAATACAACTCCTCTACGATACAACCCTAGTTATCCCCATTCAAGAACGCCTTCGATTCCTATCAGAAAAATTCTCAAAAAATCCTTTCAACTTCCAGATATTATCCCTTTACTGTCATCCTAGAAACCCTAGTATAAATCCTAAATTTAAAAATCCCAATTCAACCATATTCGATTTCATATCATCATTTCATCCTTTCACGCATTAACAACTGACGCCATATGACTGGACAAAGCAAGGCAGAAAGACCTCTGGTCGATAGCCTTTTGACAGATTAACTCACTAACACCTCATTCATTATTCACTATGTTTTTATAAATATTGTAAAATTTGTCAATAAATATATGTATCTATCTAGTATTAATAGACATAAAAAACAAATTTTGATAGGCGGAGATTTTAACGCAAAAAGCAAATTATGGGGGTCTTTAATGGATAACAAAAGAGTTTTTAACTAAAATATGTGAAAAGTTCTTACAAAATTTATCAAATGAAAAACAATGGAGGGTGGAACAATGAAATTTCGGAAAAAATAAAAGAATGTAATTTTTTACTAAGGACTAGCAAAATTAAGAGATGCAATAACTAATAATGAATTAGAAGAAAAAGAGAAATTACTACATAAGAAAAAAAAAGAGTTAAAGAAAGCCATTTTATCATCAAAAAGAAACAAATGGAGGAAATTATGTGATGAAATTGATAATGATATCTGGGGGACGGGATACAAAATAGTCATAGGTAAATTAGGTTTGAGAATACCAATTGATGTCAGATGAAACTCAACTAAAAATAGCTAAAGAAGGACATACGTTTTTGGCTAATGTATTTAATAATTAAATAACAAAGGAGAGTTTCCTGAAAATTGGAAAATTGCAAAACTTATATTAATAGAAAAACCTTCAAAATTAAATAGCACTGATAAAAAATATAGACCATTATGTATGATAAATACTATAGCAAAAATTTTTGAACGCATCATTAACAACAGACTTAAAATTGAAACAGATAAACTAGGCGCACAATCAAATAGACAATTTGGATTTAGAAAGGGAAAATCTACAGTGGATGCTATACAGAAAGTTATTGATTTAGCAAAATATGCATCTAGCTGTAGGGGTGGGGAGCAATTCACAATATTGATCACTTTGGATATTAAAAATGCTTTTAATAGTGCAAGTTGGGAAAAAATTATCGAGGCTTTAGCAATTAAAAAATTCCCTAAGTACATCATTAAATTAATTCGAGCATATCTAAGTAATAGGAAAATTTTAGTAGGCAAAAATGAAATTATAAATATGACTTGTGGTGTACCACAAGGGTCAATATTGGGACCATTATTATGGAATATCTTCTACAATTCTGTACTTGAACTAGACCTTCCTGTTGGGACCGAACCTATTGCGTTTGCGGGTGACTTAGGGATACTGGTTAGTGGAAAAATAGAGATATCGTAGAAAATAAAAGCAATAAGACTTTAAGAATAATTTCTAGATGGATGAACGATAATAAATTATGTCTAGCAAAAGAAAAAACTGAAATTAAAGTCTTGCAGGGGAGAAATACTATTAAAGACCTATCAATAAAAGTAGAAGATGAATTAATTAAACCATCAAAATCAGTAAAATATCTTGGAGTTTGGTTAAGTAGAAATCTTAGCACGAAAGACCATATAATCAAAACTTGCACAAAGGCTGATCGATCTGTTAACTTATTAAGCAGGATAATGCCAAATATTGGTGGTCCAAAAACAAGATCTAGAGTTTTAATAAGTCTAACTGCTGAATCAATTCTTTTATATGCTGCACCAATTTGGTCTTCACGGTTGAACACTACCAAATATAAAAAAAAATATGGAAAGTGTACAAACAAAATGTGCCATAAGAATTGCTAGGTCATATAGAACAGTTTCAACAAAAGCTATTCAGGTTATCGCGGGTAATATTCCTATAGACTTATTGGCTGCAAAAAGAAAAAAGAAAAAATATCTAAATTATCACTATAACAAACAAGAAGAGAAAGATAAAATTATAAGAATTTGTCAAGAAAGATGGGATATAAACGACGGCAAAGGTAATTATACAAAAGATTTAATTCCGGATTTACATACTTGGATAAATAGAAAACACGGCGATTTAAATTATTGTATTACTCAATTTCTTTCTGGACATGGTTGTTTCAACAAATATTTGTATAGATTTAAAAAAAGAGATAATGAAATTTGCAATTATTGCAATGAAATTGACGACCCAGAGCATACTTTCATAAAATGTATAAGATGGAAAGATGAAAGAGAAGAAGCAGAAATGATTGTGGGTAAATTTGATAACTGTAAAAAAATTGTTGATATTATGCTAGATAAACAAGATAATTGGGACATAATTAACAACATGCTAGAAAAAATAATAATGAAAAAAGAGGAGGAGGATAACATTAATACGAAATTTATGAAAATAAAACAAAAGAAAGATGAATTAACATTGTTTGTATGATGCAATTCCGTCATGCTTCCAAGAGAAAAGAGAGGAGGTTTTAGTGGGTAGTGAGCCAAGGAGGCGAGTCCCACAGAGCCAAGAATAGATTGGTCGTGCATAAAGCATTTCCTCCTCTCAAAAAAAAGGTCTACACTATCTAATTTATTACTATATCAATCCTATATTTTATGCAGTGATGCAGTGTACACGGACTTTTCAAAGGACTTTAATTGCCGTTCTCACTCTATTTTGACTATTTTGATTAGTAAATTACAGAAAATGGGTTTCGGTTTTGCTAAAACCAAATCGATCAGGAGTCTAGCTGAACGGGATTCAAAAAGGTTCTCATTATGGTCCCATTTTATTTTTATTGTTCATAAACGATCTCAACATATACATGGAGAGTGTAGACTTCTATTATTCGCTGATGATATAAAAATATCTCGTTCAATAAAAAGCAGCAGTGACATCACTTATTTAGAAGATGACTTAAACAATATTTATAAATGGTGCAGTGATATTGAACTGTATCTTAACGAAAGCAAATGTTCATCTATATCTTTCGGAAGAGGCCGGATTAGTGACAATTACTATGAAATAAATGGAATACAACTGTCCTCAGTAACTTATATTAAAGATCTTGGTGTTATTTCTGATCGTTCTCTTACATCTTCCAAACACATGGATACAATATGTTTCAAAGCACTACAAACACTGTGATTTATTAATCGCTTTGCGAAATATTTATCAAATACCACGCAGAAACTTTAATTCATTTCTCTAGTACGTTCTGAATTGGAGAATGCCTTTAGTATTTGGTCATCGGTATTAGTATTAGTATTATACCAATCGGATTTGTCAGCTGGAACGTGTTCAAAATAAATTCCTATTGTATATGTCGCTTAGGAATGGAATTGTCTTCTAATTTTATTTATACACTTATTCTAAAATGTTTGTTTTTGTTCTTCATATTATTTTATCATTTTATCAACTTAGTACAGCATCTATCTCACCGCTAATATCCATGCGCCAACATTATACATTATTTTAATTATTGTATTTAATTGCCATTCCTGACCTGTATAAACTAATATGTAATGCACCAATAAATGTATCTTATCTTATTTTATCTTATTGGCAGAGTAGATTACAGACGAAGTTACATTATATCGACACTCAAGTTGGAGCCTCTTCGCGACAGAAGTTGCTACGCTAATTTATGTGTTTTATACAAAACTGCAGTGAGTTGCATGTTAGATAAAATTTTTATATTCCGTCGATAACAATAAACAAAGTAATATTCCGTGTAAAATTTCATAGGAGCAATTATGGTCGGAATAATCATGATAATAATGTGTAATCTTTGTTTTCTAGAGTAATTTGAAATTGATTAACTTATCAATTTTAGATTATCGCTGAAATACTAGTTTTGGTTCTTGTAATTTTATGATTATGATTTTATTGTTTTAAATGTTTAATTAATTTATTTTTAAAATTGGTTAAACCGCCCAATAAATAAATAATAATATATTTCTATAATGAGACCTTAATACTAATGTCAATGAATAACAGAAAAACGTTTAACTTTTTTATACTACTTTTTATTTTTATACAACACTTTGTGACAAGTTTCGAATTACACAGTAATCATTGATTTCGAAACTAGTCACAAAGTGTTGTATAAAAATAAAAAGTAGTATAAAAAAGTTAAACGTTTTTCTGTTAGTCATTAAAAATGCACTACGAAGTGAACGCCTCCAAAATTCAAGATCTAATGTCAATGGTTTAAATTACATTCTCGTTTGCTTTATTATTAAAAAAATTGAATACCATGTTTCTTTTTTATTTAGGTTACTAATTAGTATCACTATACAGATTAAGTTCGTTGCTTTGATAATTATGTATTTGAATATTAGTGTGGTTTATTGCTAACTTCATTCTTGTTTACTGAATTTAAAGGGAAAACTGACTACGTAATTTTTCATTTTTAGTACACAACGTAATTTTACATTGATTGATGATATAGTATTCAACATTTACACTACCTTTCAATGCGCCACCATGTTTGATACGAGCCCAAAGATTGTTGAATATTTGGTGTTCAATGGCTAAACAATTGACGGTTAGGTAAACAAACAGTCAAAACAAATATGTCGGAAACCGCCAGATCGGCTTTTATCGGTGAATGTTTGACGATGATTAACTTATAAAGGGTCTTTCAATATGGACTTCGAAACTTTGACGGCTGATATAAACCATATTGTTGAAATATTGGATGTTTTGATCATTTTACAATCGCTCATTTTAGGTGGCTATAATGGTCCTACCAAGAGGACTATTCGCACTGTGGTGTATAACGTTGAGTCCATCAGTTCAGTAAACAATTATCCAACACTTGTACTACGAAACGTAATATCTGCCAAAAAAATCATCGATGTCCGACAGAGTCTGCAGGAGAATCCGAGCCAATAGATTTCGCGCCGGACAAAAGAACTTGGCGAATTTTGCGTCATGACTTGGACCTGTATCGGCACAAAATTCAACGATCCCGGAGCTAAAGGTAACCGACCATAGACAACGACGTGTGTTTGCTAAATTGGCCCTGAAGCAGTTGGAAACTGACCCTAATTTTTATGAAAAAATCATCTTCAGGAATGAGGCCCATTTCTGGATGAATGGGTACGTCAACAAACAAAACAGGATGCGACGTCATCGCCAGGGCATCCCTGTCAACGATGAGCGTTATAGGTCGATAATTATTAACATCTTTTAGCCTGAATTGGATGAACGACATGTGATTTCAACAGGACGGCGCGTATGCCACATTGGACATTCTGCACAAGCAATTTGAGGGCATGGTCATCTCACGTAAAGGTGATGTGAACTGACCACCAAGATCATGCGATTTGACCACGTTAGACTTTTTCTTGTGGCATTTTCTTAAGTCATAGGTCTTTTTGAATAAGTCAGAAACCACAGCGGGCATCAAAGCCAACCAATATAAACCAATCAACTAACAATTGCAAGATTATTAATTAATATTGTTAATTATTAATAATACTTTCTATTATTATGGATAAATAGAGAATTAAAATTCTGAGAAATATACCCCGCCTTTAACTAAGCTGGCTAGACCCTAAATCAATCGAAACCGGTTCTTGGATGTTGTTGGCAGGGAAACAATGAATAAATGTTTTCATATTATATTAATCCATTCAATTAAGAAAATTTAAGAGATATTACCTTAATAAAATTATTTAGTATTACTAAAGTCTAGTTATTAGTCATATAATTAATATGTAGGATTTGTGTTGCCTCGACAAACCTCTACTCATTTACCGATGCAGGTTTAATTACTAATTACTCAGGAAATTGTAAAAATAGATATTATTTCTTTATTCTAATGGAAAGAATGTAAACTAACGTTTTACACGCCAAAAATCTCTATATGTCTAAATTATTTATTTTTTTGGTTTCCCTGGTTTTTTCGTCCGCCTCCCTGATGCCTGGAGCTCTTTGTTTACCGCGCTCTCGCCTGTACATTCCTCAAGGGAGTGAATTGCTCCAGTTTCAGTGAAGTTGTGCCGTTTGTTAACAAAAATTTAAGCTCATCGTCTTGTGGCTGAAATTTGGCTAGGTCCGGTAATTCTAAAATAATCATTTCGACACGCGATAACGTATCCGCGACGTCATTTTCTTTACCGGGAACAAACCTAACGTCAGTAGTGTATTGCCAATAAAAGTTAAATGTCTGTGCTCACGTCCTGAATAACGATCTGAAGTTGAATTTATGGCAGCAATCAATGGTTTATGGTCTGTAAAAATGATAAAATTACGACCTTCGAGATAATATTTGAATTTTTTAATTGCCAAATAAACGGCCAGTAATTCACGACCGAATGTACTGTATTTACGTTCAGTTATAGAAAATGATTTAGAAAAGAAAGTTAGTGGTCGAAGAACTCCAGATTTTTCCTTCTGCTGCAAGACCGCGCCAGAAGCGGAATCAGATGCGTCTACCATAATGCTTAATTCTGCATTTGGGTCTGGTAGGCTAAGCATAGCACAGTCGGCTAGTGCAGCCTTGACTGCCGTAAATGCTTGTAGTGCAGGTTGTGACAATACCAGGGGTTTGTTGCGTGGAGTTTGAGATGCAAGTTGGTTGAGCGGTGCAAGTATTCTTGAGCACGATTTTATAAATCTGTGGTAGAAGTTTACCATGCCAATGAAACGTTGAAGTGATTTCTGGTCAGATGGTTGTGGAAAAGACATGATTGCATCAACCGTAATGTGTAATGGTTTGATGCCTGAACTGTTAATGCTATGACCTAAGAAATCTAATTTTGTTTCGCCGAAAATACATTTGTCTTTGTTAATTTTGATTCCAAAAGTTGTTAATCGTTAAAAAATTTGTCGGAGGTGTTGTACGTGCTCATGTTCGTCTTTACTGAAGACTAAAATGTCATCCAAATATACGAAACAAAATGGTAGCTCGCGAAGAACCGAGTCCATAAACCGTTGAAAAGTTTGTGCGGCGTTTCTCAAACCAAAACTCATCCGCGTATACTCAAACAAGCCAAATGGTGTTGTGATTGCAGTCTCCGGTATATAATTAGGGTGAATTCGAATTTGATGATAAGCTTTAATCAAATCGATTTTAGAAAAGACTTTGCAACCAAAACAGCTATACGTAAAATCATGCAATATGGGCAGAGGGCATCGGTTAGGAATTGTAACCTTGTTAAGTGCACGGTAGTCTCCGCACGGTCGCCAAGAACCATCGGATTTCAATACCAAGTGCAGCGGTGATGCCCATGGGCTTGATGAGTGTCGAACAAAACCAAGTTTTAATAAGCTATCGACTTCTTGTTTGGCAATTTTGAATTTGTGTGGCGGTAAACACCTTGGCTTGCTGAAAACAGGTGGGCCAGAAGTTTCGATGCTATGTTGCACTTGATGTTTAATTGGGTTAGTGAGATCAAAGAAAGTGGTGAGATCGGGAAATTGATTGAGTAATTTGGAATATGTTGGATGATGATTGGATCATGAATTTATGGTCGGCTGTTGCATCAGACTAGACGGTTTCCTCATTAATCGATTATTAGCAATATCAACAATTATGTTGAAATGCCGGAGAAAATCTGCACCAAGAATCGAGTGGTTTGCGCGTGAAAGTATGAAATGCCACTGAAATGTTACATCTAAGCCGATGTTAACTGTTAGTTTAGATAATCCAAGAGTTGAAATTAAATTTCCACTTACGGTTTGCAATGTAAATTTTGTAGGGGGGTGAGTATTGGCATAGAGTTGATTCACCGCCAAAATGCTGACCTGGGCGCCAGTGTCGATAAGAAATTTATATCGCGGATAAAAAATAGTCGACCTGACGGATGAACGGAATCGTAGGTCGACATCAAACCCGTTCTGAGTCGTTTCCCCAATCGCAAGGTTTGGTGCATTTTCGTGCATCGTCTTTAAATTTATAGTGATACCAGCACAATTTGTGGTTTGGGTAATCACGTTGTACAGAATGAGACGTGGAAGAAGAACGGTTTCGACTTGGATATTTGTTTTTAGATTGTTGCAAAATAGAGGTAGTTAAGGTGGTTAAATTGTTTGCACATCAGCGGGAAGACGTTGCAAGAAAATTTCGCGTAGTAAGTTCTCATCGATTGAGGTATTCCCTAAAAGTTGCTGTAATTTACATAGGAGTTGGGAAGGAATTTGATCTCCGAGTACCTCGTTCGATAAGAGTTTTTGTAAACGTTTCTTTTCAGAAATCATTTTCCGTTTAATAATCTCATTTTTTATTATTTCATAACGATCGATGGCGGGTGGTTCCATTAATAAATCTCTTACGTTTATTGCGATATCTGGAGGTAAGGAAGCGACAACTTTATAAAATTTCCGGACAGAACTGGTTACGCGTGAATTTAAAAATTCCGCCTCTATTTGGATAAACCAAATAAAGGGGTCAACACGCCAAAATGGTGGAAGCACACATTTAATATTAACGATCGTTTCCTCAGAGGTACTTTGATCTTTTATACCGTTTGAAATTAGGAAAAGAAATTAGAAGAAAGAAAATCAAGAAGGAAGAATATGTAAGGAGAAAGTGAGGATTTTCTAATGTGAAGAAAGGTTAATGTAGCGTCACCCTCGAGGAATGTTTCGTGGCTTTCGTGCTTCTGTGTGGCTTTCGTGTTATCTGGACGAGTACAAGAATGAAGGATAGTAGACCGCTGATAGTTTTGATAGCTCTCGATATTCCTCGATGTGATCCTACTCTTCTGCTATCGGCGAATCGTCGGCACTTATCCTGCCGGGTTGTTTACTACAGCAGCGTGTTCAGGGGTCACCAACGTAGGCCCCTCGGGGTCACCAATGTAGGATTTGTGTTGCCTCGACAAACCTCTACTCATTTACCGATGCAGGTTCAATTATTAATTACTCAGGACATTGTAAAAATAGAGATTATTTCTTTATTCTAATGCAAAGAATGTAAACTAACGTTTTACACGCCAAAAATCTCTATATGTCTAAATTATTTATTTTTTTGGTTTCCCTGGTTTTTTCGTCCGCCTCCCTGATGCCTGGAGCTCCTTGTTTGCCGCGCTCTCGCCTGTACATTCCTCGAGGGTACGCCACAAATATACAATTTAATTAGTAATATAATTTTTGATACTATAATGTTACAATTACACAATAGAACTACAATGATCTAAAATTAAAAATTGCAAAATTGCCCTTATTGCATAATTTGTTATTTTATTTGATTTTTCAAGAAAATTAAAACACAGACTATTGATTTAGTATTAGGTTTAAATGAGAATAATAAAAGTGTTTTATAACCTAACATAAAACTCAATTGGTCTCTTTAATAAAAGAGCAAAGATTGCAGGTATTTTGGATGTTTGAAATTATATGTGAATTTTTAAAGTTGAAATAATTTGAAAAGCACTGACAATTATTTAAAATAATTGAATAGAATAAAACTATAAGCTAAATAACATATAACACATCGAAAAAATATTATTATTGATGGTCAACATCAGATTCAACACTTTAAAGAAGTTTGAGAAAGTATGTCTGCAGTAAGTAAGTGCTCCCAGCCAATCCATAAATTATGCCAATGCAGACTAAAATGTGTATAATATGTTGTCGATATAATTAAAAACTCACTTGGTTCGTTTCACTTGATTGACTTCTTAATCAATCACCAAGTCATAAATTGATTGTGTTTTCTTTATTTGGAAGTTAAAACTATTCAAGCTAACACTGGTTTATGATATATTTGAATAATAAAATAAACGACCAGTACTTTCTAGCCGAATGTAACATACGTATGTTATATTTGAAAACGATAACGGCTGAAGACCATTAGATTTATCTTAAACTTTTTTATTTTTAACTTTCAATAACTATTGGTCTCAATTACTCAATTATTAAAGTAATCAAGTAATATAGTAAACTTAGAGAATGAGCAATGTAAAGTGTTCGATTTCATGATGAAATAAATTAAATTTCACTTACTTTACTTATTGTTTCAATTGGTATAATTAATTCTTTCAACCCATTTGCAATTAAGTACCAAGGACACTCAATATCTGGTACTAATTAAAATAATAAGTAAAGTTAAATAATTAAAATTAATAAATAATTACATATTTTAAGCATATAATAACCTAGATAATTCTAATATTAAATTACATTATATGACAGAGTTTTTCGCTAAGTCCAAATCGATGGACTGGATGCGCATATTTTTTATTGCTATTATAATGATAAATAAATATTTAAAATACTATGAATGCTAAAATATTCGTTTAGGTCGTTTAAACATGTCAAGATAATATTATCAAAAAATGCGTATCAAAATACTTTAAACGAGAATTTAAGAATACGTAGCATTTCGTAAATTTGCGATAATGATATACGATATAAATAAAATCGTTGCAACTGCTACTACGTGGTAAATAATTTTTACACTCAATTGAAAATTGGATTGTATTAAGACAGTTTTAGTTGTAAATATAAATAAAAGACCACGGTTCGAGTTTCGCCCTTGTACCGTCAATATCAAGTTTGATTTTTTAAAGTTAGGTATTATAACATGATCAAATATTTATAATAAGGGGCCATAATTTTTACCAAATATACCCCGACGGATTTAAACAAAATCACTTGCTCTAAATTATAACCAAAACCTTGATTTCTTTAAATTTGCAATATACTTAAAATGTATTATCCAATAAGAAATCATTAATTTAGCGAGCATAATTGTAAAATGTACTCAGGTAATAAAGGGAAAATTCTCAACTATCGGGAAGGCCGAGTATCAGGCAAAAACTTAGTGAACGACAATGAAGACCTCTGGGTTTCCCCTATTTCAAACGCTATTATTACCTGAAGCCCCCCTATATACCGTGTGTCCCGTTTCAAGACGCATCATTAAGAAATTCTCATGTAAAATTTTCAATTGCAGTTTGTATCTTTATTATAAAAAATAGAATAATTCCTTTACATACTAAAGTTTTTTTAAATGTTTTATTTTTCATCTTTAGTTTTTTTCGAAATATAGCTTAAAAAGTGTGTACTATTATTCGATAATAAAATCCTCAAAATAGTAGTTGTTGTGAAAAGTCAGTGGCATTTTAACGTAATTTATAAAAGAGTTATATAACATGATACGACAGTATTACATATTGCTGTAAATAATATTGTTAAAAGTATATTTTAATGGTTGTCATATATTTGCGTTTAGCGCCCTTATTTAACGCGAATATGTTTTTGAGGCGCATGTGCCAAAAACGTACGAGTATGGCGAATCCTCGTGTAAAGAGAGAATCTGTTAATTTATTATCCAGAATAAAGTTAAGTTCCTAGTTAATTTGTGTGCATCGGCCACCCCAAAGTACGGGAATGATACACAACAAAGGTTAATTAACAAAAACGGGTAATAAAAACGCCTATTCAAGTTAAATCATTACTCAAAAAAAGAAAAAATGTGCTGTAGTGTCGTAGGAGATTCACTCAGAAATTATGATGGACCTAACAAAGGAACTCCTATATATGGTGAAACAGACTGGGAGAGTGACTAAGGGAGTGAAACGAATATAACTTGGTTCAAAATATAGCGTATAGACTTGTAGAATTTGTGTTGCCTCGACAAACCTCTACTCATTTACCGATGCAGGTTTAATTATTATTTACTCAGGAAATTTAAAAATAGAGATTATTTCTTTATTCTAATGCAAAGAATGTAAACTAACGGTTTAGACGCCAAAAATATCTATATGTCTAAATTATTTATTTTTCTGGTTTCCCTGTTTTTTTCGTCCGCCTCCCTGATGCCTGGAGCTCCTTGTTTGCCGCGCTCTCGCCTGTACATTCCTCCCCCTAGTAGGAGTTGTTTTTTTG
The DNA here is from genome assembly GCA_963969525.1 of Ontholestes murinus. Taxonomy (NCBI): domain Eukaryota; kingdom Metazoa; phylum Arthropoda; class Insecta; order Coleoptera; family Staphylinidae; genus Ontholestes; species Ontholestes murinus. The sequence continues at coordinate 37,005,056 of OZ018393.1, read as the reverse complement.
GTTACAGATCCATGACGTTTAAGAATAGACCGAAGAGGTATAGTAGGGAACGCAGAAAAGTGTAAAGAATTTGAAGATGAAGCAACAGAAAATGTTGGTTGGAAGCTAGGCTTTAATCGGTCAACGGTAACATTTGTGATTTTTCCGTTAACAGAAATCGGTCCGTCATACGCGGGTTGAAGAGGATGCTTAATACAATCCTTCCTAATGAAAACGTGTGTGCAATTACTTAAATCGGGGTGCACAAAACTTTTGCGAGAGGCTGGGCGGTTTAATGCAGGACGTAGTATATGCATTTTGACTCATAAGTCATCAATAAATTTTGAGCCTGAAGGAAGGTAAACGGAAATTGACACCTAGTTCTTTGGATCGTTACTCATTCGGATCGAGTCTTTAATTTGTTTATTGAGCCGCTCTACCAAACCGTTACATTGCGGTTGATAGGCGGTTGTGGATTTGTGTGTAATGCCAAAAATTTTGCAAAAATGTTTCCAAACGTGAGATTGAAATTGACGTCCACGGTCAGTGAGAACCGTAGATGGTATACCGAAGCGTGAGATCCAACAATTTAAAAAAGCTTGAGAAACAGAGTCTGCAGTAATTTCGACAAGTGGTTGGACTTCAGGCCAAACCGTGAATCGATCGATGCATACTAAAAGATATCTATATGTGTGACAAACTGGCAAAGGGCCGATAATGTCGATGTGGATGTCAGTGAATCGGTCGTCTGGATCAGGAAACTTAGCAATCGGGGATACTGTGTGACGGAAAATTTTGACTTTCTGGCACTGCAAACATAATTTGACAAAATGTGTGATGTGGTGGTTCATCCGCGGCCATACATAGCGTAAATTTACAAGACGTTTCATTGCTCCAACGCCAGGATGAGTTAACCCGTGGAGTGACTGCAAAATGTTAAGTCGTAATTCTCCGGGAACATAAGGTCGTTTCGAAACAATGTCAACGTAAATGGGTGTGCTAGTGCCAGGAGGAGTGAACTGCTCCAGTTTCAGTGAAGTTGTGCCGTTTGTTAACAAAAATTTAAGCTCATCGTCTTCTGACTGAAATTTGGCTAGGTCCGGTAATTCTAAAATGTTAATTTCGACACGCGATAACGTATCCACGACGTCGTTTTCTTTACCGGGAACAAACCTAACGTCAGTAGTGAATTGCGCGATAAAAGTTAAATGTCTCTGCTCACGTCCTGAATAACGATCTGAAGTTGAATTTATGGCAGCAATCAAAGGTTTATAGTCTGTAAAAATGATGAAATTACGACCTTCGAGATAATATTTGAATTTTTTAATTGCCAAATAAACGGCCAGTATTTCACGACCGAATTCACTGTATTTGCGTTCAGTTATTGAAAATGATTTAGAAAAGAAAGCTAGCGGTCGAAGAACGCCAGATTTTTCCTTCTGCTGCAAGTCCGCGCCAGCAGCAGAATCAGATGCGTCTACCATAATGCTTAATTCTGCATTTAGGTCTGGTAGGCTAAGCATAGCACAGTCGTTAGTGCAGCCTTGGCTGCCGTAAATGCTTGTAGTGCAGGTTGTGACCATACCAGGGGTTTGTTGCGTGGAGTTTGAGATGCAAATTGGTTGAGCGGTGCAAGTATTCTTGAGCATGATTTTATAAATCTGTGGTAGAAGTTTACCATGCCAAGGAAACGTTGAAGTGATTTCTGGTCAGAAGGTTGTGGAAAAGACATGATTGCATCAACCTTAATTTGTAATGGTTTGATGCCTGAACTGTTAATGCTATGACCTAAGAAATCTAATTTTGTTTCGCCGAAAATACATTTGTCGTTATTAATTTTGATTCCAAAAGTTGTTAATCGTTGAAAAATTTGTCGGAGGTGTTGTACTTGCTCATGTTCGTCTTTACTGAAGACTAAAATGTCATCCAAATATACGAAACAAAATGGTAGCTCGCGAAGAACCGAGTCCATAAACCGTTGAAAAGCTTTTGCGGCGTTTCTCAAACCAAAACTCATCCGCGTATACTCAAACAAGCCAAATGGTGTTGTGATTGCAGTCTTCGGTAGATCATTACGGTGAATTAGAATTTGATGATAAACTTTAATAAAAACGATTTTAGAAAAGACTTTGCAACCAAAACAGCTATACGTAAAATCATGCAATATGGGCAGAGGGTATCGGTCAGGAATTGTAACCTTGTTAAATGCACGGTAGTCTCCGCACGGTCGCCAAGAACCATCGGATTTCGATACCAAGTGCAGCGGTGATGCCCATGGGCTTAATGAGGGTCGAACAAAACCAAGTTTTAATAAGCTATCGAATTCTTGTTTGGCAATTTTGAATTTGTGTGGCGGTAAACGCCTTGATTTGCTAAGAAACAGGTGGGCCAGAAGTTTCGATGCTATGTTGCACTTGATGTTTAATTGGGTTAGTGAGGTCAAAAGAAGTGGCGAGATCGGGAAATTTATTGAGTAATTTGGAATATGTTGGATGATGATTGGATAATGAATTTATGATCGGCTGTTGCATCATACTGGACGGTTTCGTCATTAATCGTTTATTGGCAATATCAACAATTATGTTGAAATGCCGGAAAAAATCTGCACCAAGAGTCGAGTGGTTTACGCGTGCAAGTATGAAATTCCACTGAAATGTTACATTTAAGCCGATGTTAACTGTTAGTTTAGATAATCCGAAAGTTGAAATTAAATTTCCAATTACGGTTTGCAATGTAAATTTTGTAGGGGGGTGAGTATTGGCATAGAGTTGATTCACCGCCAAAATGTTGACCTGGGCGCCAATGTCGATAAGAAATTTAGTGCCAGAATTTGTATCGCGGATAAAAAATAGTCGACCTGACGGATGAACCCCAATCGCAAGGTTTGGTGCATTTTCGTGCATCGTCTTTAAAATTATAGTGATACCAGCACAATTTGTGGTTTTGGTCATCACGTTGTACCGAACGAGACCTGGAAGAAGAACGGTTTCGACTTGGATATTTGTTTTTAGATTGTTGCAAAATAGAGGTAGTTAAGGTGGTTAAATTTTGAGTTAATTCCGAAATTTGATTCTGTAAACTTTGCACCGTTGCTTTGTAATTGCTAAATTTCGTGTCTAATTTGGTGTTATTCGAAACTTGTTTAGAAATGCCAGTAGCACTGATGGACATAGGTGCTAAGATTTCCATCACGTGATCTGCCATTTCTGCAAGATCTGCTAATGACGTACCACGTGATGCGACTAGGATCTTTTGCACATCAGCGGGAAGACGTTGCAAGAAAATTTCGCGTAGTAAGTTCTCATCGATTGAGGTATTTCCCAAAAGTTGCTGTAATTTACGTAGGAGTTGGGAAGGAATTTGATCTCCGAGTACCTCGTTCGATAAGAGTTTTTGTAAACGTTTCTTTTCAGAAATCATTGTCCGTTTAATAATCTCACTTTTTAGTATTTCATAAGGATCGATGGCGGGTGGTTCCATTAATAAATCCCTTACGTCCACTGCGATATCTGGAGGTAAGGAAGCGACAACTTTATAAAATTTCCGGACAGAACTGGTTACGCATGAATTTAAAAATTCCGCCTCTATTTGGATAAACCAAACAAAGGGGTCAACACGCCAAAATGGCGGAAGCTCACATTTAATATTACCGATCGTTTCCTCAGAGGTCTTCCATACCGTTTGAAATTAGGAAAAGAAATTAGAAGAAAGAAAATCAAGAAGGAAGAAAATGTAAGGAGAAAGTGAGGATTTTCTAATGTGAAGAAAGGTTAATGTAGCGTCACTTTCGAGGAATGTTTCGTGGCTTTCGTGCTTCCGTGTGGCTTTCGTGTTATCTGGACGAGAACAGGAATGAAGAATTGTAGACAGCTGACAGTTTTGAGAGCTCTCGATACTCCTCGATGTGGTCCTGCTCCTCTGCTATCGGCGAATCGTCGGCACTTATCCTGCCGGATTGCTTACTACAGCAGCGTGTTCAGGGGTCACCAACGTAGGCCCCTCGGGGTCACCAATGTAGAATTTGTGTTGCCTCGACAAACCTCTACTCATTTACCGATGCAGGTTTAATTATTAATTACTCAGGAAATTGTAAAAATATAGATTATTTCTTTATTCTAATGCAAAGAATGTAAACTAACGTTTTACACGCCAAAAATCTCTATATGTCTAAATTATTTATTTTTTTGGTTTCCCTGGTTTTTTCGTCCGCCTCCCTGATGCCTGGAGCTCCTTGTTTGCCGCGCTCTCGCCTGTATATTCCTCGAGGGTAAGCCACAATACTAATGAGTCATACTGCTTAATTGTAGCTGAAGGTGTCAAATTTATAGTTCCTATTAAAATAATGGCAATTATTAGGTGAATAATATGCGTTTTCTTACCAAGAACGAAAAAGCAAAATAATAATGTGAATTGCGTGATACTTGTTCCTGATCTTGTTTTAGTGACTTCTTAGCTGATTCTGCTAGTCTTAAATGGACATCGTGTTCTTCTGTAAGTTTATTCTTTTCTTCATGATCATTCGATGCTTTAATTTTGATTTTAATAAGTCGCATTTTTGACATGTATCTTTGTGCGGTTAGTGAAAATGTAAGACAAAATCTTTTTTATATATATTTTTGTCCGCTCATTAACGAATTTTAATTTATTTTCCTTCCAATGAAAAATTTATTCTTGATGATTCAACAATGCGCCCACAAAAAAATCACTTACAGAGTTTAGTACACGTTTTACGCGTCTTTAACTTACTTTAGAAATATATTTTTTTTATAGACGGGAACTTTTCCGCTTTTAGAATTTAAGAAATACCTAAAACTAAATTTCTTGTCGAACCTTTTCTGTTTTATTTGACGTCTTCGTTATTAAAAATTACCTAATACCAAAACTTCTCAAAAATAATATTGTTTTATTTTTCTTAGTAAATTTTATGCAAGCTTTTCGACAACGGTAATCTTTGTTTTTCAAAACTTTTGAAGGTACAATATTTCCGGTTAAGTACAATATCGTTTTCCTGAATTCCGTTTAATCTTTAGCATTTTTTGGATGTATGTTTTATCAATCTTGTCTCCTTTGTTATCTGTATCTTTATCCCCTTAAGACAAATATTGCTCTATTATTCTCTCTCTTTTTGATTTTCTTTGAAATAATTACTAATTCTTCTTGACTATCTAAACTAAATGGTCTTACCATTTTGTTCTTCCCCTTATGTGAAATAATTTCTATATATTAATATTAAATTTTTAAGTTTTATTTTTAATTGTAAGTACATATGTGTATTGCGTAAAATGTGTTTAACTGCATTAATTAAATACTAATTAATTCAATTTATCTTCATCACTGCTTTCGAGTAATATCACTAGTAAATATCTTAATTTAAGTATAAATGGACTTAGGCCACTTTCAAAACAAACAGCTCAATTAAAAAATATATATATATAGATACTGGATACAACAAATAGTATCTAGAGAATCAAATATAAAAAGAACAAAATAAATATTTAAAAAGTATCTAAGAAAATATTGTTAAAAGAACAATAAGATTGAACTTATTAAATATATTGTATATATACCTATATATAAGAGACACAAGAGCTAAGAAGAAGATAGGTATGACTTGTAAGACCTCATAGGAGTCAATGTTCAAGAGCGATAGTTATTTAGACAAATTCCCTCATGTGTCAAATTAAAGGTTAGGAGCAATATGGTGGCACTTCAAATTACAGCAGCCTTGTTTATCTCGATAAAACAAAAAGGAAGAAGTGATAAAAAAGTGATAAAATCCCTGTAGGGTGATAAAATCCCAGTAGGGTGATTGTAGGTGTTGTTGGTTCATATTTGTCAAAAGTGACAGTACAATCGAATCTCCGACGTGCTTTCATTTCATTTCGAATAATGAATCGTTTCGGCAGTTTAAAATCAAACGAAATTGATGCAATTATTCAAAACAATATACCAACTAATACTCGGAATAATTCGGTATGTTATATTTTTGTATTAGTAACATTAAAGATTCAATATTCGATTGTATTTATCTAGTAACATTAAATAAATCTCATAAAACAATCTTTTATTCTGGAATTTGTCTTACTAAAAATAACTTGACCTCGTTTTTAAAACGGGAGTTCTTGTTATTTTACTTGTGATAAAAACTGACTAAGAATCACAGAATTAGATCTAAACCTTTATAAACCTGAGTTATAATAGAAAGAACAGCAATAAAAATTATTTGTTAGTGCGAGGCAAAATTATTCTCCTAAAGCAACAATTCTCAGACTGTATACTGCTTTTGTTAATTTTCCCGAATTTTTAGTCATCAGACATATGTTAATTCAATTTAGAATCCAGCAAGCTAGTATTTTGTTCATTTATAGTTTATTTGTCCTAAACCAATCTGAGGTATTCGTTTTATTTATAAAATTTAAAACGTTTGCTTCCTCGAAAGTACTCTCTATATTAAGAAAGAACCATCAAACAGTCTACTCTTATTAGTGACAATTACATCTGGAAAGTCATGAAACTATATAAGGAACAAAATAGGGCATAGTATGGGCCCTTAAGCACCGCCATGTTTAATAATGATATAATTAAATTATTTACTTTTTACACAAACTTTTTGAATTGTATTGGTTAAGTGAGATTCAATTAGATTAAATTATGTTGAATTATACTTCCTGCGCAGAAACCGTACTTAGCCAGCTTTTCATTCAAACGCTTATAATTGACGCAATCGAATGCTTTTCTTAGGTCTTAAAATGTTGCCATAGATATGTAGTCATTCTCAAAACATTCGGTTGTTTATATTTATATTACTGATATTTAATATAAATAAATAACAAATTTTAAGGTAATGGTGTTTGAAGAAAAAATAAAATTTTATTTAATAAATATACAATTAATATATATTTAATTATATACCCTTCTCCCCGTTAAGAGTGTTGGGTTAAAAATACTACCTATACAACAGAAACATAAGAACTGAGAACAAGATAGGTTTGACCTGTGAGACTTCCTAGGAGTCAACGTTCAAGAGCGATATTTATTTAGATAAAACTGACTAAGAATCAAAGAATTAGATCTCTCCTTGTATACATCTTAGTGATTAATCTATGTGAAAGAAAGTAAAATTATTCTCCTAAAACAAATATTAATTCCCGAAATACTTTTTGTATAAAAAAATTCTAATGGATTTTCCACAAATGTCAACTTTATCTTTACAAATACATTTATGTAATAGTTTAGTATGGGTTAAGTATGTATGAGTTATTCCATTTCAAATTCTTTGTAGCGTTTAAACGTTTAAATATTTTGACTATATTTACAAAAGAATTTGCATGAATGTTACTTATTTTAATAATAACATGATGTGCGCTGAATTTTTCTTTGTTCTCCATTTTAATGATTTATTTAATTAATGTTGTTTTAAAATATTGTCTGTTATTCAATGGCTGGTGTGAGAAATTAATGTTTTAGATTTAACAATAGTTTATGCTTTTATTTTGTTATATACAAATTTATCCAGAATAAAATCTAACATTTTCATCTTATGATTTTGATCGATTAATAAGTCTTTGTCTAAGCTTAGAAAAATTGTCTGATACACAACACCACTTAATTCATAGGTTAGGTTTATATAGCAGCCTGTCGTATCATACTTGTTTTGTGCTACCCGATAAAATGGAATATGGATCCCTAATTTGTTAATTAATGTATCGATGGGGAGTTTTAGGTACATTTAGTTCAAATAATCAATTCGCCATAAAAGGATCACAATATAGACACTAAAATACAGCAAGGTACATAAACAAAACATAATCCTTCTTAACAAACGGACTTATTTAATATATCCCCAGTATTTCTTTTTGTGCAAATATATGTCTTTTTCGTTTCGTTAATTTACTTTGTTTATGTTTTGTTTGGTAATATCCGATCTTCCTTAGAACTATAGTCACTAAAAATAAATCGTTGCAATATTAACAAAGAAAAGTCTTTATTTTATTAATAATTGAATCATGTAACACAAAAAAATGCCAAACAATTTATTTTTGTCTTATTTTAACAAATTTTAATTCTTATTATTCTTAACTCACGCTTACTTATAATTATGATATTTGATTGATTATTTTTATATTTACTAGTTGAAAATCGATGTTTTTCAGATTTTTAATTTGTTTATTACTTCTTTTACTTATTGCATTAATCAATCTGTCTATTTATTTAATATTTTTTCAAAATCAATATAATTCTAATTTTTAATGTTTAAAAGCATTAAATACATTTAAATACAGGTATTTTTAATGTGCGAATTATTAACTAAACTGAAATAATCTAAGTTATTACTAGAGAGCGGATAAAAAAGCTTAAAAAATGTGAAAAAGGCACTTAAAAAGGCACCAAATTTAGAGAAAAAAAAAGCATTAAAAAAGCATAAAAACAGGAAAAAACCATAAAAACACGAAAAAAAGCACTAAAGAAAACTATATTTTCTTAATATATTACACGTTTATCAACATATTTTACATAGAAATTCTGCTTAAAACTAAAATAAACATACTTTCTTTACGCAATATATAATCTTATGTAAGTATTTAAAAATTAAATTGTAATTTTGTATACATTTCAAAATAACTCAAATCTATTCATGAAAACAGTAGATCATAAAATGTTGTTCTAGGGGTTTCATTGTAAAAAATATTACTTCTGACGCTCAATAAATTTTTGAAAGTGGAAAAGCTACTCTTTATTTTAAATTATAGATGGATCCATTTGAAAATTACCATTCAAAATCAAGTTTAATTTATTTAATATTAAAAATCCTTCATTTTCACCGAATACTTCTTTCGATATTATTTTGATTTATTGGTCAATGCGTCCAAGTATTTTCTAAATTGAATCTGCTTTTATAAAGATTTGATTGTGTTGCTCACAAAATTTAAACGCGATTATATGTAACTAAATTGTTTTGAAGGAAGCTCCTGTTTCTTAAGAACTGTTTGACAGTCTTTAACTGATTTGCTTGTCGTTTCGGGAAAGTTGTATATGACCTTATTAAATTCTTCAAAATTGTTCGCATAGTACATAGTAGCATATAGCCAAGTTACCCATTTCGTTAGCACTGGTTTATGGGGCAGTGAGATATCAGGTAATGACTCCTTGAATAATTGCACTCACAGAAGAATATAAGAACTATTTTTCCATATATAATTAAATCTACAAATAGAAATTGCATTCTTATAGTTTCAGAAATTCATTTCTATCCATGTGCTAACTTGTACAATGCACAAAATGCATTATTGGTAAAATTTTGTAACTTGGTATTGTCTACGGCAAAAATAAGCTTGTCAGTCCATCATTTATGAATTTTGCTATAATGTTATTATCAGTTTTCTTCAATTTCTTTTGTATATATCAAAATACTATTGGTCGGATGTCTTCATGTTAAACTCCTATTATTAAATTAAACAAGCGTCTGTGGTTTCATCCACACTAAACCACATATAATTATTGTTAATAATATCTTTAATTTTTTGAATGGTTTCATAGTACGCAAGAGCTACATATTTTATTGTCAGGAATGCGCATTTTACAATATTTTTCCAAGAAAGATTTAAATGCATTATTTTGTAATTTTCTTAAAGGGATATTCGAATGTAAAAGTATTTTGCACAAATGTGAATTTAATTTAAATTGTCCATCGTTTGTTGAAGATGATGCTAAAGATTGTGAAATTGTGCTGTTTTTTAGTTCAGCTTGGAACTTTTTCAAACGTTCTTGATGTAGTGTTGTTATAATATGTTTTACATACAAGTCTTGACTAGTTAGGATGCAGTTGGGAACTAAAATAAAACTTACTATTTTTAAACATGCCTTACAAAATAATGTATTATTTTCACTTGTTAATACTGGATAGTCTCTAATTAATTCTTGTATTGTGGTTTTCACCTTTTGCATTATAGGTTAAATATACATGTGAATTATATAATATAATTTATCTGTGATTCTCCAGGTTAATACGATTCACGCATATAGTAATTTTTGATAAATAAGCAAAGTTTACTATACATTACTATAACAATTATTTATTGTACTTTATATGAATAATAATTTATATAATTACAATAACACTACTTAAGTTGCGTCTTTAACGCCATCTGGTTTATAATAGCCCAATACCTGACCTGTATAAATACACCCGCATTCATTAATATACCTCACTTGAAAATTACGAAACTTAAGTATGTTTTTAACCGGATATCTATTGGAGCTCAAAAGTAATGCAACACCGAGAAAAAAATGTTTTAAATGTTTTTGTATTAAATTTATGTTCAGTTTTCGTGTGTACTAATTGAACTACATGAATGACCATTCATCCACACAATTGAATTTTTGTAGTATTTTACTTATTATTAGTTTTGATTGGTGATAAAGATACTGATATCCCAATATGGTGTGATAGATGTGCATCAAAAGAACAAATCTCAAATTTATTAAAAAAATATCTATATAGTTTTCATTTCTGGTAATAAACTACACTACCCTAACTAATTAATAGTTCTCAAGAAAGTTAAATCCAGACCGAACATCATATATACCAGCAAACATCACGAAAAAAACTCTTAAATTTAATTTATCGAGTAGTAAACTAAATTTATAAATAAATCAATTCGGTTTCCACTAAGGGCTCTATAAATATTTACTAAATATATATATAAATTCAGTTTTGTTACAAAACACTCGATAACTCTTAATTATTAATCTCCATGGCTCAATAACTCCTCTGTAATATTATCGAAACATAGTACATCGTATCGTATCAGCACATATCATGTCTCATTTGTGCAAGAGTACGATGCTATTGAGGCAATAGAAATGAGTTTTGATACTCGGCCTTTCTGTTTCGGTGTTCCAGTAAACCAATATTATTTTTACTAGCATTTAATGCACATTCGAGTTCGTTTACCTTATTTCTGACCGACTGAATATTGGGTGGTTCCAAATATTTGCTTGGTTTTTGTGCAAATGTTTTCCAAATATCTGCGGTTCTGGTTTCCTAATCGGGCAATTAAAATATGTGTTTGAAAAAGGAAAGTATAATTTGTTTTCTCTTCTCTTCATTGACATTAGATTTGTTTGTGTTAGAGGCCTGTGAACATGTCTGGCAATAAGGTGCAATTTCGGCATATTTTGCATTATTATTTCAAAAAAGGCAGGCGAGATGCGGAGGCTCACCGAAAGATGCAGCGTATAAAGGAACGATTCCTTAACAGAATAGACTACTTAGAAATGGTTTGCCAAAGTTCGTTCCGGAGATACGAATCTTGCAGTTGGACCCCGCAACAGACGGCCTATCAAGGTTAATTTGATTGATATCAAGGCACTGGTTATACACATAAAATAGGACAAGGAACCGTTCTAAGGCATTTGCAACATCTTAGCTACATGTCCCGCCTCTATGTTTGGGTGCCATAGAAATTGATCAAAGAGAACTTGGCTAACCGCAAGTTCATCTGCAATTCACTTCTCATGCGGCACGAAAGCAAATCGATTTTAAAACGAATAGTTGTTACTGGCGATGAAAAGTGGATCGTCTACGACAAGGTGATGAGATCATCGTGTTGATTTACGAGCCGCTATCTCGGGGAAAATCAAATTATTCGGAGGTTTACTGCACGCAGCTAACAAAATTGAACCAAGCATTGCGACAGAAACGTCCAGTACTGGTCAATAGCAAAGGTATCATATTCCACCATGACAACGCCTGACACCACACTGCAATAATCACTCAGCGAAAATTAGTGCAACTTGGCTGTGATATTTAGCCCCGCCAACCGTATTCTTCAGACCTTGCACCATCTGATTACTACTTGTTCTCTGCAAAACTCCTTCAACGGGAAATCGTTCGTTAGTCAGATAACTGTGAAAACGTACATTGACATGTTTTTCGCTTTTAAGCCCCAGACCTTCTAGGAGAGCAGAATAATTTAATAGTTAGAAAGATGGTAAGAGGTCATCAACAAAATCGGAGAATATATCATTGATTAAAATGCATCCTTTGTATCAAAAAAACTGGTTTCATTTCAGCATTCAAAAACCAAACGAATGTATGGAACCACCTAATATATATTTACTAGTTTAAGTTGCACAAAACGGCCTAACGCATACATTAAGTGGCCATATTGATGCATTACTAATTTTATCATAATCACATTTTGGCACACTTTTCTAAACAGAAGAATGTTCATTGGTGTATTTAGATTGCAATGCCTCACATCGAATAATATTAAATCCCCAATTATTCAAGTACGTTAATATATTTTCAGTGGTTAGAGATACATCCAGCCTCTGATCATCCAAATGTTTATATCTATCAGCCCCTCTTAGAACACAATCACCTCTGGCGGTATCATACAATGAATCAATATTTTCAATAACTTGTCAATTTTTCTTTTAATTTCGTTGCATTGATTTCTTCTTTGTCATTATTCTTGTCCCATAAATTTGCAGTAGGAGGATTTTTTGTAGGTTTTTGTGGCTCGCAAGTTTTTGGCCTAAACTCTCCATGTAGGATTTCTTCTTTGTTATTTCACCATTGTTTTGCATCTTCAGTTATTGAATAAGAGTTGTCGCTACTACGTTTGTTTATTTCTAAATTAAGCTTATTATTTGCATTTCCCAATGACTTAAGTTAAACTTTTAATAATTTAACATTATCTTTAAAAATATTATTCTTATCCTCTTGCTCAACTATAATTTTCCGTAAAATGTCTACGGGCACTGTGTATAAACGTTAAGCCTTTTCTTTTTAATTCACAACTTCCATGAAAACTGTTACCATAATTCACACATACTATAACTTTACACTTAGTCTCAGTACAGCATTTTAAGTAACTGACTTCTTCAGGTATGTTTATATCGCTGGTCATTTTTTATTATTTATACTTTAAATACTGCTAGGACTCATTTATCTGTTAAAAACCATTTCTTTTTTCCATATCAGAATATTCGTGCATTATACGAATGCAAACTTGTAAACTTTAAACACCCTCTAAATTTAATAATTTGGATAATAGATGCTGCGTGTTATACCTGTTTCGCCATTTAATTTCTTGAACGCGCGCTAACGATTCCTTATCCAAGCTCAAAACCGCTCTATTAAAATTTACAACTTTAATGCTATTAGCCACCGTAAATGTATAATACTTCCAAAGTACAATATATTACATTGTAGATCTCTGGGCATGTTCACGTCTGTTAACTTTTACGTCTCTGATGGTTAAAATATTATTCTTGACGTACCTTAAAAATTAGACGTGTTATATTACTTGTTTCGGCTTTGTTACTGAGGTATTCAAAGTTGTTCACTAATGTATTCCATTTATTAATCAGTATTATTCGTCCCTCTACAACTCTATTTTTCTTGCAGACTATACATCTTGTTTATTCTCTTACATAATCAATAATTTTTATAAAATATAATTTCATACTTACTGTTATATTATTTTTCATTTTTTTGTGTCTACCACAAATAGGATGATTATATATTACATTATTATAAAGGGTGGATCATATATTTTTTCTTATTTAATAGCCCCCTACCAATAATTTAATTTAGTGTATAAATCCATTCCTTAAAGTTTTGTATCCCTTGATCTGAATGAATCTTATTTACTATGTTTTAAACATTGATCCCCTTATATCTTTAATTAAACATCATATGGATACAAAATTTCTACTACCTACTACTTTGATATGATGCGAAATCCAAACTTATCGCTTTGACGGCCTAGAAACTCACATCGCTTCTGAAACAAAACAAAAATATTTGTAATTTTTGAACATTAGCATGTCTATATATATTTTCTTATAAACATTTATCATGATCTTATAATTTTGAACAACAATTTCCTTTAGAATAAACCCGCTTTAATTAAAGGAGAGGTTCAATGGTTTGACCTGTCTGGTTCGAAATAATATCTTTTTAATTTCTATTGTAGTAGTAGTAGTAGTATTTATTTTATCCATTGTACTTACATAATAAAAATTCAAATATATATTACAAACATTTCTTACAAAAATTTTGATTGCACATGGAATGGCTTGAGTTCATAATAATATGATCTTCAACTCTTTAAAGTTACTGCGAGTATAAATTCTCCTAATATTGTTTATTATTTGTATTTGGTAACTATAGAAACTGTGCGAAAGCCGGTCATGTGATTAATTTTCATAAGAGTTTTGGTATCCGTTATCCTCTGAATAAAATAATAAATAACCAATATTATTTTATCTATCTAACATACAGCTATCTGGATATTTTTCCTTTATAGTAGAGTGGTGTTTCCAATTATTGATTGAGTAAACGTAATAGATACAAACCAGAGCTACTGTTTCAGAAAAGAAATTTATTCGTGGACATCTGTTTACTATCTTATGCATTTGTAAGAGCAAAAGATTCTAGTTTAAATGACTACTTACATATAAAGGCACCTTATCTATTATTAATATAGTAGGCTTTTAAATTTTGTAATTTTATTTAAAAAATCACAAAAAAAATATTACCTTTTATAAATGTTGCTGCAATTCTTAATTTTCTTCATTAACTATTAAAAAATATATTAAATATAGTAATCAATTCAGAATGTATGTGTGTTAAATTTCAATAATATTTAAGCTAAATAATTTACTAATTGGCTATTTAATCGTTTGCATTTATTTAAATATTTTGGCATTCCTTTTTACCTTAGGTTTAGTCTGTGTAGTACTACCAACTGCATGTATTAAGTGAATTTCTATATTTGCCCATCTCTCATTGCAGCAGCACAATAAAATGATTTTCTTGATGTTTTATTTCTGCTTATATTTAGTATATTTTCTTGATGGTTCTTTTGTTATATACTCATAAGTTTTGTCGGTATGTCTCATGCCTCATGACGTTATTTCTAGTTTAACTTGTTTCTTTGAAATAAAACAAAGTGAGTTATACCACTATAATTAAAATATACAAAAGTAAATGTAGTACAACAAAGTAATCGTGTTTTTATTCCAAATGAATCATATTGTAGAACGAAGTTAATGGTTCTATCATCAAGAATTTTTTTTATTTATTTCGGAGCCACAATTTCTTTACATTTCTGTATTATTGTCTACAATTTACTATTATAATGTCAACTGTTATTCTATTTTTTCTATCTAGTTTCTATTAGATTGTATTGAAATATTTCTTTGCTTTGGTTATATGATCTTATATTCTATTTCTATCACCTGTACCACATAATATATGTGTATCCCTATAAATTAAATCCTTTCTAATAAATTTCTTCTTAATTTGTCTTATCAACCGTAACAACTTATGTAAATTAATCGTATATTATATATTATCAAAAATGCCATTTACCTTTCGGTGTAGGTCAAATATTCCCCACAGTTTCTTTCTTTGAAATGCTTTTTCTAGGTCTATAAATCCTAGATATGTGTTTTTATTATTTGCAATTATTTTTTCTAGGACTTGTTTTATTGTAAAGATGTTGTCTTGTGTGAATCTGCCTTTCCTAAAACAGCATTGCATTACAAACACTGCATATTGAGCGTTTTATTTTTTTGTACTACTACAATTGCTATTTATGTATTGAGAACCGGCAATAATGGTATTGAAATCTGAATCGTAAAATTTGACATTTTTCGTTATAGGTACTCGGAATATTTTGACGTCTTAGCACTATTTGTGTTGTTTACAGTAAGTTGAAAATTTTATCTAGTCCAATAGATTTAATTAACTCGCAAAAATTTCCAAGCCTTGATTTATTATACTTTTGACGTGGTCTAACTCAAAAACAGTGCATCAATTAACTGAATTCAACTTTTGGCGCTGACAGCCATCCACAACCACTATACATCGTTGGTACCCTGAATTCAAACGTAGACGTAGTTCGTTCACGGACAAAGTTAAAGAACGTAGTGCAAAATAGGTAGTTGTACCGGAAAATATCGATGCTGTGCAAAAATTAATTCAAGATCTTCATGTGACTTCGTGTAATCCAGAGATATTTTAGTATTAGTATGACAAGTATACATAAGATTTTGCACGAATATTTGTGTACGCATTGGATTCCACATTTTTGACAGATGCTCAAAAAATGCTCGTGTCCATTGGTACTGTAAAATGATTTCGAAATATAACTGTGGCGCATTCAAAGCCGTATACAGCATCGTCACAGGTGACGAGTCGTAGATGTACCCGTATGAATTCCAGAAAGAAAAGGCCTATCGGCAGTTTGGGTGTTTCAATATGATGCAAAGCCAACAATAGTTATTCATTCTCGAACCATTAAAAAGCAAATGGTGGCATTTTTTTTTCAATATGACCGGTCATGTGGTAATTGTGTCTTTCGAAAATCAAAATACCGTTATTTCAGCGTGGTATACGACCATTTATTTGCCTGAAGTTTTCGACAAATTGAGAGAAACCAATTGTTTTGCATCACGATAATGTGAGCTCACACACTTCACATACAACAAACGAGTATTTGGACACATACAAGTTTGAATTAATGGATCTTCCGCCTTACAGCCCAGACGTGGCAAATATTGACTTTTTCTTGTTTCCAGTAATTAAAGATCAACTGCGTGATCAACGAATTTTATCGTCCGAAGAAACGTTAGAAGCCTTCAAAACGCATGACCAGAGGTACCTAGATAAAGTACTTTGAAGAGTGATTGAATCGCATGCAAAGTAGTTTAGTTCTTAAAGGTGATTATGTTGAAAAGCAAAAAAAATATTTATGATAAAATTTATTTGCTTATTCTTTCTATTCTCAAAACATAAATGGCAACACTCGTAAACGAATATTTAATGAATTTAGATGTTCTGAAAAGTAATGAAAAACAACAAATTAAGAAACAGGGACGTAACCGCTTTTTAAAAGTTATTTAGCAGTTGTGATTTGCTGGTTTCTGTTTGATTAATCAAAATTATTCATCACTTATTAAATTTGTTTATTCTCATTAATTCGAAAATATTGATTCTCATCCCTTTGAAAAATCATGCATGGTTATGTTTTCGAAGATGTTCTGCATATGCGGAGTTTGATTTAGCCTTTTGTAATATAACCGATTTTCTCTAATGTTTGATTTTAAACTCCTTCCTGTCTATCCAATATAAACTTTTCCCAATCTCAACATCCTTATTATTGTCTGCTGGATTTGTTTAGGTTGTTAGTTATTGAATTTCTTTCACATATTGTATTTCATAAGTCTATTACTGTTCGAGTTCTCCATCATTTAAAATGACATACTAATTTTCCTTCTGCTCTATCTGTAATCTTTTGGTTTGTACTAATCTTCTGAAATCTTCCTTTGTATATAAAATAAAGTAGTAAAAACCTTTCTCCAACAATTTATTTGAAACACCAACTATATAATTTGGACACAAAGTGACCACTATCAATGGTTTAATGGTATTAAACTCTTTGGTGTTTCAAATAAACTATGTCAAGAAAGGTTTGTAGTACATTATTTTATAATCAAATTTATCTTCATGTAACTCTGTCTGTCGACAGACTTTGATATTATGTAGGGTAGAAGGACGACATTAGGTGAAAAGGATTGAGCCATAGTCTAACATGGGTAATTGCATAATTAAGCGTGTTAGTAAAATTCAATCAATTAATGTTTTTCATAAAATATTTCAGAAAAATTAAAAAAATATTAAATGCTTTTGCCAATTCGGGCTTCTTTCAACATGTGCAGTTTGGCATTTTGTTTAATTCTGTATATTTCAGAAAATAATGCCGACGCTTCTCATTGGTATTGGGGGTGGTACTTTTAGTGGGAAAAAGGCAATCCAAAATGTTTATTGACTTCTCAACAAGAAGAGCTAAACACCTCTGGCGTCTAACTAAAAGCGAGATAATACTATTTACCGGTCTCCTTACAGGATATTACCTAGTGAAGTACCATCTTCATAAGATAGGTAAAATGGTCATCACTTGTAGACTATGTGGATTGGCAGAGAAAACGGCCAAGCAAATCCTATGCGTGTGTATAGCACTGGCTACCATCAAACTAGCCCTAAACAGAGAAATAGAAATGTTAATTGACCTTACCAAGGAAATTGATCTAACCAGGTCGCAGTGCTTTAATGCTGTCTATAACCAAACTACCCTATCTAATCTAACACATCCGAAATAATTGGGAGAGGGCAAGTCATTGAGAAGGTTGACATGGAAAACATGTCGCAGAATTAGCTTTACCTCATAGGCGACCAAATATAATCAGTGTAAGTTCACAAAGGTGATAAGTTTAAAAATGGCAAAAATATACAAACATTTTTACTTAAGTGGATTAGATATTGATGTGCAGTAGAATTGATTATCAACGAAAATAATACGGTATTAATTATCAATTGCTAGAAACCACTATCTACGGACAGTGACCAATTTATATGATATAATAATAATAATTATATTTATTTATTTATTTACAATACAACTACTACAGTCTTACTAACAATATTAAAAGAAAATGCATTACACTAAGCACAAATTAAATAATTCTTAAAATAATCACTGGTGTTATATTACACGGACCACAAAAACGTAAAGGTTTATGAATTGCAGGGTTCCACTACCTGCAAAAGGGCCCTGTTGGGAGGGCCATACATTTTTCGCACTTGACTTTTAATGTATGTTAACACTTGTATCACAGTGTCTAAGTTAAATAACGGCTGTCGAACAAATGTCCCGTTCCGACCCAGACTACACTAATTAAACTTATAACGTCTGACGTACGAGATATACTTGAATATATAAATAAATACTTGAAACAATTAAATAATAGACTATTTTTAAATCAAATTATTATCGAAATAAAACAAAGAAATTAAAAATTTAAAATCTACGTAAATAAATAAAAATTGATTAAAAACTTAACTAAAGACGATGCTACGTAGAAAAGTAAAATAATACATAAAAATAATTATTCAAATAAATAGATAAATACTATAATACATACACTATTACAATAAATAAATAAATATATACATAAAACGGAAATTAGATTTAAAAAAATATTTAAAAAAATTATTAAGCTATAGAAATTTATACAAGACAGTTTAATATTTTAAGTGAAAATAATGTAATTTAAAAATTTTAAAAAGTTAATTAAGATTAATTACACAATAATTTAAGAATAAAAAATGTATTTATTCAGACCGTGATTACTAAACTACATCAGTATATTGCAGAAATTCACTTATAGAGTATGGCGCTTTTTTATTAAGTATTTCTTAATTTTCTTTTTAAATAGATGAATTTCTAGGCACCGAGTATCTACAGATAATTTGTTAAAAAATTTGACTCCGTAGTAATTCGGACCATTCCTCGTTCTTTCTAATCTATGTTGTTTGAAGGATAGTTCGCCTTTTGATCTTGTCAAATGTTGATGTTTACTTGTTTCATAATTATTTTTGTAAGATCTTACATACACCAGGCACTCGAAGATATAAATAGCTGGAAAAGTAAGGATACTATTATTTGAGAAGGACTCTCTGCAGTCACTTGTGTGAGACAAGCCTGCAATAATTCTTATCACTTGTCGCTGCAATCTAAAAATTCGATGCCTAGAGCACAATGGCACCGTACCGTAATCGTGACTCAAATAGTGCATGGTATGCTGTTAAAAGTTGAGTATGTCCAACTCTTTTTGATATTCCACGCAAGCAGAATATATTCTGGGAAAGCGTTTTTGCTAGCCTTTCTCCGTGTTCGTTCCATTTTAAGTAGGGATCAATTCCAAGAAAACTTGCGCTGTTGTCAGTTTCTGTATTATGTGTTCTCAGAGTAAAAATGATTATTTTTGTTTTCGATTAGTTTAAGACGAGTCTGTTATCTGAACACCATGTTGATACGCAGGCCATTGATTCATCGTTCTTATTATTAGCTGTATCGACTTCTGAGTGGCAATTTAATATTGTCGTATCATCAGCAAACAAAAGTGTTTTTGAAGATTGGACATATTGCGGTAAATCATTTATAAAAATGATAAAAAGTATTGGACCCAACACAGAGCCTTGCGGAACACCTGATTTTAAAGTAAGTATATCTGACTTATTTTCCTTAATACTGAAAATTTATTGTCTTTTTTTGTAAGAATAAGCACATTAGATTTAAACTATGTTCATCGAAGCCATACTTTTTTAGTTTCGTTATTAGAATTTCGTGTGACACATAGTCAAAGACTTTTGTGAGGTCAATAAATGAGCCTAAACACTTACATAACATTTTGTAATTGTGTCTATTATTGTTGCTAAGGCAAATTGATTTGAATGAAATAAAATATATTTATCAAAATGTTCTATTATCTGGTCTTTTAATATAATTTCAATTATTTTTGATAATATAGGTAATAAAGATATAGGTCGATAGTTGTTTATATCATTTTTGTCACCCTTTTCATAGATAGGGATAACTTTTGCCTTTTTTAAAGCTTGTAGGTATATTCCAGATTTTATAATTTCATTTATAAGTCTCGTTAACGGTGAGGCTAGCAGGTATTTCACACCTTTAATCATTTCTACTGTGATTCCATATATATCAGCGCTATGGGTATTTTTGATATAACTCATTGTATCTAATACCTTAATGTAGGTAGTTTCTTTGAATTTAAATACATGTTTTGGTTTATTAGCCATTACAACAACATGTAAGGGTGCGCCGTTATTTTTTATTAAGTTGTCGGTTATATTTACAAAGAAACTGATAAACTCGTTACAAGTTATCTTGCAATCACCTTTTGTTTTGGTTTGTAGTCGATTTATTATTATTTATTTTTATTGCTTGATTTAATTTTGTATTTTTTACGATAATCACCTCGGATCGTTTTGTTATTAGGCGTGGGATGATTTATGTAGCATTCGTCGATAAATTTCATTCTCTCGCGCATATCGCGTAGGTTATGATTGAACCAGCGTGCACATTTATTTATTTTAAGTCCTTTTATTCTATACGGAAATGAACTATTTACATACGCACTGAGAATGTGATGAAAATATCCCATTTGTCGTGTAAGCTTATTGAATTATCGGTAGTAAAGTCCCATTGAATGTTTTAAATATAATCATAAAATTTATTCTTACCGACTTCTGTAACCTGCCTTGATACAGTGGTACTGCTATTAATATTTGGTCCGGGTAATGTTATATTTAATATGACACCTAGATGGTCCGAAATTGCCGTATTTAGTGTTGTTGTACTTAAATATTCATTATCAATATTCGTGAAAAAGTTATCCAAGCAGTTGTGTTTTCTAGTGCTTGTAAAAATACATTTTATAAGACCATAAGTACTTAGACAGTCAATTAAACATATTTCACGAACATCGTTTACATTAAAATGCATATTAAAGTCAGCGCCTAATAATATATGACACTTATGGTAGTTTAACTTATCCAATAAGCACATGATATTATTTAAAAATATATTAAAATTGCCAGATGGTGGACGATATATATTAATTACATACATATTTGATTTATCATTAAATACTGCACTCATTTCACAGGTTTTCTCCGTGGATAACTTATCTGTTAATTCATTAAAATCTTTGGTGTTAATTTAATTATGGGCAGAAATTAAAGTCTCTCCATAACTGCTAGATGGACGAGCATAAACACTCGATAATCTGTGCTCGTTAATTAGAAAATAAGAAAAAGTTTTATCAGCAACTAGAGCTTCCAGCTCAAGGAACTTATTTTTTAATGACTGCACGTTTAATAATAATGTTTTTATAATTTTTGACGATTGTTGGCAAGACGATGTAAAAAATTATTTATTTTGACATTTTCAGGCCAAATATTTGGGTTTTTGAGATCTTGAAATTTGTTAATCGGAACTCCAATTTTAAAAGAGGAATATTCTTCCGGATATTTAGATTCCAGCTTTTCACATTTTAATTTACTGTTGTTGTTAAATCAGGATCAAGATAGTACGATATCAAATATTAATAAGAGGCAAAAAAGTTTTTAAATTTAATGGTTTTTGAAGTAGTATTTTTTAATTTTTTATTAGATGCATCAATAAAAAAATATTTTAGTTTTTAAATGGTGGTACTGCTGTTTTCTATACTTCCTGTCAATCACTAATGTTCATAATAACTGAAATTGTGTATTGTATTTTATTAGTTATTAATAATAAATTTCATTCAAATCGAATAAAGCGTTCAATTGTTATAAACAGAAGAAATAAATATGTTTGGAACTTTGAAGACAAATTCCGGCTTAACCGTAAAATTTTGGATATAGATATTTTGGGTTAAATCATCATATTTTGACCCCAGGAATCTATGGTCTAGCCATTTCCCCACATTAACGGGACACCTTGTATATTGTGATAGTAGGATCATAATATTCAAAATTTGAAAGTGCTCTCTAACATCTCATTGGTAACCCAGCCTCATTATAAGCTCTATTCCTTTACGTTGAAGACGAAATAATCTCTTAGCATGAGCTGCAAAAATATTCCGCAATAGAAATAAGTTTTATGACATTTTCCTTGCAGTGTAATGGGAATATTGCGTATTCCCATGTAAGATTTAGATCCAAATATATACGTAAAAATTTTACCGCAGTTGTATTAGATTGAATTTTTTGTTTACTGAATATCATTATTTCTGTTTTATCTGTATTTAGTGACAATCTGTTTGCCTAAAAACAGGATTCTGTTTCCTCTTTTAAATTTGACATTGAAATTTTAAGGGCTTTCGAATCAGGGCTTGACAATATAAAAGATGTATCATCTGCATATAAAGTAATGGGATTTTTTGTACAGGTGTTATTATCATTTATATAAATTATAAATAGTATTGGACCTAACACTGACCCTTGAGGTATTTTGTGTGTTACAGATTTTATAAATATGATGCTATTAATAAAAGGCTATTGGCGGCTACGCCGTAATGATTTACTTTTGAAATGTGTATATTCTTAGGCACGCAATAAAATGCCTTACTAAGATCGCAACATGTTATCGCAAGATATTGTTTATTTTTTAATGCATTTGTAATATATGAAATAGTTTTACTAATTAGTAGTAATTAGAGTATTATAACCTGGTCTAAATCCATACTGATTCTCATTGTTTATTTCGTTATTTATTTATTAATACTTTAGTATTCGTATATACATAATATTTAGCAAAGTTAATTACAAAATATTTAAAAAAAACATACAAATAATTTAGGTTATACGAATCCTGGGCGGAGTTCACTCTTTTTCAAAATGGTCTTCCACTCAAACCCTGATTTTCTTCTAGTAATAGAATATCCCATTACACTTTCTGTGTAGCTAGAAGCTTTTTTTAAATATTAGAATAATTGTATAATTGATTGTTTTCAAAATTGAATTGAATTTGTTCGGGCAATAAATATTCGTATATTTTGCAAAAGATAAGCGATATCGCCCCAAAATTTGCACATTTTGTTGGGTCATTGCAATACAGGTATTACCTCTGCGGTATTTAAGCAATCTGGAAAAATCCCTTCCCTTACTCCTAAACTTCCCTCAAGGCTCTCCCCTTTCACCTCTATTATATAACATTTTTAGCTCCGACATCTATAATCCTGATCCTCTCTACTTCATTCCTTCCAAATATCTCCTGCAATTTGCAGACGACCCTGCCCTAATTTCCCAAGCTCCCACGTTACCAAAAGCTCTTCAATTCCTTCAAGAGCTTATTGACTCCCTCTAACACTGGTTTGCAAAATGGCGTATTAAAATTAATCCCCACAAATCACAGCTCCTAATTCCATACCATCGCACCAATAATTCCCCTTACAATGTTTCAATTTTTCAAACTATTATCCCTCCTTCAACTTCCGTCAAATACCTAGGCATAACCATAGACCTCAAAATCAATTTTAAAAAGCATTCAGCTATAATTAAAAGCAAAATAACATCTAGGGCAAAATATTTTCGATGCTTAACATACAAAAATGATGGTATTACTATCAAAACAGCAGTCAAAATATATAAGATGATTTGTCGCCCATTATTGGACTATGATTGTGCCCTCTATCCCAATCCCAACAATCCAACCTCCCACAATATCGAAGTTAGCGAGCGAGCATCCCTCCGTACCCTAACAAAACTCCGTCATCCTCTTAATCCCTTACGCAATCCTTCTAACCAGCTCCTCTATGATACCACTTAGGTTATCCCCATCCTAGAACGTCTTCGATTCCTATCAGAAAAATTCTCCAAAAATCCTTTCAACTTTCACATATTATCCTTATATTGTATTCCTAGAAATCCTAGTGTTAACCCCAAATTTAAAAATCCTAATTCAACCATATTTTATTTCATCTCATCGTTTCATCGATCTACGCATTAACGACTGACGCCATATGACTGGACAAAACAAGGCAGAAAGACCTCTGGTCGATAGCCTTTTGACGAACTAACTCACTAACACATCATCCATTATTTATTATTTAAATGTAAATATGTATATAGTTTGTCAATAAAAATGTGTATTATTATTCCCTTCCCTTATTAATTCAATAATTAATTGTTTCGTGATTTTATTTTGAAATATTTTTTTTGCGGAAATATCCGTTTTGACGTCCTTTGAGCCCATTGCACTGATTTATGAGTAAAAATATGCGTGTCTATGAATCTGTGTGTCTGTCGGTGGGCGCTGTATATCAAAAACGAATGATTCGATTGAGATGAAATTTTAAACTTAAGGTTTTATCGCTAAAAACTGGAAGTGAAAGGCTTTTTTCTAAAATCAGTGGATTTTTACTTTTTACTTAATAATCTTTAGTATTTTTGCTTTTAATTTTATTTACAGCTTCCCTAATTTGGTTGAAAGTAACTCCAGAAATAAAAATGTGATTTTATATCTTGTTTTAATTAATATTCGTAGTTTATGTTTGATTAACTTAGTTCGTTTTCAAGTTTCTGTGTTATATATGTAAAATAGTTGTTAAGGTCATAAAGACAATGTTTGTGTTTATTTGTTGTTTATTTCCTATGATATTCTAAATGGCTTTTGCTTGGTTTGTTTTTTAGCATTGTTTATTTTTTACGGTATATCTTTTTGTGTTTGCTAAGCAACTCTTTATGATATGCTGTAGGAGACTGATTATATACATCACGTAATAAATGCACTGTTTCCCTATAATTATACAATACTTGATTGAACCATTTTTCTGTAAAGTATTATTATTAAGTTGCAACCGTTTTTCCAGAAATGAGTTTATCATACCTGTGACAAGGATGTTAGAGAACATTTCAAATTTACAATGAATGTTTATATTTGCCAATTTTGTGAAGTTAAAGTTTGCTTCATTAATTGTCTCAAAAAATAATTTAGTCCACGTAATGTTATAGGCCTTAGATATTGTTTACTGGGTTTACTAACTTGCCTTTCAATTTCAATTTCACATATAGTAACTATGTGATCTGAAAGATAAGGTTCTGAGACATGTGATTTAAAACCTGGAAATTAACCAATATATTATCGAAACAACGATATCTCCTAGTTCTAACATTAATTGTAGGGAACAATCCATACATATTTATTTTATTTATAGAAAATTGGATAATTGAGGATAACAATTTTTAAAATAAATATTGAAATTTCCTAATATACAGGTTTTGTAATGTAACAGGTTTATTTTGCAGAGTACGCTGTTCATTATTTCTAGAAATTCATTATATTATAAATTCTGAGCTCTATATATTGAGATTATAATTAAGTGTAAATGTGGAATTAAAATAATCGATACTTGTTCTGCTACTCTCTTGATGGAACCAAATTTTCAAATTAGAAGTAAATGTGGAAGGTGCAAATTCACAGTTCTTTTCTTCTAAATTAACTTATTATATCGATTTTATTCACAAATTTGATTTCTCGTTTGTTGCGAATGATTATTCCACCATGTTTGAAAGCTGAATTTTATCGTGCAAAATTTTCTTCGTTTCAATCCAGACGGTGTTCGCTAAGGTAGACTAGATCAACACTATTCTCTAATAAATACATTTCAAGTTCACTACATATATTACGCAAATATTGTATGTTATTATGAAACAGAATTAACTTTATATTATTGTGTGCCTAATTTTACGTTTCTACTTTCTTCGGCAAAAGAACTGAAACCTATTAATTCGAATTCTTTCCAGCCAAAAATCTTCATTCATTGCGATGTTTAATTGGAACTATTAACGTTATTTTCAGTTGTTTTTGGCTTTGTTTTGATTGCTGCACTTAGTGATGTAGTATTTTTCTTCTTTCCCTGGATTCCTGGGGTCTTTTGTTTTATTACCATGTCGTTCTGCGGTGGTGGTTTTGTTGGGTTGGTATCATTGTTATCTGAAATTACTGCTGCTTTGTTTACATTCTCTGTCCTTAATCTAAAAACTTGATATTCGAGATTATCGTCATTACGAATGCCTTTATAATATGATGTTGTATTTCTCTGTTTCATACTGTGTTGTTTGTGAGCATCATTGCCTACGATTTATATGTGTTCACTTTGTTTATCTTATTTATTTTGAGATTCATGAGCAGACCGAACTAATCTTTTCGCCACTTTTTAATCTGGTACTACCCTCCCGAGATAATCCGCAAACAATTAGCGGCAGGTATACTCCCTCACCCCAAAATAGTTAGTATAAAATAACAATTTCATCAATTTATAATTCACTTGATAATGACGATAAAACGTCGAAACTCGAGTCGTGCTGTGTTGTTTAGATTTATATAATTGTGCCTACACGTTATATAATATTTTTACAATTATTATTTGTGGTTAAAACATAGTGAATTTTTCAATTCGGTGTACATATATTTCTAGTTAAAATAACAAAGGAATATAAAATAATAAAATATTTACATTCAATAATTTTTGCAAAACTACATAAAAGATATTTAAAGATGTATCTAACATTACTAATAATAAAAAAATAACATTCATTAATTTTTGCAAAACTAAATGAAAGATATAAGATATCTAACATTACTTACAAGAATATTAAATCAAATATTGACGATTTAATCATTAATATTACTATAATATCATGTTGTTGAAAACTTTCATAATATTTTCAAACAAATTTCTTTAGATATTGTAAACAAAATCTCTTATACACCATTCAAAAGGGACGTACACTTAATTTTTTTTTTAATGTTTTAGCACCCACAACCGAATGTTAGATCAGTAATTATATCAGAAAATTGAAAAATAAGTTTTCTGTGGGTTCAGATAATATACTAGACTCAATTATAAAACTAGTATGAAACTCTATTATAGCCCTATTGTCACATTTAATCAAATTTGCCGTTCAAAGTAGGTTATTTACCTCACAATAAAGGCGATGTAGAGGACATAGTGAATTATAAGCCGGTAATGCAAATAATAATAAATATAATGCATAAAATAATTATTACATTGATTGATAAACATAAACTTTTAACAGATAATCAAAATGCTTTTTGGGAATACAAATCAACAAAAACAGCTATAAACGAGTTCTAAAAATTGATTTCAAAATATTTGAATGGAGGAAAGTATCCAGAAGAAATATTTCCTGATTTAAGCCGTGCATTAAATTGTGTCAATATTAATTATTTAATGGATAAATTATATAACTAAAGAATCCGTAGTGTATAATATAATTGGTTCTTAACTTATATCAAAGGAAGCAATCAAAGAGTTAAACTGATTACGGGGCAACTTTAAGAATGTGATTACCTATCTAATGAAGTAATATTTGATATTGGCACTCCATAAGGATCCTTTTAAGTCTCTTATTTATTCATATTATATATAAGCATAACTCAATACCATATCACCTCATAATTTATGCCGTTGACACTTCTATAATAACCTGTCAAAAAATACATATAGCCCATCCATTAGATCAGGCATATGCAACGTACGGCCCGCGGGCCGGTTCCGGCCCCTGACTTCATTTTATCCGGCCCGCAGCACAATTTTCAAATGTCACTAAACCTGGCCCTTGAAACTAAAAAAGTATTAATGTATTCTTAATAATTATCATATAATGTAAGGATCATAAAGTTTTGTACTGTATTTAGTCAACTCAGCATTCAGTGTATGCAATAAACAGGGAAAACCCCTTCTTATTTGCACTGGCTGTAAGTATGTTGATTAGTGAAGGAAGAATCAGCAGAGCAAAAGCACGTAGTTATTTGTAGTGAGGCACAGCAGTTTCTAAATTCATACTTAATTTACAACTTAA
Source organism: Ontholestes murinus (assembly GCA_963969525.1). Taxonomy (NCBI): domain Eukaryota; kingdom Metazoa; phylum Arthropoda; class Insecta; order Coleoptera; family Staphylinidae; genus Ontholestes; species Ontholestes murinus. The sequence goes on along the minus strand of OZ018393.1, from coordinate 36,976,825 downwards.
CATAGTCTTTAAAATGACATTAGAGAAGAGAAGAAAAGTTGATATTGAAAATCGTGTTTTTCAAGATAAGTGGACTTACGATTACTTTTTTATTATACAAAAAAAGAATTTAGTTTAAAACGCCACTTTACATCAAAACAATTTAGTTATAGTAATCTCAATGGGCAAAGAAAAGATAAAATAATAAATTTGAAAAAATGTTTATCTGCGCAACAAACTTTTTCCACAAACAAAGTTATTTATTGCACGAGCAAGTTTTATAATTACTGAATAGAGGCAATCATTGGTCTCATACCGTTCCATCTAGTGGTTCAAAAAGAGGGACTTATGGCAGCCCTCCGACTACACCAGAGGAAGCCGGGGGACTGGGGAGGACACTTAGAAATACTGCAGCAAATCGACCCGGCCCTTCTGTCCAAACCGACGGACAATATGTCCAGGAAGCTCGAATTCGAATTACCGCTTAAGGTGTCGATCGAGGACCCCAAAACGGCTTTGATGAGAGTCAAGGAGTTTGGACGAGGGATATCAGCTTGGTACACGTATGGTGCCAAGAATACCAGAGGTACTGGAATAGGCATTTATGGCCCTAACCAAAACCACAGGAGCAATTGATATGTGCGCCAGAGAATGCTTGGGTAGGCACCTAAATGGCGCGCATATATACATCTGCTCAGACAGTCAAGCCGCATTAAAGGCCGTTCGAGCCTATAGTCACGGCTCACGGACCGTCTGGGAATGTCGAAGATCCCTCTCGCAACTGGCGAAGAACAATTTGTTGACCCTCATGTGGGTCCCAGGGCACGGGGATATTAAAGGCAACGAAGTGGCCGATGGTGGTGCCAAAATGGGAAGAGGACAGAAGACGTAAGCATTGGAACAATGTATCAGGTCTACATCAATCAAAACGACTCCTGAAACTCGATCACAGCCACAAGGTGCTTGAACTCACAAGGAACGAGCTAAGAACCGATACCATTTGTGGAAAATGGGAAAAGAGGAAAGTGGAAACTGCAGATTGTGTGATTCAGAAGATGAAACTACCGAGCACATACTATGCACTTGTGTCGCGATTGCTCACAAGCGTCTTTCACATTTCGGCAGGGACCGATTATCCCCCGAAGAAGTGAGCATTATCACCCCCAAGATAGTTACCAGGTTCATGGTGGACGTGGGACTGCTTGGGAAGTGAGACACTACTTAACCTATAACCTATATAAAGCAGTTTTTGATCAATTTGAGCTTAAATGGAAGAATCTAAGTGGAATTTCTACTGATGGTGCTGCAGCTATGGTTGGTTCTAATTTAGAAGTTGTAAATAGAATTAAATTGGAACTATGTAGTAGGAATATTGACACTGAAGATTTGAGTGTATTTCACTGCATTTTACATCAACAACATTTGTGTGCAAAATCGATCAAATTTACAGATGTAATGAAAACAGGAGTTTCTTGCAAAAATTTCATTAAATCAAGAGCACAACACCACCGTCAGTTCCAAACATTTTTGGAAGAACTGCAGCCTTAATTTTAAAATCTGACATTTTATTGTGAAGTGCGGTGGTTAAGTAAAGCAAAAATGTTAAAACGATTTAATGATTTGAAAGATGAGGTATTTGTTTTTATGGATATGAAAGAAAAACCTATACAAGAGCTAAAGAACACAAATTGGGTCTGCGATCTTGCGTTTCTCGTTGATGTTACAAGTCATATGAATGAATTAAATACAAAGTTTCAAACCCAAGATCAACTTGTTCATGAACTGTATGGTCACGTCAAGTCATTTCAAAATAAACTAAGACTTTGGGAAAATCAGCTCCGAACAGGGAATACCTACTATTTTCCCACTCTTGCAAATCATAAAGATCATGCTAACTTCGAAACGTTTGCAAACAAGTTACATTTTTTTAGAGATGAATTTAACACCAAATTTAAAGATTGTCGCTGCCAAGAAGCAAGTCTGAAATTTTTTCCTCCCCATTTGATGTGGAAATAGAAGAAGCTCCATTTTCATTGCAAATGGAACTCATTGAGTTGCAAGAAAAATCCGATCTTAAGGCGATATTTAGAAACACGCCGTTAACCGATTTTTATAAAAAATATTTACCGACCGATAAATTTTCAAATCTCGCATCTTTTTCTCAGAAAAAATGTCATTATTTGGAAGTACATACAAATGTGAGCAGCTATTTTCGAGAATGAAGTTTGCTAAATTAAAATCACGTACAAGATTAACAGACTCACATTTGGAGAACTCTCTGCGTGTTGCGACATCCGATATTTCACCAAATATTGATTATTTAGTGAAAAATATGAAGGCATTAAACATGATCATGCACTTGTTCAATTTAATCTATTTTCTAAAAGCCAGTTCTAATAAATGACTACATACATGTACATATGTGTTGTTATTTTTTACATTTTTTTTGAAATGGTAATACGTAATAAATATAATCATTTCCTTAATTCAAACTACGAATTTCTCCGTTCCTTATAAATTCAAATAAAAGGTCCGGCCCGCGATTTTAGGTTGAATTTGTTTTCCGGCCCGCGGTCTTGATGAAGTTGCATATGCCTGCATTAGATCTCCCGTCCTACGTCACAAACTATCGCTTCAAAAAACAACGAAAGTTTTACAGTGCGTTCTTTTTCTAACGCATTTGGTTTACTTTATCAGACTGAATGTTTTTGTGTCGTTTCTCAAAGCGATATTTTGTGACGTAGGACGGAAGATTCAACGGATGGACTATATTGGCTATCACTCCAATGAAGCTTTGAAATTATTGTTTAACTGGCTTAATCAAAATTAATTATTTCTAAATATAAATAAAATATAATTTTCTAGATTTAATATTTAGTGACAGGCATATTATTTATGCATTTCTGGGGATAGTTTTAGTAAATATGTAAGTAGTTTAATTGAACTGGTATTTTTGTATTTTGTAAGTGTTACTTTCTTTCATTTAATGGGATGTCTGATATATGTTACCCTATTCGAATGAGTAGTTATTTTGTTACTAGTGAAACCTATCCAATTATAGTTAAATTTATGAAATAGTCAAACAGGGCTTTGGTTTTTCAGTTACTAGCTACTTCCACAGATGTTCTTTCCTCCTTATTTTTTTATAGATTTTGTTTTCAATTTTACTTACAATTACAATTCTTTATCCGTGCATCAACAAAAAAATGTTTTACACAAGTCAAATATAAATATAAATCTGTTACATCATATAGTCATATTAAGGATTTTTAATAATTACAATAAACAATAATTCACGCAGCGAGATTACTAGGGCGTTAATAAATTAAGTAAATAAAAAAATGATAAACAAACAAATAAGTGAATAAATATATAAAGAAAGAGGTATGTAAGCAATCAATGAATAAATAAAAATTAAACAATATGACACCTAGTAAAATATAATAAAATAACAGAGTAAAAACTTCAAAGTTAAAATAAGTCAGTATTCAATTTAAAAAGTAATTAAAAAGTATAATAAAATAATATTAATTTTAAAATTGCAACTTAAATCGGATACGAGTGTTAAATATTACAATTTATTTATTTATTTGCTTAAATATGGGTGTATGTTTATAACATGTTTTACACAAGTAAATATGTTACGAGGACAAGATTCCAAAGATAATATAAAAAACACATGCAAATAAACACATAATAATAGAAGTATATACATAAATAAATAAATCGTCTACTATCAAACTTAAAAATTATAAATTATCTAAATTCTTAAGAGCTAAAAGTAAATTTAAGGTACTCTTCTCAACTGTAAAAGGCGTGGGTATTTAAGAATTCTTTCATACATTTAGTGAATATAACATACCATTCAGTTTTGACATGATCAGGGAGTATATTAAAAAAACTTAATTGCATGGTATCTAATCCCTGTCTGCGATTTGGTGGTCTTCGGATAAATGTTTGATTTTCATGTTTATCAATGTCTGGCGACAATCTTGAGTATAGCTAGACCAGACATGATACGGATAACTCTTCGTTGTAACCTGAATATACAGTGTCTGATAGAAGAGTGTCCCCATACAAGAAGTCCACGATTAATTAATTTCTCACTTAACCCGTGGTCCACACGAAATGTGGCTTTGGATGAGAGCAAAATATGCCAATCGTATGGTTTCCTTCGAAACTTTGATTGTAGATTCCGTATAAGAAATAGGTTAGAACATAGTCTGCTAGCCAGATAATCTGAATGAGTTACCTATGTCAAGATATGTATCCCTAAAAATTTGACTGGTTTAGTTTCAGTTGCACCTCTGCAAAGAGAAAGAGTGAGGGTCGTAGATTTAGTATTGTTTAATTTAAGGCGATTGCTTAGAAACCAGCTGGATGCCATTTTTGTGCTGCCGTATGAAATTTAGTGGCAATCTCTGGTTGTTTAGATTGATTCACAATTGTAGTACAATCGGCATTTATGATCATATTTGCGTTTAGAGTTGAGTTTGGTAAATCATTAACATATACTAACAACAGTAGGGGGCCTAAGATAGAACCCTGTGGGACACCAAGTATAGTTGGTAAGGATTGGATAAACATCCATATGATGATACACTCTTGTTTTATTGTCTTTCTGAGAGGTATGGCATTATTAATCTACTTGAATGTACATTGTAGAAATAGAGCTTACGTAATAGTATTTGATGTAAGAAACAGTCAAAAGCTTTTGACAAGTCTAGAAAACTTGACATTAAAATTGATCCCTCTTCAAAGCAGTCAGTGGTTATTTCAACAAATTTCAAGATTGCGTCTGAGGTGGTCCTCCTTTTTCTAAAACCAAATTGTTCATTTCATAGCAGCTTTCATTCCTCCAAATAATGAAGTTCAATATCTCTAAAACAGTCAAGTTTAGCTTTATGATGTGTATTTTGTGTAGAATTTCGAGATGAATTGAAATATGGAACAATATACGGGGTGCTCTATTAAAGAAAAAGCAAGTTTGTTTCGTCCTGACTTTTTTAATTATCCTGTGTACTTAATTTGTCTTTATTCTGATAGTTTTTAAAAAACCCTAAAACTTTTGTATCTTATCATTTTTCGCTAGCTCTCTTACTTTAGGAGATATTCGACCGTTTCCATACATATCAGCGACCCTGTATATTATATCTATATGTTTTTGATTTAGTTCTATATATTCCTATTATTTCATTAGGTGTAGTTTTTCTTTGTACTAAAGTTATACAGTTCTCTTTATTTAATAATTTAAACTTAAGAAACACGCGTTTCCTCCAGTTTATGCTCTTATTTCTTAAGATTTTTTAATGCTGCTCTAACTGTTCTAAAAACGGTTTATATTTTATTTATCATAATTATATTTAAGCCCACAAAGAGAAGCGCCTCCCATTTTTTAATATGTATGTTTCCGCTCTTGCATTATATCCATTCATTTAAAAGCACGAATATACATGAATAGACAAACATAAAATACAGAGGAATATTTCGGCAAATGCTCCCAAAAGCGACCGTTCATTACGAATGTGCGGTGAAAATTTAAGTAAAAGTACACGGAGAGTAACCCGGCGGATTTTCTATAAAGAGACATACCTTATTTCGTTTTATGAACGGCAAAGCAGTCCGAATAGTCAAGAACATAATATAAGACGCCTGTCGCAAACCATTCCCACTCGAATAACTATATACATTTTTCCACATTGGATATTACTGCCTATCTCATAAAAAAACATTTTTATGTATTTTTATTTTACGTTCTACCACCGAAGCCTTACGTACATATACAAAACATTTCAGCGGAAATCAATTATTGACGGATGTGTTTTGAAAAGTTCAATTTCTAAAGATCAAATTTCCGTCTCAGAGATATAATATTTATGCCTGATATTTTATGAAACCCTCGAATAAAATAAGAAAAAACAGCTTAGAGTAATCTACACACGTTCAATATTTTCCATTATACTCCCAATGCCGTCACAATTTCCCATTTTCAAACCAGCAGTATTATATATATGTAAGCAAATAGGAAAGAGTAGGTGCAGACTAAATATTTAAAATGAAAGTATATATTATTTATAAATATATGTATAGGCATATGATACACGTATTTTGCAAATACATACATTATTATGATGAAATAAACATTAACGATTACTCTATAATACAGTATGTACATAACTGGAGTCGTGAAATTAGTTTTAGTATAGTAATATAAGTAAATTCTATTTAATAATAAAATTTATTAAAATATTTGTGTTGTAGAAAATTAACTATTCATTTAAAAATACGAAAACATTTTGTGAATCTATTACAATGTGTCTTCATAAGACTAAAAAACAAATCACTTATTTAAATAACCACTACTCTGGCTAATACCTCGATAAATACTAAATTATATAAAAGTAATTTGGGTTTTATAAATATCACATCTATTAAAGCAATACTGGTTTCAATGTATTTATTTCTGTCAAATAAACTTAAATTAAAAATTGATTAAATATATGTTAAACTGTTTGTAAGTGAATATAGCATGAGGAAATATGAAAAAGACTGAGCATACTAATATCATACAATTAGCTAACGGTTTTAAATGTTTAATTGTGGAGGTGTTTACTTTTTGCTACACCTTGAATATAACGAAGAAGGAGACACGATTACTTTGTTTTACCACATAATTTAAAATTACATGTGACTATAGTTTCGACAAATATTATCAAACATAGTGATTTAAAATTACGAAATCTAACCAATTTTATATAGTTAAATAGGGGCGTATGTATTACTTCCATCTGGTCGTTAAGCTGGGGACTTTGCGGGTTAGCCTTGGCTTTAAAAATTTCAATCCCCTCTGGTAAATACATCTAACGTCCTTTATCCGTTAAGTGAATTATGGAAAGCACATCTCTTCCGAAAGGGTGATTTGTTTATTATGAATTTCAATTGGTTTGTGAATTGAGCAGTCGGATCTTTTTTTTAATTTCTGTGATGTCTGTCACAAAAAATCAATAAATTTATTATATCATCAGATATATTTGAAATTAAAAAAGATCGCACTGCTCAACAAAATAATTAAAATCCATATTAAAGAAAACAATTTATTTGTTTAACAATAGTGAGAAATATAAACTATTCCCAATGATCTCATACCTCCCGAAAAAGTTGGATCTCCGAAGGGAATTACTCGATGACGCAATCATAGGGCATTTGACGTAAAATGAAGTTATTTCTCATTTATGGGAAGTTAAAAATTACAAGGAAGCAATTGCCTCGCCAACTGACAGGCAGATAGTGCGAGCAACATTTTGAATCAACAGTTACTTGCGACGAGACAGGATAGTTTTAAATAGCACTACCATTCAAGGAAAAAAAGGCAATTAGAAAATTCTAGTGAACCTGCACAAAACATCTACAAACAATATAGGGATTTTTTTACGAGAGAATACAAAACACCAGGTCATATACAGCGAAGTAGTGGCGATAATGATATCGGTTATTATTTACTTTATCACTGCGCCATTAAGGATGTAGCATGTCATTTTATTGAAGTTGAAAAAAAAACGTTTTTGGAAGCAATGACACTGTGCTCAAGCGAGTTCCATTTTAATGATAATTCAAATTATTTTGGTTTCACCTCTAATTTCGATAGTTTCTAATTGTTTATTTAATAATATACAGCCTTTCTGTTTTGTCTCGTACCGTTCTGGAATAATTACGACTAATATGTCACCCGTACGTTTTGGCATTTCGTTCCCGAAATGCTGCCTCTATCTAATCATTCCTTTTGGATTTATGTTTAATAACGGATCAAGGGCAACTTATTCCTTGTAATACTGAGGTTCAGGCGATACCAAGATTTGAAGTAACATCACATCGTTTAAGAAAAGGAACAGTGATTCTATAAGATAAGTTTTAGTAATATTTTTGTTACCAGAAACTATTTTTCAAATTTTTCGAAAGACGAAAGACAAATTACATTTGTCCCTGGACGCAATTAATGGGTGGCACCCTTATATTTGCAAATAATAATTATATTTTTTTTAACTTAAAAAATAGGATATACAGTTGTTTTCGCCTTTTTGTAACTAATTCTAATTAATCATGGAATGTTTGTTAAAGCTTTAATTTTGGTTATTATATATCAATAATTTTGAATATTAATTTACTTCTAGCTAAAGTGGAATTTATCTTTCACGTTGTGAGCTCCGGTTGTTACAGAGGCGCCCAACGTTGGACATATTTCATTATAATTTTTAAATAGATTAAAAATACTTATTATTTATGAATTTGTGAACATGAAAGGTAAATTCTCAAACATGAATACAAATTACTTACGTAAATTAGAGATAATCTATGAACCGAAAATACGTGGTTAGAATTAGAAAGGAATATCACTTCGTATCCCGGGAAAAACGCGAAAGTAAGTGAAAAAGCAAATCCTCTCTCGTTTAGAACATGTTAGAGAACGTGTAGGACGTTATAAAAGCTCTGACGTGGCGGATTTTTCAAATTTTAGAACCGAGTTAACGGCCAGTCGGATCCTGATGAGTTGTTAGATTTTCTTGAGAAAGTGGACGAGTTACACGTATCGAGGATGGTTACTAAAGACGATCTTTTTAGATCTGCTATTGACCTTTTTTTCCGATGCAGCCATGCCTTGGTCCAGATCTATTAGAGTAAAATAAATAGTTGGGATTCTTTAGTCGATTGTTTGAAACGTGATTTTCTGCCAGAAGATTTTGATGTTTTATTTGGGAACAGTTACATAATCGAACGCAAAGTAAAAGCGAGAGCGTTACGATTTTCATAACCCAAATGGAAAATTTATTTTCACGGTTATCAACACCACTTGATGAAAAAATAAAGTAAAATTATTTGAAAAAATCTTTTACCGCTATATGGTACGTATCACAAACAAGTATAACGGATATAAATTCAATCCCGCACTTACTTTCCTTATAATAATTGATAATAATTGAAAATTATAACGTAACATACCAAAAATTAACTCATTTCGTACATGTCATTTGTGATGATGACAAAAATAATGACGTGATAAACGCGGCGAGAATATTAATAGCAAAAATTAACTGTAGAAACGAAACTACTTGAATTACATAATTTGCCAGCTACAGATGTTAATCTGCCTAATAGATAAGTATTGCAATTGCGATAAATCGGGTCACCATTTTAATAACTTCACGTCAACCAAGGCGTAAAGATTTTGTTTCGGTTGCGGTAAGAAAGGTTTTAGTAAGAGGCAGTGTCCGAGATGTTCAAAAAAACTAATACAGAGGAGGAGAAACGGCCGATCCCTCCGAAGTTGTAAAGTTCAACTATATTATGATAAATCATACATTTTGTAGACCGTTTGTGAAGTTCAGCAATGTATTTAGTTATCTAGAAGGCGACGAGCGTCCTCATATCCTGATAGTTGTATTTAATACTCCTGTATTTGATGTGCTGGCGGACACCGGAGCTAATAAATCGGTTGTAGGTTCGAAAATGTTACATTTAATCAAGGAAAATAAGTTAAAAGTTTTGCCGTGTAACATCCCACAGATAGTTAGCGTAGATGGATCAACCCAAGAGGTGGTTGGAACCATCAATTTAGCGTTTGAGTCTGGAAATATTATAGAAAGTTTTTATTTCCTGGTAGCACCACCGTTACAAATCAATGCAATCTTAGACATAGATTTTATTAAGAAATATAAAATTAATTTTGATTTTGTGCACTCAAAAAACGGTCAAAAACGGAATGATAACGAAAATTAAAAAATTTGCGGCATTAGTGATGGCGACTTGTTTTCCGAGTGGCATTAGAGAGTGTAATACACAAGTTTGGAGCCCAAGGGTTAGGAAAAACTCATATTACAAAAGACGTGATAGATACTGGGAAAGTGCGTCTTTCAAAGCCAGACCATTGCTATTATCGCCTGCCATGCAAGTACACCTCTATTTCGAAATTGATAAAATGCTCAAACTTAACATCATACTACCAAGTAAGTCCCCATGGTCGTCTCCATGTTTGTTAGTAAAGAAAAAGGGGAATTTAGGCTCTGTTTTGATGGCCGCAAACTCTTTGACAAAAATGGACACGTACCCTCTACTTAGGATCGATAGCATTTTAGACAATTTAAAAGAAGCTCTGTATATCTCCAGTATAGATTTAAAACATGCGTTTTGGCAGATACCACTCGCGGAATCATCTAAAAAGAAGACTGCGTTCGCCGTATAAGGTCGTGAATCTAATTCAATGCCGTTCGGTTTAAGTAATGCTGCGCAAACTCAACAACGTTTAATGGACAGTATTTTCGGGCCGGAGATGGAACCGAATATATTTGTTTATTTAGATGATATTATCGTCATTAATAAAAAATTTGGTGAACTTATGGTAATACTAAATGAAACAATCCAAGTGAAATTAATTATAAAACGTATATGAGAAACAAGTATACGATATACTAAATGAAGTATGTAGACGGCTTAAGAATGCGCCTCTTACGGTAAATATAGATAAATGTGAATTTTGCAAAGGGTCATTCAAATGTTTAGGCTACGTAGTTGATGAGATAGGCTTACGTGCAGATCCAGAAAAAGTTTCATTGGTCGTTAATTATCCGATTCTGAGAACGACTACTGAAAGTAAGAGATTCATGGGTATGTTTTTTTAGTATATAAGGTTTGTACCAAATTTCTCAACCATTGTTGTACCTATTAATGTATTACTAAAAGGCAAAAAGAAGTGTAATAAAATAGTCTGAGATGAAGTAGCTGAAAAGGCTTTTTCGAAAATTAAAACGGCACTTGTCGGCACTTATACTCGCTCCGCCTGATCTTTCATTACCTCTTTGTAACTAATTCCTATTAGTTTAGTTTAGTTTATTTTCTCTACAAGATCTATTTAAAAAAAGTAATACATAAAATACATACACAAATACAATAAATTACTTAAAAATTTTAAACATAGACCTTGAAGGCGGAGTTCACGAGTTTTCATGTTCTTCCACTCGACCCATTATATTTGGCTGCTGGTGGTAATTCTCACCAGGTGATGGTGGCCACTGCGGCAATATTTTAGCCATTTCTGGCGTATTTAAGTCCAATTTTTGGAGACTTTTTATTAGATATGCTGTCAGTGTGACATTTATGTTTTATTATTTTATTATTCATAGAACATTTGTTAAAGCTTTATTTTTGGTTATCGTGTTACAGTCTAAAAAATACAAAATTGTTAAAAATTTTATTTGGATCTATTAATACATTCTATAAACTAAAATGCGTTTACTTAGTAAATTGTCCAATCTCCTTTGTTATCGAGTATGGCCTGGCAGCGTCGGGGCATGCCTTCCACGAGATTTTCAGCCATTATCTGAGGAAGAGATCTTCAGATTTCCCGTATATGACGAACGAGCTGCTTTAAATTGAAAACCTTCTTTTCTCTATGTTTGACCTTCATGACTGCCCACACGTTTTCGATGGGATTGGCATCAGGCGATTGAGAAGGCCAATCCATTGTAGTGATGCCATTTTCACGTTTCCACTCCGTACATGCACGACTTCGGTGTTTTGGGTCTTTGCCCTCTTGTAGCACCCAGGAACTATTATCTAAGCCAAACCATTTTTGAGCAGACATCAGTAAATACTTATGATAAATCATATTCATTTTCTGTGCATTCAGATTGTCTGTGAAGAGATGTAAAGTACCAAATCCCTGTGTAAAGAAGCATCCCTACCCATGTACATTCACTGGGTGTTTTACTGTACGTTGAACAACGGGATTGTGACGAGTCGACCACGCATACCTTCTGGTACTCAGGTTCAAAAGGATGATTCATCAGTAAAGATTACATTAGAAAAATTACGATCAATATTAGCCTTTGTTAACTCCAGCCGTTTTTTGGACGTGATTTTCGCTCAAAAAAGGTTTTATTTAACGTTGTGGACCGCCAGCCGTATTCGGAATCAAGCAATCGTCGTCTAATAGTATTAAGGCCCTTTTTCAGTAAGAGATTTTGCGCTCGCCGTAACGAAAACCCAGGATTCTTTTCAAATATCTTTATGATAGCTTTGTCATCCTTTTTCGTCGTTGAGCGCCGGATGTCACGTTCCGGCAGGTCGTCAACACTTTTTGTTTCATTGTAACATTTCACCCACTTCCTAACGAACCCCTCTGACTTTTTAATGTAGCGGCCGGCAGCTGCATACGACATTTTCGGTCCTTTCAAATGTGTGCAAAGAAACACTGCTTCAAAACGAATTGCATACGCAGCACTCATTGTATTTATTCTGCTGTGTTACAGACAAAACAAGTCACACTACTGATATAACCTCAAAGCATTCTTCTCAACTGTTCAGAGAATCGGTAAAACCTAACCAAACATCTGTGCGCCACCTATTAATACAATGCGGGACCGCGCGCTGTTGTGGAACACACTGTAATTTAGTTTATTAATAATTTTAAAAACAAATTTAATTCTAGTTAAAGTGAAATTTATCTTTCATCCTGTTTTCACCCCAGCACCGAAAATAATAGGTTGTTACAAAGTGGTAAACATAACAACAAAATTACATGTTAAGGATGAAATACTACAATTCATCATCACGGTATGTCTGACGAAATGCACAGGCAAGTGAAAGTGCGGCCCGAGGACTAGAAATTCCAAAGGACTGGAAATTCCAGAGGATTTGGTGGAGAGAATCCCAAAAGGACGAATCAGTATCATATGGACTCACCACTGTAGATCTAATTTATTCTTTATTGTTTATTAGCTTCGCTTCTCCTGCTTACAAAATTTAAAAATAACTTACAAACAATACACGATATACGTACATTTCATATAAAAAAATTTAGAGTTGATAAACTAAGAGGCCTAGTGAAAGTGCTCGTCCAAGTGAGTATCTTCCTCGCAAAAGAAGGATTTTAACTTAAATGTAAAACCAGCCACGAAAAATCTATTTTCAATGACTTTAACACCGGAGTCGGTTCAGAGAGTGTTAACCATCAGCGACAATGACGTGTAAGTGTAACATAAAGAACAATAAAATAAAATCGATATATTGAGTTACAAATGCTTCTCCAAAATTAAGGCAGTAGTAATTACAAATGATATTAATCAATACAATATTCAAGTCAAAGATCCAGAATATATGACCCCCTTGGATTTATAGGACCCGTGACAATAGCTGCTAAGATATTGATTCAAGATTTATGGAGAATTCAGTACTCCTGGGATGATCCACTACCAGATTATTATATTAAAAGTTTGCAATCTTACATCAACTAATTTCCTAACTTTGAAAATACAGGGTGGCATGGTACATGGTATGGAATAACATCACGAGATATAATCGGACATTTGACCGTAAATAAACACATACAGACGCTGACATACTCAGCATTTAAACTGAAAATTAAAAACCTACTTCTAAACAACAATATTTGAATTGATGTAAGAAGAATCACTAAACAAATAAAACACAGGTATCCTCCAATACCGATAGCCCAAGACGGACCAGCTCACGGACCATTCTTCTTGAGGCGAAGATAGGAGGAAGAAACTGACTACAATACAATATATTTATTTTCTATTGTAAATTTATAAATTTGTAAATGTATAAATAAATAAATAAATACAAAAAAACATCTCAAAAATTAATGAACAAATTAAAAGCTATGCATTTAGTGACTGATTAAAACCCTTTGGCGACTTTTGGACCACCCTGTATAACCATATCACGAAAGGTTATTCCCAAAATCGGAGTCCACGTAGAAATTCATGGATTTGCCGATGCAAGTGAGAGTGCTTATGGAGCGTGCATATATCTCGTATCAATTAAAAATATAACTAAAATTTATAGCAAAAAATAGATAACATATTATTTCATATATGATACAAATTTAAAACCAATTTAATTTAAATACTCATATGTTTAAACTCCCACATATTTTATAAATAAACATATGTTATTTTAATTCTATCTGATATATTTAGAGAATGGTTTAATGACAAATAACATTATTGTTACTGCAAGCAAATATACAAATATTGAGATTTTTATTTTTCTGCGAGGCTCTAAATATTCAGAATATTAAAATGAGAATTAACGCACATTTATTAAGTAGTAGTTGTTGATTAGTTAAGCTCTATGTATGCTATAAGTTTGTAGAGGATTATACAAATGATTAAAAAAAACTAATAATTAAAACGTGTCTGAGAATTTAATCCATTAACCAAGAAACATTTTTGGAATAATCAATTGCGATGTTAAACGTAATTAAAGTAAATATATTAATTGCGTCAAATCTATTTATTAACTTTAGTAGACTGCATAAGACGTTCTAATATTAGCTAGAGTTGTAAGTTAGTAAATTAAATTTAAAAGCATTTAAAGCTACACACAACCATATTACGATCATTAGGTACGTTGTATAAAACCTTTTCATAATTTAACATGAAATTGATTGATGTAAATGGCCCGAATTTGTATAGGACTCTTAATTAAACAATAATGTTTATGGCCACCATCTAGTAATTAATTAAGACAATTAATCAAAACAGCCATTTTATGAAGCACTTTCTGAGTTTGCATGATATACGACCTACAAATAAATTATACATTAACACAAGATATACGTTTTTGTATCAAACGCATATACAATTTTTCAATTTAATGAATACTCTCAAATAAATAGATCACAAGGGTCATTATGAAAGCTTTCTTATGGAGGAGTATAAATATTCTAGTAAATAAATTCTTTTCAAGAGTTTTCTTAAATGTAACAATATATTCATAGTCATATAACAAAGGCCACTTTGTAAAAAATAAAACGTACGAATAAGATAATAATAAAATAATACTTCTAAATAGAATATTTACTTATGGACTGTAGTAATACAATTAAATTAAATGTTACTTAAACTAATCAATATGTGTTTAGCTATGTTTTATATTATAGTTATTTTTTATATTATGGGTAGTAAAATTGTCCAACTTATTTAAAATGAGCTGCCCTATTATGATCGCAATAATTCTTTACATGCTGAAGACTTAGAAGATTTACCTATGGAATTTAAATTTTATTATTATTTTTTTTAATCCAATATTCTAAAACAGATATTCTAATATTATACATAATATATTTTACAAAAACTTTGATCGCATATGGAAATGTTTGAATTTATAAAATATGTGTTCTAGCATTCTCACCTTCTATTTTTCTGGTTACAGTTGCTCCATAAAGGTTTTCTTGATAATTCATCAAATGATTTGCTAAATATGGCCTTCTTGCTTTAAAGAGATTATTATTTGATATTACGTGTCATACGCGATATTTAAGTTTATGACTTGATCAAGATTGTTCTTGGTCCCATCTTCTGCTTCAGATGTCCATGATACGCCGATAACATTTATTTTTCAGATAACGTAATTTTGAGATATTTCAATAAATATATAATTTCATAATTTAGTGCAATTTAGTTATCCCCAAGAAACTTAGTGGTCCCATCTTCTTAATTATTAATAAATTAATTAATTACTCAGCTAAAAGGTAAATGTAAGTTTTACCGTTTTGGCTGTATTTAAAGAATGTCGGTTAGCACTGAACCAGTTAGATACTCTTTTGTTTATAGTATCTCCATTCTCTTGAGAATCTATTGAAAATTGTTATTAAAAAATAATTACTAAAGATTTTTATTACCACTTTTTTCAATTATTACATTGAATTTGGCTATTTAGCGTATAGCAATGATTGTATTCTTATTGTTGATGTATGATAACGAGATAGGTTCATATTTAAAGTACTATTAGACTAGATGAATGATTCAGAATTTCAAATTTAGCATGCACGAAACTACCGCAATACTGTTAATGTTCATTTTACAGAAAGATATACGTTCAAACTAGTGTTGCTTTGATAGCCTTGCTATTTTGTAACACGCAAATTACTTTTGTATTATTCAATGTCTGTCGAAGTATTAGCTAGAGAAGTAGTTGTTTCAAAAGTGATTTGTTCTTGTAGTCTTAATAAGACTCATTTGTTGTAGATTTTACGAAAATATTTTCGTGTTTTTTCTATTTATTAGTGAATTTTCTACAACGTAAAGGACTTATATATTTTATTATTAAGATAGATATATGATGGTGCATCGAAAATTGCATACAGAGGGTCAAAACTTAACTGCGATAGAGAAGCGATTTTAAAAAGTGTGTATTAATTTATGAATACAGACAACTTATGAATTAGCAAGGCAAATTTCAATTGTATTGGGTGATTCCATATATTCTTTCGGTTTTTGAAGGCCAAATTAAACAAGGTTTTTTTTCATACAGAGGATTAATTTTATAATAAATGATAGATAGTTTATTTTTTGATCGTCTCTTACCATTTTTCCAACAATTTCATTATTCCGCTCTCATAGAAAGTCTGGGACTTACAAGCAAAAAACCCGTCGAATTACAGTTTCACAGCTCTCTGATTGGTTTCTCTTTGAGGGACATTTGCAAGGTCCAGAACAATTGGTAGTGGGATGGTGCACGGTCCGGGGAATGCGATGCAAAACATCCCAACCAAGTTGCACGGATTTTCGCTGGGTGATTATTGTGATGATGGAATATGATACCTTTGTGATTGACCAATTCTGAGCTTTTCTGTCACAATGCTTGATTCAATTTCGTTACCTGGGGGGCAGTAGACCTCCAAATAAATTGTTTTTCTTCGAGAAGGTATCTTGTAAAACAACACACGACGGTAATCCCTCCATATGGATAGGAAAATTTCTTTAGATTCGGACCCTTCGGGGTGGCATTCGGTGGCTATCCAGCAGTTCCTCTAGATCTCTTCGGCACTACGTTATCGTAGACGATCCATTTTTGATATTACTCGAAATAACTTCGGTGGGCCGACAACTGAGAGGTTCATTTTTGGAACGAAATTTGGCAAACAATTTCTGAGCGGTACGTTCTATTAAGGAGCCTCCACAGCCTGCGTTTCTTGTAATAATAACGCAAAATATGTCGAAAATTTACCTTATTCTACATCATGTTCACTGACTTGTAACCCGAACAAATCTAATATCAATGAAAAGAAACGAAACCAGATGAAAAGAGGAGATTGTCCTCTCTTTAAAGCATATTTTGCATTACTAGAAAAACTGAACAAATATATGGAACGACCTAATATTAATAATTGACAATAAATGAAAACCATTCCACCATTTTCATTAAAAATAAATATCGATTGAAGTTAGATACAGCAATAAATGGCGATTAATCTAGGATTGTACAATCGTAGATTAATCTGAGAATTGATCTCTGTCTATTAGTACAGCTATTAGAGATGTGCCTAAAGTTGATTTAGGCCAGCACGAGAATAAGTCGATTTTAATAAAATGAAAATAATGCCGGTCGAATTAAAATCTCGTGACGAGAGCAGGCTTTTTACCTTGTGCTAATATTGTTTTTTAGACGCGTCACGAGATTTTAATTCGACCGGCTGTTTCCACGTGAAAAATGCACATCTTCACTGATGAGCTACGATACAGCGAAACATGTGTCTGAAGTTTGCCTTACGTAATAATTTCGGGAAGTGTCTAAGGAACGATAACAGCATAAAATACGTCATTTTGCACTTAATGCAATTTGTTATGTGACAGTAGCTAATAGTTATGTAATTAAATGCCTGGCTATGCTTTAGTACAAAGAATAATTGTTTTAACTATTAGCTGTTTTCTCTTGCATAATTATTGTAAGATAACGGTGCAGTCATTCTCGGAGAAATTAATTTTTCTCCAAAATAACTTCTGACTCTTATTAAATAGTTTTTTTGGGAATTATACCAGTGTAAAATTTAAAATGAAAATAATATTAAGTAAGTATACCTTGAATTTGAATATACACAGAATTATGAGTATATAATTATATATTATATAATTCCTGTTAAAGTTTCAATGCCCTTTTATATACTTACTATCAATATAGATATTTTAATTTTATTTCAAAACATATTGTTTATGTATTGCTAGATAACTGAGTGCATTATTTTTTTTGTATTTTCTCGAATTCTTATAAGTTTTCTGTTATTCGTGTTTTTGTATATGTTCAGTCTGTAGTATGTTTTTGCTAGAATTATTGTGAATAAATGATGTTACCGTATAGAAATATAGTAATAATATAACTCGAAAAATATACTGATAATTCTACTAATACTTTAATTATTTATGTATTCTGTAAATAATGCATAATATATGTAACAGTATCAAATATATATAGTGCCCTTATAATTAATATTTTAAAGTGAATTTTGTAGTTATTAGACTCGAATTTTTAAATCTTAAATACTTAAAAAAAGTAACTATATTATTAGATAATATATTATATGATATTTAAAATTGTTGAGGTTTGCATTCAAATATCCCGCGGTGTACTGCGCCATCTACCTCCGATATGTGAAACTGCGTAGTGCGCCATATCCGTTTTTGCTCTAACCTGTCAGTTGTAGTAAGAAGCCCGTATTGTAAGCAAGTGTGGTGTGTGAATAAAGAGGTTATAGAAAAGAAAAACAAAGTGTTTAAAGACGATCCACCCCGAAAATAATATGGTGGCAGAGCGTGGTTGAAGAAGAAGAAGAGCACCATACAAGTGAAAATAATAGATTGATTATTAAAGGCAAGAAAAAAGAAGATTAACATCATGGCATGTACGGCGACATTTGTCCCCACATTTGATGGCGCCGATTATACCAGCTATCGAGCACGTATGATAATGTTTCTAAAATTAAAAAAGGTAGAGATGACTACAGAAAGAAAAATGATTGCCTCAGACAACGCTGAAGAATGGGCGGAGAAAAATATACAAGCCATTAACTATATATATGCGACGTTAAGCAATCGCCAACTGGAGCATATCAAAAACTTTGACAGTGCGTACGACATTATAAAAAAACTAGACAAGATGTACTCCGGGAAATCCACATCGCTTCAAATACTGAAGAGAAGCGAGCTGGATAGTATAAAACTAGAACAATATAGCAACGCCCAGGAGTTCATAAACTGTTTTGAAAAGAAGACCAACGAACTAAAAGAAGCAGGGGCAACAGTATCCGAACAGGAGCTACTAAATTACATGTTAAAAGCGTTGCCTGCAAGATTCAGCCATCTAGGCGACTTAATAGATGTGCTGCCCGAAAACGAAAGAAATACTGCCTACCTAAAAGCAAAGCTGTTGGCAGTTTCGATTACAAACGAAGGTATAACAGAGTATGCCAGTGCCTTCAATACCCAAGGTCTGGAGTGTTACATATGCAAAAAACGAGGACATTTTGCACGAGACTGTTGGTACGCGCCACAGGAACCAGAAAACTACAGAGGGTCCAACCAGTCCAGAGGGTTCAACCAGTCCAGAGGGTCCAACCACTCCAGAGGGGCCAACCAGTTCAGAGGGGCCAACCAGTTCAGAGGGGCCAACCAGTCCAGAGGGTCCAACCACTCCAGAGGGGCCAACCAGTTCAGAGGGGCAAACCAATCTTATCGACGGGCCAACCGAACCAGAGGGCGATTCCAAAGAAGAGGCTTTCAAGGAGGTCCTCCAAGTCGCAATAACGCAAACATCATGGAAAGGTATGTGGTTGAGGAGTGTAGTAATGTTTTTGTAGTCGATGTCGATTCAAATGTCTTCAAGGTCAGAAAGTCCGATCAAATTGCATTTATTTTGGATAGCGGGTGCACAGACCACATAATAAACGACGAAAAATTATTTAGTAGTTATGAGATTTTTGAAAACCCCATCAAAGTAAGATTGGGTGACGGGAAAATATTAAACGCTACTAAAATAGGTACTGTAAATTTAAAATTTAAAGTAGGAGGCGATTACCACAATGTAACTATAAAAAACGTATTTTATATTAAGGAAATGAAAAGTAACTTGATAAGTTATGCAAAAGTAACCGACAATAATTTCATTCACTCACACGATAATATAGCAAAAATTTATAATAAAAATAATACATTAATTGCAATAGCCAACAAGGAAAACGGTTTATATAAATTATATAGTTATTTAAACAATGACACTTATACAAACAACAGCTACATAGTAACAAATGACAACAAAATGTCGGAAAGAGAAATTTGGCACCGAAAACTAGGGCATGTAAATTTCAATTACTTAGAAAAATTAATCAGCAATAAACTACTTGTGGGTTTGCCTTCAGCAATTGAAAAAGAAGAATTAAAATGTGCTATATGCATTAAATCCAAGTTAAGCAATTTGCAATTAAAAATAATAGGACAAAAGCAAACGAAATATTGCAAATTATACACACGGACGTTCATGGTCCCCACAACACTGTAGGATACAGGGGCGAAAAATATTTTGTATCATTTATAGATGACTTCAGTAAACTAGCTAAAGTATACACAATTAAATGTAAATCAGAAGTTTTTGATTGTTTGAAAGAATATGTAAATTTAGTAGAAAACATAACTGGTAAAAGAGTAAAAACAATTCGTTGCGATAATGGAAAAGAATACACAAATAAACAAGTAAATGATTTTGCTAAAGAAAAAGGTATAATAATTGCACCCTGTCCTCCGTATGTTCACGAATTAAACGGAGTGGCAGAAAGATTCAATAGAACTATAATGGACACTGCTCGATGTTTATTAAATGAAGCAGCTGTAGATAGGAAATACTGGCCTGAAATTATCCCAGCGGCTACTTACTTAAAAAACATATCTTTGGCTAATACCGAAGAACTCAAAACACCTTATGAAATATTTTTTAAGGTCAAACCTAACGTAAAATACTTAAAATTATACGGGTCCAAAATTTTTGTAAGAACACCAGACACATTAAGACATTCTAAGTGGGATGATAAAGCTAAGCTCGGTACATTGTTGGGGTATACAGATGTAGGATATAAAGTATTGATAGATAATAAAATAATTCACGCTAGGCATGTCGATGTTATAGATGAAAATATAAAATACATTGGTTTAGAAAATGAAAATGGTGAAAATGAAAATAGTACAAACAAAAATAGTGTAAATGAAACACACGATGAAATAAATAATGATAACACAATTAATAAAACCGAACCGATAATTCAAGACTATAGAGAAAATCAAAGACCAGTAAGAAATAGAAACCCAAACCCAAGATATCATAATAACAATTTTATAAACCATAATGTAAGTGTAAATTACTGTAATGTAGAAACTCCAGAAAGTTTTTATGAAGCAATGAATAGTAAAGAGGCAGAAGAATGGTCAAAAGCTATGAACAAAGAATTAGAATGTATAAAGGAAAATGAAACTTGGACTTTAGTAAGAAAACCAGAAAACAAAAAATCTATTGATGTAAAATGGGTCTATAAAATAAAATCAAATAACATATTTAAAGCTAGATTGGTAGTAAGAGGTTTCCAACAAACCGATTATATAGGAGATCCATATTCTCCTGTTGCAAAAACAGAAACTCTAAAAATATTATTGTCATATGCATGTCAAAACAAACTATATATCGACCAAATGGATGTCGAAACAGCCTTTTTGAATGGTAAGATTAACTCGGAAGTCTATGTTAATCAACCACCAGGTTTTGAAGATGGATCTGATAAAGTTTATAAATTAAACAAATCGTTATATGGTCTTAAGGAAAGTCCAAAGTGTTGGTATGATTGTTTTCATAATTTTGTCACAGATTTAAAATTTGAAAGATGCAGTTACGATTATTGCCTTTATGTAAAAAGAGAAGAAACTACTCAAATCTATATTCTCATTTTTGTCGACGATTTACTTATTAGTTGTAATGATCGACCAAAAATCATAGAAATAAAAAACCATTTGACCAACAGATTTAAAATGAAAGATCTAGGATCTATAAGTAATTATATAGGCATTGAAATTAATCATAATATAAATAACAATACAACTTCTTTAAGCCAAGAAAAATACATAGAGTCCCTTGCAATGAAATATTCAATAGTAAACGCTAAGCTATACTCAACTCCAATGGAAATAAACCTTAAACTTGAACCTACTGAAAATGTAGATTCATACATAAAATATAAAAACATTATAGGAGAACTATTATATATTAG
Organism: Ontholestes murinus; assembly: GCA_963969525.1. Lineage (NCBI taxonomy): Eukaryota > Metazoa > Arthropoda > Insecta > Coleoptera > Staphylinidae > Ontholestes > Ontholestes murinus. Next base: position 36,954,750 of record OZ018393.1, on the reverse strand, counting down.
TTCAGGAACAAGACCTGATATTACCTTCAGCGTAAACTACCTTAGTCGTCTTCAGAACGGTTATAACAAAACGCATTTCAACTATGCTTTGAGAGTATTAAAATACCTATATTTAACAAAAAGTTTGAAATTAACATTCACTCGGTCTAATACAAGTGAAATTGTTGATTGTTTTGTTGATGCGGACTGGGCAGGTGACATTGTAGACAGAAAATCGACATCAGGTTACATAATAAGACTTTATGGTAACACCATAGTATGGAAATCATGTAAACAAAAGTCAGTGACAAAATCCTCAACTGCTGCTGAGTACATAGCGTTATCTGATGCGGTAACCGAGATTGTTTTTGTAAAAGGGATGTTAGAAACTGTTTTTAACGTACTAATAATTAACCCTATTAAGATATATGAAGACAATTTGGGCGCATTTATAATAGCCAATAACGGCAACATGACCAGAAGATCTAAACACATAGAAGTTCAGTATCACTATGTACATCAAAATTGTAGGGACAAGATGGTCGAGATTGTCAAAATAAATACAGACTTAAACATTGCCGACATATTTACTAAAGCGCTAGGCAAGGAAAAATTTACTAGATTTAGGGAACTTCTAAAATTGCAATAAGATATATTGTTATGATTATTTTTAGGCATAGGTTTAGATAGTTAGAATTGTATGTTTAACTTTAGGATATTTTTTTTTTAATTTTTGATATTTCATTATGAGTTTGAATGCAAAAGGGGCGTGTTGAGGTTTGCATTCAAATATCCCGCGGTGTACTGCGCCATCTACCTCCGATATGTGAAACTGCCTAGTGCGCCATATCCGTTTTTGCTCTAACCTGTCAGTTGTAGTAAGAAGCCCGTATTGTAAGCAAGTGTGGTGTGTGAATAAAGAGGTTATAGAAAAGAAAAACAAAGTGTTTAAAGACGATCCACCCCGAAAATAATAAAAATATATCTAGTAAATAATTAGGACTATAATTAAATATTAAGTCTTTATTAATAATGGTGATGTAAAGACGAATTTATTGGGGAGATTGCAAACAAAATTTATAACCGCGCGAACTATACGCCAGGCTAAAGTTTACGAAGATAATCTATTATAATGCAACGTTATTCTCTGATTATCGCTATAACAGATATGAGGACTTTAATTTATGGAAGTAAATAAATTTCATTATAATAATAAGCATTAATGAAGAAGGAGACAGGATGACATTGTTTTACCACTTTATTATATAATATATTATATAAAGTGGCAAAACAAAGTCATTGTGTCTTCTTCGTTATATTCCACAACGAAAAAGCCTCTACAATTTTAATATTTTAATAATTATTAAAATACATGTTTACCTCAATATTTGTTATAAAAATATATTACTTTTTCAATAAGTCTTGAAAATTAGTTATATAATTTATGACATATGCAGCTTATGTTAATCGATATATTTCGGTATTTAATATTTTCTATTGCAAAAATTGTAATTGTCATGGTATAGTTATTTAATTAAACAGCAAACATGTTATTCAAGATAATATGCCATAGGACTAAATTATTAAATTTTAATATTTTGAAAAAAAAGGTAAATATGTTTTTATAGATTTGTTACTTCTGTATTTGTGGAGCAACACATGATGACGACAAAGAAGAAAACCAGAACAGATCTAAAAATTGATATTTTTTAAGATAATTAAATTTAACTTGTTTATTTGAATGTTTTTGATAATATGAGTACACCAAAATTTGAGTAAATTCAATTAGCTCTGTGATGAAAAGCCGTTTAATGTATGTTATGATTGTAAACAATTTGGAAAATGAGACCAAATTTCAGAAACTATATATTTTTAACAAGGTGTAGAATATATCAAATAAATTTTGATATTTTCATTTTTCATATTTGTGAAGTAATTTATTGAAATACAGTTCAGATCGGTTGGATATGGACAAATGCATTCTCTGGGGTAATTATAAACATGTGCATTGCGAGAATCCCAAGGGATATTATTTATTAATGTTAGTGTTTGTCCTGGTGGAAATAAGACTGCTCGTAATGGTCAATGCAGCAGAAGTAAACAGTTTTAATGAATATTTCATAACATAGATGATGATTGTAGGTGCAAGTGTTATATTAAGCTCTTTGCTTAATTGCATCATTCGCTAAACATCATTTAACATAAAATTGAAACTATAATAGGTGGAATATTAAATGGCATAATGTTTTACATAAATGATTTTAGAAAATTTAAAACATTAATAACAATGACAGCGTAAGTATATTGCATTATATTATAAGTATTAGTTTATTCAACAGAAATAATTTCATTCAAATTAGTATTACTTTAATAGTTGTACTATTCGTAACACGCAAATTAATTTTGTTTTATTCAATGTCTGTCGAGGTATTAGCCAGAGAAGTAATTGTTTCAAATTAATTTGTTTTGTAGTCTTAGTAAGACTCACTGTTGTAAATTCACGAAATGTTTTCGTATTTTTAAATTGATTATATTGTAAAAGTAATTTATGATTAAAAATAAATTCAAATAAAACAGAAATATTAATTCACATATCGTTATTGCATATTGATTAAAATAATTCTTTTTCAAATCTAATTAAATATGAATGATATTTACGGTAATAATAAAAAATAATTTTGCAAAGTAGCATTTAAGGAGAAAAAATAAGTTTTTACTTTGCAAATAATCTGTAATGATCAAAACACGTGTCAGGCGACGAAAAGAAAAAATACCAAATCAAATTAACATATTTGGTTCCATCAAGCGTGTAGCTCGACAAGTATTAATTATAGAAATAATCTCAATAAGCGCTCAGATAAAATACATTCAACATATATGTTTGATCATAAATTAATGCTATGGCAATTAAATTTAATCGCTGTATTATATACTTAGCAGTAAGTATGTTTCAAACTAATATTAAAATAAATTAAAATATTAATGTATGTGTTGTGTATGTTAATTACTCGGTGAAACATTGTATTAATAATAGATAATTGATTAGTCGATTTCCTATTATTAAAACATTAATTTTTATCGAAGAAAATGTTTATCTATAGTGGCGCATCTGACGTGATTGAAATAGGGGATGATAAAAAGACATTAATTTTAACCTGCTGAGTCCTATTTGTAAGGAAGGACTTTAACCAAGATGACGTAGCGTCATAGAGGCCCAGCAATTTTAACTTGTGTAGTAGAATAGTATGGTCCACTCTGTTAAATGCTATGAAAAATTTAGTGTAGATTGCATCCATCTGTTTGTGCTCGCCCAAGGCATTTGACAGGAACTGTTTGAATTCAAGGAAATTAGAGGTAGTTGATTTGTAACTTTGTGCATAGTGAATAAACACAATTGATCAGCAAATTTGTTGGTACACCATTAGCTCCAATGCAATACGTATTCTTCAAAGTTAAGATTTGATTGATAAGATCGGCAATGGAGATAGATAAACTTAAATCGAGAACTTGATGAGTGCCAGATATGAACAAATTAGACATATCAGTTAAAAGATCGTTCGCGTGTACGGATGAAAAAAAAAATCAGCTAATAAATCCACGATCTCCAGCCTATCATTTCCAATTTTGTCTTGATACTCAGTGTGTTTGGGAAAACCAGTCTCCTTTCTGTAATCATTTGCAAATTTTCAGAAGGAGCGAGGATTAGCCAAAACATCTGATTGAATCTTTCTTAGATAATTATTATAAAGCTCTGTAGATTTAGTATTGCATTCAGCTCGTAAATTACTGAAAACTAAATAGTCAGCATGATGCCAGGACATGTTATAATTATTATGGGCAAATTTCTTTTTATGGATTAAATTAATTAGTGCAGCATTAAACCATGCATTAAATATAGAATGTTTCTTTGTTATTTCTGTTATCAGAATAAATAAGTCCATAGCAGTGTACAAAACATTGTAGAAATTCACGTCAGAAACAGGTAAGATAGTTTCACAGTTGACTTGATGTAAATAATCATTAAGGCCTATATAATTAGCATGTTTAAATAAGTATACTCTTTCATATCCATCTATACTTTCAGTAAACGAATTAAAAGGAACATATATGCGGAATGATGGCGACAAGTATTAAGTAAGATATCATCAGTTTAAGAGAAAGACAAATTAACGCAATTCGTGAAAAATAGGTCGACGAAAATTCCTCTCGAATTAGGTATAAAGTTCATTTGACTTAAGTTTAGAAAATTATAAGAGTTAATAACAGTGTCAACTTTTGACAAAGGAAATTGTTGGACATATCCAGTACTAGACCAAGAAAGAGTATTTAAATTAATGTCACCACAAATTAAACATATATGATTTACATAATCGTTATATAATGGTTCAACATTACAAAGATTTTTATATTTAAACGTTCATGAATTAGGGGGAAGATAGAAACCGCCAATAATAAGATTTCACTTTTTTTTATAATATTCCCTCTGCATCTTCGTGCGGTCCGCTCTAAACGGATGTTTGGACGTAGGATCCTGAGCATTACTTCTAAGAACATCTTTAGCCACAGGTTCACTAGGCAAAATAATTTTAAGTGGTCTCGGATTGGTGTTTGTAAGACTTCTACCTAATCTTAACACTTTCACTGGTTTGGCGATTAATCAACGGTGTGAAAGAATTTCATCAACGATTGCATGATCTTCTTTAATCTTCTTTTCGATGTTTCTGGAAGTGGATTCAGGCATCAACTCAAAAGGCTTAAAATAGCAAGTTTGCATATATGCTGAATTTCTCCTTTAACCAAGACAGAAAACTAAATAAAAAAAATAATATCACAAGTTAAATAAAGATTTCAATAAATTAAGTATTACGAAAATATTGAGGTGTAATAATTTTTTAAATTTCATATCGAAAGAAGATCGAACAGAAAATTGAAGCCAAAAAGATAAACTAAATACTTTCGTATTTACTTCATAAATATACAATGTATTTATAACAAAACAAATTACTTTAAGAAGTTACTAATAATCAAATAATTATTTTATGCTTTAAAATATGTACAATTGCAGTGCCAATAAACATGAGTCTTAGGTAACTGTAATATTAGGGCAATGCCAATTCTAAATTGCATTTGTTTGTTAGAAGTCTTCGGAAAAATTCTTCATCAGGACAATGCGAGCTCAATCAAGATTTTTTCAGAGAAGAAAATAGATCTTACAAACCACAAATTAAACAAACTTTTACTTTGTTTTGTATAACAGTTTTTTATTTATTTGGTGAACAATGATTTCTATATATTAACGTACCATGGGTCACCAAATAATTAAAAAACTGTTGTACAAAACAAAGTAAAACGTGTGTTTATTTTGTTATTAAGTATGTATAACGAAATAGAAGCCTGCATCGTCAACGAGTAAATAGAAAAATATTAAACCCAAGTACGATGATTAATTTTTTTTTTTTTTGTCTTAATTAAAGGAATTTGAATGAGTATAACTTATAATTTAGCATGTTTTCAATATACAAATATAGGTGTGGTGAGCTAATAAAATAACAATTGCCCTTCGGCTTAAGAAAATTAATATTAATAAAATTGTTAACAAATTATATTTATCAATTTACAGTTATTTGTAAATTTCTAAAATCAATTTAGCCATTATTATGGTAATAATAGTAAGTAACTGTTAATATATCAAATTTAAATGTCATTATAAATCATTCGTAATATAAGGAACGTATGAATAAATTATTAAAATTAATTAATAAGAAGAAAATTAGTTAACTTATTACAATATGCTGACTTTTCCTATATAGCAATTGTGATAGTGTAATTTTTTATATATACTATGGAATTAATGAAGTGAGACAAAAACCCTTACACTAAGAATGTATTTTATTAAATCCAATACATTGATTAGTAATAGTTACTGTGGTATTTATTCAAATTTTTCAATAGTTAATTCAGCACTATGGCAGGAAAATATTAAATAGACTGACAAAAATCTACTTTCTAATCTAATTTTTTTTTGAGCTATAAAAGTAAAACCATTCTTTCAAATTACAAAAAATCAGTACTATATAAGTGAGACAGGTTATAAATTTTCTACAACATTCAAGTTACAGTAATATATTTTGAATGATGGCTACATTACTTAAAACATATTTAAAAAAATTATAAATTATTTAAAATCTAATTAAATATGAACAGGAAACTAATTTGAATTTGTAGAGGTAGTTGTAATATAGATATAAACATGGCTTATTTTATTATTAATAAGGAAATAGTTACCAGTTTGAGGGTGGGTAATACCCTATAACGCCATTTTTCGATTTAGTAAAGCTTTTTATTGTGTCGTTGCTTTTACCGTTATTGGGTGTCACATGAGGGCTGTGCAGCGGAAGACCAGACAATTTGACTTTTTGGAATCACAGTTTTCAGATTTTAATAAATTCGAAACATTTATACGGGCCACGAACCTATACATTTATAGTTAACTGCTTTATGTAATATCTTAACCGCATGAACGACTTTTCAAGTGAATTTTCGGATTATAATTTAAGGCAAATTCTTTAGTCAACTCTAGTTTACTTATCTAATTATACTACAACTATTATATTTTAGTTGTTTGCGTCCTATTATTTGTTACTTTTGATCAATCATATTTCATATATTTAATTTACACATTAATTGTAGGCCTCCTTGTTTGTTTTTATAATAATAAATTATTAAAATTAATAAATTTTATTAATACACAAATACTTTTAAATACATCATATAAACACTTTACTCATTTATTGCAAATATTGTAGATTGTATATGTTTTAAAAATGAACCAACAAAATAATTATTCGTTCAACACTCGATTTTTTGTATATTATCTGATATATGTACTTTGTTATAGCACGCATGAACCATTATTATTAAATATTGAATTCAATTAATTATTCTAAAACATATAAAGATATTAATTTGCTCATTAATACTATATTTAATTATCAAACTGATTAATTAACATATTTGCATTGTAGTATTCAATATAATAACAAAATATTGTTCTGTTTAGATAAGATTAACACATTAAATTGCCTGTATATCTCGTATACGTATATCTCGTAAAATAATCCCCACTTATTAATTTAACATGCGTTGCTGATATTATTCACAATATTTTATATTATCACATAATTAAATTATATCAAAAAATTAATTAAATCATAACAAAATATTTTTTTCTACAACTAAAGAGTAATTCCCTTCAATTATATACATGATTATTACTGAAATAATATAGAAAATGTTGCATTTTATTTTGAGTAATGGAGAAAAGGCATCATTTTATTTTAGAATTCATGATTTCTGTCATTATTTAAAAAAACATATGTGCATCAGAGCATTGTAAATCCCAGGAGAAGGCCACGCCCGACAAGCTCGAATCGGACTAGGGCCCTAATAGGTTTTTTGATCGGGCTAAGCTTCACCCCGTATTTAAAAATTTATCACATTATTTTTAAACTCTGCTCTACTGAGCTAGGGCAGGTTTAGTTTTAAATATTTACTTTACTTTAGGCCTGTATATTTAATATTATTGGGACTGCCTCGGTTGGGATTTAACATGGTAATGAATGCACTTAAAATGTGGTACGAATATCTAAGCCTGCATTTACAGTACATGCTAAAATAGGTATCTTAGGACTTCATCGTTTACATAAGTAAATGCATAACTAAATTAGATACGGAGTGAGGGATAGCAAATTACCTTTAAAGTTATCATGCATCATGCATCTACCGATGTGTTCCACACTAATATCAATTTAAATGGTGTTGAATTGTAAATTAAGTATTACTTAATTTATATATTTTGTATACTTGGTTTGACAAATTGGTTTATAATATATTACACAAGAAATAAATATTTATAATTAAAACCAAATGTGTCCCATTTACCTTCATTTTCGATATTATTTCAAACCATATCGCTATTAAATATGACTTTTATAATTTCATAATTACTTATAAATTTTATAAAAACAAATCTATGAATTAATTATGAACTGCCGTCAGCAAGTATAATTTCATTGTGATTGCTAAAATTATGTATATGTACATAATATTCTCTATTCGTTCTATAAAATAAACTGTCTCATATCAAAATATTGTCATTTAAATAAATAGAATCTACTTTAAAATAAAATACATTTATACAAGGAGGACTTTTTTCTTATAAATCAGACGACTTAAGCATTGCAATATGTAACGTATATATGTGGGACCGATAATATTTTTTGTATTATTATTTTATAAAAAATACACTCTTATATATCGAAAAATATTGCCATTTAAATAAATCACATATACTCAAAAATAAAACTGATTTATGCAAGAGGATTTTTTTCCAATAAATCAGATGACTCAACCATTGCAAAGTATATCATACATCTCCGACATCTCTGGGACCGATAAGCTCGGACTGACACAGTCAATCCTGCGATGAACTTTTAAACCTGAAACAGAGGTCAGGGTTACCGAGAGTGGAGGCTTGCTAGGTCATTTAAAGGGTTTATATAATAGTCACTGATTTCAGATTTATTTGCGATATTTCAACCATCAGATATTTCGAGTTTCGGCAGTACTAAATGTAAATTAAATTTAATAATTTTTAGTATATACAGGGTGGCGCACCACATTGGCTTCGGTTTATATATGGCAAACGGCAAAATGTTTTTAAAATCTTTTTATGGAGGGCTATGTAAGTTCATTAGGAGCACGTTTTAAAATTATTTTGATATATACAGGGTGACTCAAAAAAAGAGTTACACACCAAAGTTATAGAAATTTCATTGGGACAACCTATATATTCTTTCATATTTTGATAGTGCAGGCTAAATAAAGGCAAGTTACTGTTGTTTCGTTAGCCGTTTTTAAGATATTTGACAATTCTTGAAAATGTAGACCAAAATTTAAAATGCATGGCTGTCCTACATATTTAAGCTAGATATTTGAAGTTGTTTTTATCTTTTTGTCTAAGCATTAGAATTGACGATAAAATAAAAATGATCCCTAAAAATTATACAGAGTGGATAAAAATAAACGTTTGATATTGACTATCATCAACGTGAAATAACTTTCTTATTTTACATAGAACACTCTATATTTGATATCGTATTTTGATTATAATTTAAATAAGCTTTAAAATTGTATTAAGGTTTCCTATACCTAGTTCTTATATTTTTCTAGTAATTTGGTGTTTTCAAAGCATTAATTTGTTGACATTTGTTTTCAAAACTAGGCTTTCGTAGAGCTGACGCTATTATTCAACAAAAACAAACATTATGTGACAGTGGCTTGTCAGCAGAACTTATTATTTTAGTTTAACCATCGTTGTTGTTCAGGGATGTTTAAATAAAAATATTTTTATTTAAAATGAGAACCAGCAAGGTCTCCAGACCATTTCTTATGGATGTATATAATATTATATATATTATATATATATATATATATATATATATATAGACCATTTCTTATGGATATAATATATTATATATATCCATAGGTCTCCAGACCATTTCTTATGGATGTATATAATTATATATATATATATATATATATATATATATATATATTATATATATCCATAAGAAATGGTCTGGAGACCTTGCTGGCCAATTTTGTGGACTTTCGCGTCCTATCCACCTATTGGGATATTGACTATCGTTTAGTTGCATCAACATTCTTTCTCGAATATTAAGTGGTATATTTTCCAAATGTATCACTTATAAATTGAAGAAACATGGCGCCGTTTAAGTAGCTATCAAAAAGCTATGGACCTAACACAGGCGTTCCAATTATTCCAACAGTCATCGGTGCTGATGATCGAGGGTTCTAAAGAAATTGAGATTTTCATCACTGTAATAATGCGAATTATGTCTATTAACTAATCCGTTAATAAAATAATATATACGTTGTAGAAAATTAACAAATAATTAGAAAAACCACTTTTGAAACAACTACGTCTATAGCTAATACTTCGAAAGACATTGAATGATAAAAAAGTAATTTGCATGTTACAAAATAGCAAGGCTATCAAAGCAACACTAGTTTGAATGTACTTCTTTCTGTAAAATAAACTAAAAATGATTGAATGTACGTTATACCTGAGATGGATTACTGAATTCTACGGAAATAATTACGTTCGTGATTAAGGTAAATACCCACTTGGAGCATAATTTAATAATAAAAAAATATATAAGTCCTTTACGTTGTAGAAAATTAACTAATAATTAGAAAAAACACGAAACTATTTCGTAAAATCTACAACAAATGAGTCTTATTAAGACTACAAGAACAAACCGCCTTTGAAACTACTTCTCTAGCTAATACTTCGACAGATTTATGTATTTCTTTTTGTAAAATAAACTAAAAATGATTGAATCTACGTTAAATAGTTTGTGAGTGACTATATTATGATAAATTTGGAACAAAAAATGAATTTAGGTTCATGTAATTAAAAATAAATTAGCAACAGCAATTAAATAATTCAATACTCAAGTTTATAACCATCTGCAGACACGCGTTTCGATCTATCTATCTCTTCAGTGCAGCTTTATTATAAAATTGATTTCAAAAATAAGTAAAAAACGTTTACTAAAATAAATATAATGACATATAAATAACTTAGGGTTAGGAAGGTCTGAATTTATACCTAATTAAAGGTTCAATATCAAGAAGTTTTTTAAATAGTGCTTTTTTATTAATGAATAGGAGCTTAATAATATTTTTTTTTTCGGCAACTTGTTATATAATTCCATGCAGCTATAGTAAGGACTTTTTTCAAACATAGTTAGCTTATGTGGAGGGTACGCATATTCAATCCCATGCCTGGTCTTGTTCCTACTTTGAAGTTTGTTATTATAAAATGAAGATTTATGTTTCCACATAAATTTTATACATTCGTTTTATATATATATATATATATATATATATATATATATATATATATTTATATATCGGGAAAGAACTTAACCTCAAAAAATCTTGCTGCGGCCATGTGGTCTTCCATAGTGTAGGACACACTTATTATTGTTTATTTGCTCTGAGGATGCATACATGTTGTATGCGAAACGTTAGCATGTACATATAACAATATAGTGGACTAGAGCACAACCACCATCGTGTATTCTTTGCTCTCCCTACACTCTAACACACTACATTGGACTTCTATCACCCGTGAATATCAAAGAGTATATATATATATATATATATATATATATATATATATATATATATATATATATATGTCGGCGCATCGATATCGGGACTGGTAGATCCCCGAAATTGGTAAACGCGCACACAGGAATACAGGGACTTCCCCGTGTGTGAGGAGAACAAAACCGGCGGAGCAGGGGAATGGGGGACAGACAGTGAGGAGAAGCTAGAGAGCGGTGAACCCTGTGAGACGCGGTTTTGGACTGCTAAGTTTGCCAAGTTATAAACAGTTAATAGTTATTAGTTAGTTAATCGAGTTTGTTTAGTTAATAGTGGTTTTTATAGGTTTAAGTTAGTGTTAATTTGTACGTTTGAGTTGAATAAAAAGAAACAATATAAAATCCGAGAAAATGAATAGTGATTCAGCATTCGCTCCGACATCAGTGGGATTACCCGAATTGGAGGAAAACGACAACGCCCCGGGGCCACCGAACTCGGTCGCCGCCCTATCTACACGCAGTCAAGGTCGTGTCGAATTATTATTACAAAAATTAGTGGAACACCAGCTGCAACCCCAGGCCTCTTCAACGACAACTTCAAACAACATGTTTACACCCTCTCAAGTGCAGTTACCACAATTCAATCCATCGTCGAGATTAGCGAACCCGGAAGGATGGTGTACATTAGCCACTGAATTCATCAAAATAAACAATTTGACGGGGATTCAACATGTTTATCCAATTCCTTACAAGGCGAGGCAGGTGATTGGCTAATTAGAAGTCGACCATTGGGAAAAACTTCGCGAAGAATTTTTGTCAGTTTTTACAAAACCACTTGACGTTATGAATTTGTTTTTTAAATGGACGTTAACAATGCCCTGACGACAGCATTTTATTGGACGAAGGACTGTATGTAATAAGACTTGCATTACATTTAATAAAATCAAGAGAAAGCGATGAAGCTTTAGCCACGTTGTTTGCGTGCCACGTGATTGGAAAACGCAATGAAACGCTTAAATGCAAACTTCAGAAGGATGTTCAGAAAGATTTGAAAAGTTTTTGTGTAGCTATGCGCGGACACTTAGGCAAACGGCCAGCGTTATTTCGTAATGATCATCATATCAATCCGAAACGCCGTGCTACGCTTAATTCATCGGAGTTCGCCGGAAGATGTCACCAGTGTGGAAGAATTGGACACAAAGCTAACCAATGCTTCAGAAAGCAACAGCAAACTACCCGTCGTGAGCCGGAAAATCTCTCCAGGAGGAAAATGGATTCAGTGACCTGCTTTGCATGTGGAAAAGTGGGCCATATTGCAACAAAGTGCCCAAAGAAAGAAAATAAATTTATGTCTACCCAACCGATCGAACGGCCTGTTAACGTTTGCACAAGCGAAGCTCTCCCAAAGGGCCAGTTGAGATTGAAAAATGGTAAGGTTATTCCTTTTATTTTTGACTCTGGCTCAGACTGCTCACTTGTAAAGACAAGCATTTCCGTAATTATAATCGGAAAAGAACAAGACTGCTTGGTATCTTTGAAAGGTATTGGGGGAAACGCCATTATGTGTACTAAACAGGTTCTGACTGTGGCTCAAATCGAAAATATAAATATTGAGTTGGTTTTGCACGTACTACCAGATGACAGTATTATTAATGATATAATAATAGGACGTGATTTAATATCCCAAAATATTTCGGTACATTTTAGTACAAGTGGTTTGGCCATAACTCGTGAAAAATGTATTCAAATCTGCAATAGCAATGTAATTGATTTTGATGAAGTAAATACCGATTTAGAATTGAATGATAGAATAAATTTAATTAAAATATTAGCAGAATATAAGGGCAACTTTATTAACGGTGTGCCAATGAATAGAGTTAAAACAGGGCTTTTGGACATTCGTTTAAAAGATAGTAATAAAATGGTGCAACGAAGTCCGTATCGGTTGTCAGTTAATGAGAGAGAAATAGTACGCTCAAAAATTTCCGATTTATTAGAATCAAATATTATACGTCCTAGTTGTTCACCTTTTGCAACTCCAATTATTTTAGTCAAAAAGAAGGACGGTTCAGATCGTTCGTGTGTGAATTTTCGAGAATTGAATAACAACACGGTAGCGGATAAGTACCCCCTACCTCTAATTAATGACCAAATTAATCGTCTACTTGGAGCGTATTATTTCTCATCCCTCGATATGGCCTCAGGTTTTCACCAAATACCGATTCACTCTGATTCAATAGAAAAAACTGCATTTGTAAAGCCTGACGGCCAATACGAATATTTGTCAATGCCGTTTGGTCTCAAAAATACACCTTCTGTTTATCAAAGAGCTATTGATAAAGCACTAGGAAATTTACGCAACACAATTGCAGTTACATACGTGGATGATATTCAGATACCGTTATCGTCTATTTCTGTAGGACTTGAGAGACTCGAATTAATAATAGAAACTTTAGTGAATGCCGGATTTTCATTTAATTTTAAAAAATGTAGTTTCCTAAAATTAAAAACAGAATATTTAGGTTATTTAATTCAAGCGGGAGAACTACGGCCAAACCCACAGAAAATTGACGCGCTAATACATTTACCCGTACCTAAAACAACACAGGTACGTCAATTTTTGGGTTTGGCATCATATTTTAGACAATTTATACCGTAATTCTCTAAAATAGCTACACCATTATATCAATTAGCAGTTGGCCCAAAGAAAAAAATTGATTGGTTACCAAAACACGATCAGGCTAAAACTACTTTAATTAAATGTTTAATTACCGAACCCGTTTAAACCATTTTTAATCCTAATATGCCAAATGAATTACATACTGATGCTAGCTCTGAAGGTTATGGTGCCGTTTTACTTTAAAAAGAAATGTCAAAAAATCGCGTTGTTGCATATTACAGTAAACGTACAACAGATGTTGAATCTCGTTATCATTCATATGAACTTGAAACTCTTGCAGTTGTAAGGCAGTGCAACATTTTAGGCACTTTTTGTACGGCAAACATTTTACTGTTGTCACAGATTGTAATTCACTAAAAGCCTCGAGAAATAAAATTGATTTAACTCCTAGAGTCCATAGATAGTGGGCATTTTTGCAAGCTTTTGATTTCGATATTCAGTACAGAGAAGGAGCCCGCATGAAACATGCTGATTTTCTATCTCGTAATGCGGTACCTTTAGTCGATATATCATCTACAAATATTCAAAGAAAAACGGTACAAATAATAAATTTAGAAAAAGATTGGTTGTGTGTTGAACAGCAAAGAGATCATGAAATTATCCAATTAATAACAAAATGGAAAGCTAATGAACTGCCCACTGATATTATAAATACTTATGATGTCAGATACAATATGTTATTTCGTAAAATTCAAAGAAATAAAATATTCAAGTGGTTACCCGTAGTGCCCCGCATAATGTTTTGGTCAGTAATCAATCATGTTCACACTAATTTAAAATATTTAGGATGGGAAAAGACACTAGAAAAAATATACGAAATTTATTGGTTTCCAAATATGCGAAAGAATGTACGAAAATTTGTCGATAATTGTTTAATTTGTAAAGCTTCTAAAGGTAAATCTGGTCGACGACAAATTCAACTACACCAAATACCAAAAATTACTAAACCTTGGCATACAATTCATATAGATATTTCCGGAAAGCTTAGTGGAAAAAGTGACAAAAAAGAGTATGTTTTGGTAATTATAGATAGTTTTTCGAAGTTTGTTTTATTATATCACATATGTTCACTAACTGCAAAACAGGCAGTTGAGTCCATTACTAGTTTTACTCATTTATTTGGCGCACCACACACAATAATATCTGATCAGGGAAAATATTTCACAAGTTCCGAATTTAAACAGTTTTGTTTACAGAATAAAATTAATTTACATTTTATTGCTCACAATGCAAGGACAGGTTGTACGTGTGATGCAAACATTAAAAAACATGTTAACTGTTATCGAACAAGTAGGTACGAAAACATGGCAAGAAACATTAGGGGAAGTACAACTTACATTAAAGAGTACAAAGCATAAAACAACCGGATTTAGCCCGGCAGAAGTACTGTTTGGCACTGAAATAAAATAGCTCATGAAAGTGTAATTAATAGCGAAACTCAGATTAGCTTAGAGGAAATAAGGAAAGAGGCTAGTGCAAACATTATTAAAAATACACAAAGAGAGAGTGAAAGGTTTAAAAAAGGGAAGGCACAAGTGAAACCATTTGTAATTGGTGATTTTATATTTTCTAAATGCAACGAACGAATGATAACGAAATTAGATCGTAAATTTAGAGGTCCTTACAAGATAGTCACAATCTTACCAAATGATAGGTACGAGGTAGTAAAAGTTGGAGGAAAAGAGAAGAGTTTACCGTGCAAGTTTGCTCACGATCAATTGAAGGAGGTACCATGCAGTCCGGTTACCGAATTTAACAGTATTGATGAAACGGGAATCCTGGATGAGCCAGTGTCAGCGATTAATAATTTAGGTAGGATTGTTTTTTACGATGTGATTGTTTGTTTTGAGGGCTATGATAGACACTGCTGTGGTCGGGTCATGAGCTGTGAACTGAAAGATCGCTGAGGCGATATGATTGTTTGTTTTGAGGGCTATGATAGACTCTGTGGTAGTCTAGTCAAGAGCCGAGTTGGTAAATTTGCTGATGCAGTGCAACTATAGTCAGGATGAACGAGTGGCATAGTTTAGTCACATGATTAATTGAATTGTAATTTTGTTCTGAGAGACAGAAATGAAGACCAATAGAGATAGAGAGTGGCGCACGAGGTCGTGCGACATGTCAGGTAGGCCGTGTCGGCGCATCGATATCGGGACTGGTAGATCCCCGAAATTGGTAAACGCGCACACGGAAATACAGGGACTACCCCGTGTGTGAGGAGAACAAAACTGGCGGAGTAGGGGAATGGGGGACAGACAGTGAGGAGAAGCTAGAGAGCGGTGAACCCTGTGAGACGAGGTTTTGGACTGCTAAGTTTGCCAAGTTATAAACAGTTAATAGTTATTACTTAGTTAATCGAGTTTGTTTAGTTAATAGTTGTTTTTATAAGTTTAAGTTAGTGTTAATTTGTACGTTTGAGTTGAATAAAAAGAAACAATTGACAGTGCAGGTCAAAAAACCTGCTTGCCTATATAGACCCCGACAGCTAAAAGTTGCTTTTACATTACAGATTATTCTAATTGCTCTTTTCTGTACAATAAATACTTTATCAATAAAGCTTGAACTACAACAGAAAATTATTTCATACCTCAGATATGAATAAAAATTAGCGTAATAGAATATTTTTATTATGTTCTTATTGGTATTTTTGGCTAATATTCGTAGCATGCTTTGCTGAGTTTGGTTACCAAATTGTCAATGTGAACAGTATATTTCAGGTTGTTATCAAGCAAATCCCTAGAAATTTTACATTATCAGTGAATTCATAGATTTTTTTTATTGATTTCCATTGTTTCTGATGTCGGTGTACTATTATTTAAATAGAACGAAATTTGTCTTGTCCGGATTTAATATTAGTTTATTACAGGCAAACCAATATTCCAGATCTTTCAGAATAAGATTACCATGTTCTGTAATATCTTTCAGTGAGGATCCTGTTGAAAGAATATTAGTATCATCAGCATAAGACGTCAGTGTGCAATTCTGAGATATTGTGATATTGATGTCATTCTTAAAAATAATAAAAAGAAGAGGACCTAGGATGCTTCCTTGAGGTACACCCATACTGATCTCTAGGGCATTGGATACAATATGGTTTCCATGTATATTATCTGTTATTTTTACAGATTGCTTCCTCGATATAAGGTATGATTTAATCCAGTCATTAGCTTTTCCTCGTATACCATAATGGTTTAATTTAGTTAATAAAATGTTATAATCAATTGTATCAAAAGCCCTAGAAAGATCAAGGAAGACACCGCATGCTAGTTTTCCTTCATCGAGAGCTGAGTATATTGATTTTGAAAAATAAAAAATCGCTATTTCGATGCTTTTTCCAGTTTGGAAACCATGTTGGTTTTGGGATAATAAGTTATGACTTAAGAAAAGAAATGTATAATACGTGATGCTATTATCGATTCGAGTATTTTTTGAAAAAGTGCATAAGACACTAACTGGTCTATAGTTTTCTAATAAGTCATGATTTCCTTTTTTAAGAATCGGAGTTATTGGTGCATATTTCAAATCATCTGGAAATATTCCCGTTTTCAGCGATGAGTTAAAAATATGCAACAGCGGTTTAATTATATGAGGCAAAGCTTCCTTAATGATGCTGATAGGAATGCAATTGTAGCCACATGTACTTTTATTTTCAGAATTATTTATAATATTAATGATTTCTGAATATGTAATAGGTTAAAAAAATATGAAGTTGTGATGAAATGGAATATTACATTGGTATTGAGCAGTCGAGGGGCTTAACTTTCTTGAAAGTAGATTTAGTATATTTGATGATATGCTATGTCGACTTTGACCTATTGTTTGATTTATGTAGTAAATTTTCAAAGTGTTTATTTTGTTGAGAATATAATAGTTTATTATACGTTATTTTTAGTTCCTTTAAAATGGATTTGTACACTGGTATATATGTATGTGGAGTTTCAATTAAAAATCCAATAACTAAGAATTCATTATATTCATTTCCAGTAATTTGCTTTTGTCAATATGCATTCTGTTCTTCTAAACTCTTGTAGCAAATTTTCTAATGAACGCTTGTCAGGATGACGTTTGTTTGGAAATTTTTGAGCGTAAACTGTCGATGCTAATACGCAATATTTTCACACTCATCAATTACTAAAATGATACTAATTCTTTCTTCTCGGGAGAATGTTCTTATCTCAAATAAAATGTTTTTCTTTAAACAACCTCAACCAACAATAATGATTTTACTAAGAAGTATTGTCACTGTCAACTAATGTTTATTTTAGATGAATAATAGCGTCACCTCTGCCAAAGTCTACTTTTGAAACACAAATGGCAAATTAATGTTTAAATTTGAAAATGCCAAATTACTCGGAAACTATAAGAACTAGGTATAGGAGACCTTAATATAATTTTAAAACTGATTAAAATAAGAATCTAAATATGATAACAAATATAGGGTGTTCTATTTAAAATACGAAAATTATTTGACGTTAATGATAGCAGATATCAAATGTTTATTTTTTTACACCCTGTATAATTTTTAGAGATTATTTTTATTTTATCGTCAAGTCTAATGTTTAGACTAACGGATAAATACAACTTAAAATATCTAGCTTAAATATATGACAGTTAAGCATCTTAAATTTGTGTCTACATTTTCAAGAATTGTCAAATATCTTAAAAACGGCTGGAGTTAGGTATAGTAGACATAACAGTAACTTGCCTTTATTTAGCCTGCACTATCAAAATATGAAAGAATGTACAGGGTGTCCCAATGAAATTTATATATAACTTTGGAGTGTAACTTTTTTTTGAGTCACCCTGTATATATCAAAATAATTTTAAATCGTGCTTTTAATGAATCTCTCAAGAAAAAGATTTTGAAAATATTTTGCCGTTTGGCATATATAAGCCACCATGTATATACAGGGTGTCCCGTTAATGTGGGGAAATGGATAGACCATAGATTCAAAAATTTACGGTTAAGCCGGAATTTGTCTTCAAAATTGGTGCATCAAATGAAAACTAAAAAATACAATTTAAAAAACTATTTAATTTAAAAACTTTTTTGTCTGTTAATAATATTTGATATCTTTTACGGTTTTCCCACAAAAAAATAAAATATATTTTTTATCTAGTAAAATCAAAATCTAGTTTTTTATCGAATCGAAAATAAATGGTTTTCGTGGCCGTCTTTGTTTAAAACATGTAAATTATGTATAATAATAATTATTTAGTGTCTTAATAATTAATTTATAACTTTATTATAGTTCATAAATATTCATAGTTGGATAAACAGATATCTTGCTTGTATTAAGATTTTGCGAAGGAAATTGTTTAAAAAGTGTTGTTTCGATTTGTTTAATTAATTTATATTATTTAATTTTTATTAAATTGAGTAAGTTAATTTTCCCATTAATGAGTGCATAATGAGTATACTATATTCATATTTGAATTTTTTGTGCAAAAGCTTTACAAGATATCAAATATTATTAAGAGTCAAAAAAGGTTTTAAATTAATTGGTCTTTCAAGAAATATTTTTTTAGATTTTATAGGATGCACAAATTAAAAATATTTTAGTTTTTAATTGGTGATACTACTTTTTTTATACTTCCTGTCAATCACTAATGACCATAATAATTGAAATTATGTATTATATTGTGGTACTTATTACTAATAAATTTCATTCAAATCGAATGATGCGTTCAATTGTTATAAACAAAAGAAATTAAAATTTTTGAAACTTTGAAGACAAATTCCGGCTTACTGACTACTCACTAACTGTTTATTATTTAAATTAAGATTTTGATGCTTATGCTACAGATCATTCATTGGCACTTAACTATAATAAACATAAAACCCTTTCAATTTATCTAATATTAATATTAATAGAATTTCTTGCAAATTTATTTTGTCCACTTTAACTTTTCACGTCTACTATTAAGTCTACTGTGAGTCTGTGATTTCAAATATATTCAGAATACAAGCTGTGCCATTAGTGTCTGGATGGAAGATTGTGGGTTTATTAACATATATTTTTAAAATCCGTTAACCGGACACGGTAAAGGGCCCTTAGGGTAAAAACCTAAAAATATTTCCAACTTAATTGCAATTGTTATACAGGATGATTTATATAAAAGTCGCTTTTTTAATGGAACCTCCTGTATATTATTTTATATTTGAATTCCGTGATCAATTCTGATGTGACATTATGTATCATAGATAGTAACTAAAATTATTTGTTTAACCGCAATTCGTCATTTTAACAGAAAGTAGACGTTCGATAAAAATTAAATATCGCAGCTATCACAAAACTTAGAAGGCCGTGACTCTACAGTGTTACTAATCATGAAATGTACCTATTTTTTAATAGAACTACCATTTTTTTGCGAATTCAATGTAGAATTTAACTACATTTCTAACGATATCAGATTGTTTTTTACATTTATCCATTACAGTTATTTTAATTTAAGAATTTCTACTAATTCGCAATTTTGATTTACAATGTCTTTCAGTAATTAGTAGGCCATGAAATGATTTATTGGGATACGGATAACCCGTATTTAGTTATTGATAACAATTCCCAATATCCACAATCAATAAATATATGGTTGGGAATACACGAATCTCACATTATCGGTCTTTTTTATTGATGGGTGCTTAAATGGCAAGAAATATCTGGAACTGCTTCAAACTGAGATTGGTCCCGCCATAGATGCCATAACAGGGGAAAATATAGTATGGCTTCAAAAGGATGGGTGCCCGGCTCATTATACTGGAAAGGTTATTTCTAATTAATGTTATCCAAATACCTGGATATGACGCGGAGGACCTGTTAAATTGAGAAGCCCGTTCACCAGATATAGCATTGAACGAGTTTTTCGTGTTTCAAATATGTACAAACATTTTACGATGCTCTTGGTTTTTGTTTAACTTCGAATGGAGGATTTTTTGAGCATATGCTCAAATAAACCGCCATTAATAATTTCGTTTTGATTGTTACAAAATTATGATTGAATTTAATAAATAAAACCATTTAAAAAAAATTCCCTTATTGTATATGTAGACAAATTTGTATCTCTTTAAAAGTTAAAATAATTACCACGTCAAGAATGACCGTTCACATTGTACACTCTTGCGTTAAATTATAGAATATATGATGTTCGTAAAATTTTAATCTTAATTCTTTATACTCGTTCATCAAAAAAGATTTTGAATAAGACACATTGTCTGACTGTGGCATTTTTAATTCTAAATCATTTAGGTCTCTATTATTTTTGTTCTAAAATAATTAGAGGAGTATTAATTTGCATAACTGTGATTTTATATGTTAAATTCCTATTATTGAGAGGCCAGATCAACACCTGGTATACCTAGCACTACACCTTTATCGTACATGATGGAAGTAAATATATGGAAAGTTTCTTATTCGCAAAATAAATTCTTGTCTTTGATTTATCTCTATCCTTTCTTAAACTTGTCCTAAACTTCTAAAGAGTTTATTCTAATTACTAAATTAACTATAGACAGTGATATCTAAATTTAATTAATAGAAGTAAGACTAATTTGATACACAGTTTCTTAGATAATAAAGTTTTAATTATCACTACAATATGTACCTTAAAAGAATACATAAGCTTTTTGTTTGGTCTTTATATTTTAGTTATTTGGCACATAATTGCACCAAAATATAAAAGTGAAATGCATAATGGGCTTTAGACATAGTTTACATAAAATATGAACTTCAAGGTTGGAATTCTATTATATGGTAAGATGGTACGCTTAATCTCGACGACCAAAATATAGCCAATAATGTGAAAAATGCAATGTTCCCGTTCAAGATATTGTGTTCTGTGATAAGTGTAATAAGCAATTGCCTGCCTCTTTAAAAAGTGCATAACTGTAGCAGTGGACGTAAAGAGTCGATTGGAGAAGAATCTGTGGTGCCACAAACTGAGGTTAGGTCGCAGTTGGAAGTACAAAACGATTATTCTGAATGTGAACACCTACTCCAAGAGATAAGGCATTTAAAGAACATCCTAAAACACGTAGACATGGTCATTGAAGTACTTGAGAAAATAATATTCTCCGGCAACAAATAAATTTTCTGCAGGCCGTAAACTCAAGTCATACTAGGCAACCAATTATGCAGGAACGGGAAAAAGTAAATTTCTTGCAGGCCGCGAACCCCAAGCGTCATAAGCAACCGATCATGCAGAAAGAAAAACAATCAAGGACTACTAGTAATTGGCCTGCCAAAAAGCGCGCACCTTGGAATCTCAGACGCTGAAGCCCGCCAATATAGCTGTGCCAATTTTCCTCATAAAAAAGTCATTAATCAGCAAGCAATGTCGCATCGCAGTTTGGAAATTAATGAATCCAACCAGAAAAAATGGCAGTGCTTAGGAAAGCGTATTTACAGGTCTACAAACTAGCACCAATTTCTACCAAAGACCACTTGGAGATTTACTTGAAGAATCGCAACCATGTGAATGCTACGTGTGAGATCTTGCAGTCTAAGTACACTTATACTTCAAAGTAACTGAACCGATGAATAAGCTTATGGAAAACAAACAACTAGAAGTATGGCCTGTTGGAACATAGATCACGCGTTTTTTTTCTCTCAACACAACGAGGGAGGCGATCGGAAACTAACTATGCAACAGTTCGATGAAAATTGCGATAATTTTAATTTTTTACTGTCGAATATTAAATCGCTTAGCCATGATAAAATAGCTCAACTAGAATTAGATATTAACCGAGAGATGGGTTGAGTATATTAATAAGGCTCAGGAGACTCTCCTAAAATTAGAAGACTTGGAGTTCTACAAATATCAATCTATTCAAAAATAAACTAAAAACGTTGTTGTTTGATTAATGTTATAATTCAATTGAAGAATATTTAAATGACAATCGCATGCCGTAGAATAACCTATTAATATTAAATATGTAGCATATTGCTGTTAATGTTGTAACACATCAGAAGAGTTACTAGTGTTTCTATTTCATCGTCAGTATAGGTAATAATGGGTTAAGTGGAAGAACACTACAATGTGAACTCCGCCTTCAGATCTTGCGATTTGAATTTAAAATTTTTTTTTTGTATGATTGTTTTAGTAAGACTTGTAAACCTAATAATCTAAACTAAACTATAATTTTGTAATTCATTTATAGAATAATTATAGCTGAATTATTTATATATTATTGCTTTGTCATCAGTAAATAAAATTATTATTATTAAATGATGATGCAAGCTTTCACAATTTAAACATAAATTTAACAAAATTTTCTCTTAGTACAATGTACTTTTCTAATATTTTTACCATTCCTTTAACCCTTTCAATAGTTATTTGTACAACAAGTGTGGAAATGTTACGCTTTTCCGCACGAGAGTAGGATATTGGTGTACGAGCGAGAGAAGCGAGCGAGTGCATTAAGTTCCTACTCGAGTGAGGAAAAGCACATTTGCAATTTTATTTTTGACACTGACATATAAAAATTAGGTTATAGTTACCGATAGTACGTGTGTTATAAAAGTATCTATGCGGAAAAGTGTTGCTTTTAAAATTCTACTTTTCTCAACGATTTTGGATGCGGAAATGTAAGGTATTTCTATTCAGTATGTGAAAAAAAAACATTTTGCAAATTTTCCCCTAAGCTACATTTTCACGCTAGGAAACAAAAACAGTTGCAGAACAAAATCTTTCGAATAAACCCAAAAAATTGGGACCATAACCGTTTCGATCAATACGACCGTACATGCCTTCTTAGGAGTAGATTCACTCAAAAAACCATTGCTTTGACATTTTCTTGGTTCTAGTGTATATTATTGAATACAGTTTTCACCAACAGTGACGACTCAATGAAAAAACTTGCGAATTTCGCAGTACACATCGGACAGACAAGCTATCGATGCTTAACTTATCATGTAAAATATTACTATTCCGTACGACACGCCTAGTGCTTTTGCTATTTAGCGCACTTTCGGCGATTAGAGTTAATCATATCGCGGAATTTTGCAATGATTTTGTTGGTAACAAAGAATGCTAGGTTACCTGGACGCTCATAAACAGATGCACGATCACGTTTAAACTAATTAAACCAATAGAGCAATATGGTCCCCATGGAATTCAAGTTTTTTTTTATTTCTTCGCATATATTACCATCTATAAATATTTTTTTACGTGGCTGCCAAATAAAAACTAACCATTAATAAGTCCAAAATTTAATGTGGAATCGTATGATAGATGGTAGTATACGATGGTAATGACTAATTCCCTTGGCTATACCACCTGCAATTACACATATACTTACATACTTATTTATAGACCCTCGGATACAAACTTTTTTATTCCGTACATTTATCATAAAAAATGGTCTGCCTTTATTTACTTCTGTTGCTGCCGCTTTCTCTTTAGTTTCATTTATATCGGTTATATCCGGGTCATTAATCGTTTTTTTCTCCGCCTCTCATAAAATCTTATTTTATTCATGTTTTACTGTTTCACTGGGTCTGATTATTTTATACAAATACGTCTATTGGATCAATTAATTGATTTATCGGCATCTAGCGTATTATTCAGTTAATATGTTAAAGGGAGTCAAGTATCGAAACAATTATTTTATTTTTAAATGGCCGGAAAAAATATTCTTATAATTAATATATTAGGCTTTTTTATAGAAAATGTATGGAACCCTCTCATTTCGTTTGAAGAATAAATAATTTATAAAGAGAAATTCGAGGAAAAGATTTAATTAATACGAAGGTTACTTCTGATACTTTTCAAGAGCAAACTAAGTAACTGAGAAAAAATCGATCTTTTAAATACCTGGATTAGGGAAAAACGAAGGATAAGGTGAACAATTGTGTTAGTAATTGGAGTTTTTCGGGATTAGTATTTCTAGTAACGGATTGTTCAAAGCGGTTAAGTCGAAATTTAACAAATATTGATGCTTTTTCATTTGGATTGCCTCCAACATGTTGAGATTATAATTATTGCAACGTTGTAATAATTTAACCTTAACGAAAATGTCTGACTCGTTGTTAATGAGTAATGTGCACCTGCTGACTTTTCTTCATTAAGACTTTTTATATAGTACATGTGCTCTTTGAATCTGGTAATAATATTTTTCTGAGTTTGACCAACGTAGAGTTTGTCACAATGGGAACATTGTATAGAAGCCGAATTGTTGTAATTTATCAGTTTTCGAGAAGGTGTTTCTTAGATAGTTTTTGAATTTTGAAGTTATGAAGTGGGTTGGTTGTAAATTATTTCTTCGAGTAGTTTATTAAGGTTTTGATTTAATTCGTGGCCATATTGATGTTTAATGATTTTTTTATTAGTATTTGGTTTTTAATTGGTACTAAACAAGTGGCTGAGTGAAGTCTAAATAAATGTTTATCAATTAATTGTTTATTGTGAATCTCACGTATAGCAGTGAATCTGCTATTTGATAGATTAAGTTAGTAATAAAACACATTCAACTACATTAACGCATCATCAACATCACTCATCAAACATAAACTAGCAGCATTTAACAGTGTGATTTATAAAGTGATAAACTTGCCATTATCAAATGAAAGGTTACACGGGTTAGTTCAAATACACAAGGAAGAAGAACCTATCCGTCCCGTCGTTCCATTCACTAACTCTCTAGCCCATAATATCTCCGCTCATTTAAACTCACTATATAAAGAATTAACAAATTTTAAAGATACTCACGCAATTAAAAATTCCATAGAACTAACAAACCATTTAACATCATTTAAATAGAACTATAGACTAGTATCATTTGACGTAACGAACATGTTTGCAAATATCCCTCCACGTGATTGCATTAAATTAATTGAAGAATCTTTTAACAAAAATAACGTAAACATAACCGTAAAGTCCGAATTTTTAAACGTATTACAAGTAATTCTTGATAATAATAATTTTTCCTTTGAAAATAAGTTTTATAAGCAAACAGAAGGTTTAACAATGGGTTCGCCATTGAGTCCACTGTTAGCCGAAATATTCATGAACAATTTAACGAACAGTATTTGAAATTCCCCTTTAGGCAAAAAACACATTAAAATGTGGTATCGTTACGTCGATGATATCTTGGTTTGTTTTGTAGGAAGTGATAGGCAACAAACACACTTCTTAGATTTTATTAATAACCTGCACTCAAAAATTAAATTCACCGTAGAGTCAGAAACCAATAACAATATTAAATATTTAGATTTATCCATTACCAAAACTAACAACAATTTCTTATTTGATATATATAGAAAACCATCCTTTACCGACACCGTTATCCCTAACCATTCCAGACACCCTCATAAACATAAAATAGCTGCGTTCAATTCGATGATTCACAGAGCATTGAGTTTGCCCTTGTCGGACATTGCAAGAAAAAATGAAATTTCCGTAATAAAAGTATAACAATAAATAATGGATACAATGGCAACATTATTAATAAAATATTAAAGAAACACGAACGGGGAAAAATCAGGAAAATATTATTTGGAGGCGACCTTACACCAGCTGATACAAAATATATACCCCTAACATATTTTGGAAATGCTAGCCTAAAAATTAAGAATATCCTTAAAAAACACATCACAGCAGCATTAAAACCCAGTTCGAAAATTAGAAATTTAATTTTCAATCCGAAAACCACAAGAGATAGTTTTAGCAAATCCGGTATTTATAAATTAACGTGTCAACAATGTCAAGGTGTGTACATAGGACAATCTGGTCGGAATTTTAGTATCAGGTTAAAAGAACATCTGCGCTCTTTTCGCCTAAAACAAATGGAAAAATCAACGTTTGCAAAACATTTAATTGAGGAGAATCATTCTTTTGGCGAGGATGTACTCTCCATAATCCATTACGCAGAAAAAGGGCGAAAAATGGACCTCATAGAATCAATTGAAATTCACAAGGCACGCGCTAATCCGGGAATACCCCTAATTAACGACCAGATTGACCTGATGTACACTCCAATTTTCACAGCTGTTTGTTAAATTTTGTTTCTATATATATATATATACCTGTAATTGTAGTTTAACTCATTGTATGTTTTAATAATGGCACGTTGAGATGCCGAAACTATAGTAAACAGAAAATAAATAGTGTTATACAAACAAAGTTACAAAGTGTTTTATTTATACTCAAACATGTATAACGAAGTAGAAGCCGCAAAAATTAATAATATAGAAAAAATTGTTTAGTGAGGATGTAAAATGTTCTAAGTGTATGTCGGTTTTAACTATCGCGAAAATATCGTCTACACATCTGAACCATGTATTCGGGAAGTGTGGTATGGAATCCATTGCTCTGTTTTCGAGATAATTTACGAAAATTTTAGCTAGAAGGGTGACTAGGGGTTACCCATTGCAGTGTCAAATGTTTTTTTGTAAAATGAATTGTTAAATTCAAATACATTGCAATCCATGAGTAGTTCAATAAGTTCTAGATATTGTTGTATATTTTCATTGGATGTCTGATTGTCTATCAATAGTGGTTTTAAAATGTCTATCGTTTTTTTTTGTTGGGATACTTGCGAACCAGGAGGATATAAGATTTTCGTCAGGTTATATGGTGTTATTTTTTAATTTGTTATCTATGCAAATTGAATTTTTTATTATTATTTATTAATTTCCGAAATTGGGTTACAAGCCATTTGAGTATATAGTAGGTGAGTGAATTAATTGTTCGACACTATAGGTCTATATTTATTTTCGGGTTTATGAATTTTCGGTAGACAGTGTAATCTTGGTATTTTGGAGTTTTTAATTTTTAATTTATAAATACGTTTTTAATTTCACAAATATGTTGGAGATTTGAGGCAATTATTGTCTTTCTTGGCGTAACTATTTAGGGGGTTTTGTTTAATTTAGTATAGGGGCCTCTATCTAATAATTGGTTTACATCAAGTACTTATGTAGTCACTTTTTTAACAATTGCAATGGCGTTACCTTTGTCAGATTTTAAATTGTGATAGTGTTTCTCTTTTAGGGTCTTGATTGTGGTCTTAACTTCCACCTTCTTCTTTTTATTTATTCCTATGTTACTTCTATGTTATCCTTTCTGGAGGGTGTTTTTAGCAGCGAGGCGGAACTGTACTTTTCTCGCTCGTGTTTTTAAAGGCCAGTTCGTGCAATAAAGTATCACTTTTTACCCTTGTACCTTAAATAACTATTTATGATTAAGGCAAGTTACGCATTTAATGTTGCAATACATACACGAACACACCATTTATACATTTAACAAAAATAAAAGACAGAATCTACAATAAATGTTAATTTTATAATATATTTTAAGGTTAGGCTTCCCAAATTAACAGGTCTTGGCCATGACGTTCCCAGCAGAACCTTAGTTGTTGCTAAAACTAGTAAAGGCAAATTAGTTATACCACCGATTCCGATTATACTTTGCATCCTCTTCAAGGATGATTTGTAAAGGCTCTCAATGTGTTTAGGTATTTATTTATATACTAGTGTCAGATATGGAGTTCGTCAGACTTTTTTAGATTTATTCTAGAAATATTATGAAAGATATATTTCTCCATCTTGTGTTTCATAACCTTACTTCGGGGAGGGCAACTCTGTTATTGAAGACAGCACCAGTACATTAGCTGTTTTTAATGTTATTGACTTATATTTGAAAAATTTCTATCTTTGAATATTTACATTAGAAAATCTTAAATAATGTTATGTCTTTTATAAACGTAGATAATTTCGCAATTATTTATTACTTCTTAGCGACCATAGCTCTGTACTTAGTTCTATTTTCTGTAGGTGAACGTCCAGAAGAGGATGATACAGTAGTGATTTTATTTTTACAAAAATATCATAAAAATAATCTTAAACTCGAGTGAATTTATTATCGCGTCAGCCGCATGATACATCTATGTACCAGTGTAAAAGATAATTTGATAATCTCGATTGAGATCAACAAAGCCGCAAAAATAGTCGTACGCATACGTTAAGAGAGAATCAATGCTGAAAACCCAAATAAAAATCCGCGCACTCCATTAGAAAATTTGGACGAAACAACCGAATACTGTAAAATGTATTTTTAAGGTTATTATTATATAAACTAACCTAATTAATTAATATTAAATATGTGTGTTTTAGTTATTATTATTATAGTAGGTATATGTTAATTAATAGTAAGGTTTAAAGTGTTCATATGAATAGAAAGTCATTTGTAGTTTATACTAAAAATTAAATAATTCTACATAATAACGGCAAATCTTATATTTATTTTAAACGCATTTTATAAGCAAGCTTTTGGCGTAACAGCAAATTAAATTAATAACTACAAATCGTTAATAAGTGTATATATACGAGTATAATAAACTGGAGTACTACAGTCTTAGATTTAATGATAAAATTTATTTGCGCGATTTATATCAGACTAAGAAAAAAAATATTTTTTTCTGTTCGCCTTTAATACTTTGTTCTTAAGTCCGTTGCTGAATATTCATTTCTTTTGATGTTGTTTTCATAATTAATTTACATTAGTTTTCTCCCCTTCTGTTTTAATAGCCTTTAGCTAGTAAATATCATTTTTCAAGAACATGAGAGTCAGGGTCCCTCGAGGTCTCAACAAGGTCATGTACCTTGTCACTAGCATTTTCTGAGAATAATGCAACGTTATCAAATATTTATACATTTTTGTGTTTATTTATATGTGCGTGTGCGTTTTTCTGAACACAATACATAATATTAAGCATTAGTAGTTATTAAAATGTGTATTATATAAAAAAGTAATTTATTGCTAAACATTTTCGATACGTACAGTAACAACATCAAGACAGCTTTACTGAATGTATCTCGATATACGAATGCAAATATTCAAAAGATAGTGTTTAATTTATTTGTAGAAAAACTGTAAAACATATACTAAATTTGTAAATATTGTTAATTAATAAAACCGAATAATGAAACAAATTAATGTTTAATTTACACTTTCAAACGCCAAGACCAAGCTTTTCATCTGTGGTGATATTGTTTTTTAAACGTGCCTTTAAAATCGAACATTAAAGTTATGACATAGCTTCAGTAATTAGCTGTAATACAACGAAACACTTCTCTGCAGAGAGTCATATCCTATTTCTAAGCGGTTGTTAGTTTTTTATTTTTATAATGAACAACAGGCCTCGAGAAAACACTCACTTAGGAACACAATTTTTTACCAAAACCTTTTGGAATAAAAAAGTTAGTGTTGAAAATCTATAGCGGTATTCGAAATTCAGCGCTTACGGATAAACACTCACAGGCGTTTTTCTAAAGTGGTCAAATCATGCTCAGGGGACCTCAAAATTTGCATAACCGTTGAAATTTTGGATCGAAAAAATTTCGATTACAATAATTTTTCGCACTAATTATATTGAATGTGCAACTCATTAGACAATTAATAAGTGTATCGACTTGGTACTATAACTAAACATATAAAAACAAAAAGCAAAAGTAAATTTAAAACAGTAAAATTTGCGATTTATGGCAATATAAATTAAGGTAAAAGTAACCCTAGAAGGATAAATAAACTTCTGCAATAAGCTTCATATTCTTCAAAATAAATATTAAACTAATTATTGCTACTTAGAGATTTATGGAGAACTTCACTGATTCTTATTACCTGGTTTCTAAGTAAGTTTAGTCAACACACACTGGACCCAGTATTTAAATTTTATTTATAGAATAATTAGCAGCAATTAAAATGATATTTGCAAAATATTACTCATATGAACAACTTCTTTGAAAATTGATTGAAGATTTTGAAGAATTTTGTAAGGCACACGTGTAATTATTGCACTCCTGATTTTTAAACCACTCGCTCCTTCGTTGCTCGTGTTTTTAAACACCAGTTCGTGCAATAAAGAATTACGTTTTACACTTGTATATTAAATAATTATAAAGAACTGCTGGAAAATAAAACTGGATTGAAATCATTTTTTCATGTTTCGCTTAAAACATGTGCAAAATAAAAGTTGATTTTCAGGCATCCAAAGTAAATACTAAATAGAGCAACAAAATAGAATAACATGACTAGCCAACGGTATAATAATTGAAAGCCAACGTTATACACAACTTATTGGTCAGAAGCAGTTAAAGCTAAAGCTTATAATCTCAATAGAATCTTATCTTAATAGAACAAAATAAGAGAATAAAGGGTCTGGTAAAATTTAATACATAAAAGTTCTCAGTCCTTGAATTGCAGTTTATATGTGTATGTCAATTAAAACGCATCAAATTTCTATAAAAAAGTGATTATTTGTTGGTTATAGTAAAAAAATGTTAGGAATGTAATAATATTGGCCACGTATCATAAATAATTCTAATCACTAGAGGTCAGAGTAGATTTATATATATTCTACAGTAAAAATATAAAAATGAGAAATCTTTTATTATTAATAAATATGAGTATAAATTACCAATTTACAATGGATTCGTTTATAAATAAGTAGATATAATATACCATCTCATTATTCAGATAATACAGACGAACGCTTCATAGGAATCACACCTATGATATTCCGGATGTAAACGTCGTCAAACTAGACCCAAACAGGGGCCCCAGTAAGTATTAAATGTAAACAAATTTAAGTGAAAGCTAATAATCAGGTGTTCTGCAACCGTATCAATTTCCTACTCTCGGCAAAAGTACCAATGGAATGACTAGCGCATATTTACCGTTTTCGCTAATTTTCATATTCAAACTCGCATTCATAAACTATTGAATTGACATTCCAAAAACTTTGCTTATTTATCAAAACTTACTATATGCGTGAATCGTATTAACCTGGGGAATCACAGATAAATTATATTATATAATTCACATGTATATTTAACCCATAATGCAAAAGGTGAAAACCACAATACAAGAATTAATTAGAGGCTATCCAGAATTAATAAGTGAAAATTATACATTATTTTATAAGGCATGTTTAAAAATAGTAAGTTTTATTTTAGTTCCCAACTGCATCCTAACTAGTCAAGACTTGTATGTAAAACATGTTATAACAACACTACATCAAGAACGTTTGAAAAAGTTCAAAGCTTCAACAAACGATGGACAATTTAAATTAAATTCACATTTGTGCAAAATACTTGTACATTCGAATATCCCTTTAAGAAAATTACAAAATTATGTATTTAAATCTTTCTTGGGAAAATATTGTAAAATGCGCATTCCCGAGAAAATATTATGTAGCTCTTGGATACTATGAAACCATACAAAAAATTAAATATATTATTAACAATAATTATATATGGTTTGGTGTGGATGAAACCACAGACGCTTGTTTAATTTAATAATAGGAGTTTAACATGAAGACATCCGACCAATAGTATTTTGATATATACAAAAGAATTGAAGAAAACCGATAATAACATTATAGCAAAATTCATAAATGATAGACTGACAAGCTTATTTTTGCCGTAGACAATACCAAGTTACAAAATTTTACTAATAATGCATTTTGTGCATTGTACAAGTTTAGCACATGAATACAAACGAATTTCTGAAACTATAAGAATGAAATTTCCATTTGTAGATTTAATTAAATATGGAAAAATAGTTCTTATATTCTTCTGTGAGTACAATTATTCAAGAAGTCATTACCTGATATCTCACTGCCCCATAAACCAGTGCTAACAAAATGGGGAACTTGGCTATATGCTACAATGTACTATGCGAACAATTTTGAAGAATTTAATAAGGTTATATACAACTTTCCCGAAACGACAAGCAAATCAGTTAAAGACTGTTAAACAGTTCTTAAGAAACAAGAGCTTCCTTCAAAACAATTGAGTTACATAAAATCGCGTTTAAATTTTGTGAGCAACACAATCAAATCTTTATAAAAGCAGATTTATTTTAGAAAATACCTGCATGCATTGGCCAAGAAATCAAAATAATATCAAAAGAAGTATTCGTTGAAAATGAAGGATTTTTAATATTAAATAAATTAAACTTGATTTTGAATGGCAATTTTCAAATGGATCCAGCTATAATTTAAAATAAAGAGAAGCTTTTCCACTTTCAAAAATTTATTGAGCGTCAGAAATAATAATTTTTACAATTAAACCCTTAGAACAACATTTAATGATCTACTGTTTTTATGAATAGATTTTAGTTATTTTGAAACGTACACAAAATTACAATTTAATTTTTAAATACTTTCATGATATTATATATTGCGTAAAGAAAGTATGTTTATTTTAGTTTTAAGCCGAATTTCTTTGTAAAATATGTTGATAAACGTGTAAGATATTAAGAAAATATAGTCTTTTAGTGCTTTTTTCGCGTTTTTATGCTTTTTTTCCTGTTTTTATGCTTTTTTAATGCTTTTTTCTCTAAATTTTGTGCCTTTTTAAGTGCTTTTTTTCACATTTTTTAAGCTTTTTTATCCGCTCTCTAATAATAACTCTAACTTCATTCCGATTATATTAACGCAATCTGAGACGTACGGTATAGTATTTTGAACTTATATAATAAAACTCAATAATTTAAAAATACACAAATCGCTCATTGAAACAACTACTTCTCTGGCTAATACCTTTCTTTTGTAGTTTTAATAAGTCTCAATATTGTAGATATATGAAATGATTTCGTACATTTAAGTTATTAGTTATTTTTTACAACAAATTCAGGAGATTGAATATAAATATTAAGATACTTTGAAATAATTATATTATATTTGGTATATTATATAATCATTTTATGTAGTATATTGTAGGTTTATTAAAGAGAGCTTAATTTAAACTGGTTTTTCTCATTTACCAATTTATTTGCAAAGAAAATGTATTTTTAATAAGTATATAATGTTAAAGAAAACACCTCATAAATAATTCATTATAAAAAATAATATCCGAAACATAAATCTGTCGGTGTGTAAATAAAATATCAAAACGTATAACCTTAATAATATAAGGCAAAATAATTAATTGGATTTAATTTAAAAAAATATAAATGTACATTTAATATTAGCCTATATTTTATGGATATTATCTCAAATATATTGAATATATTATACAGGGTTATTCACGCTATACGGCACGGAATATTGTGGCCAAAATACGTGACTTTCAAAAAGTTTCACTTTGGGGATATATGGGGGTCTATTAGAGCTACTTTTTAAAATTACTTTCATAATATACAGGGTGTCCCAAAAACCCTAAAAGTA
This sequence comes from Ontholestes murinus, assembly GCA_963969525.1. NCBI lineage: Eukaryota > Metazoa > Arthropoda > Insecta > Coleoptera > Staphylinidae > Ontholestes > Ontholestes murinus. The sequence continues at coordinate 36,920,726 of OZ018393.1, read as the reverse complement.
TCAAAGTTGTGTTTTTTTTAATGAAACACCCTGTGTTTTATTGCATTTTTGGATCCTTCGATAAAAATAAGTGTGTGTTTTAATAAGGTTTTTATTACATAAACCTTAAGGTTTTTGAAAAAAATTGAATTTTGTAAAAATGTAACCTAATTTTCATGTTTCAAATACTTAAAAAATAATTAAGTTATGCATACCAACTTTACACTGAAATGTAACAAATAATAGATCATATTTTATTTTCCAAGTATAATAAACTTGACATCTTATGCCGGGTGTAAAAAAATTGGAATTAAACAAATGAGAATTTTAAATGGCTATAACTTCATTTATTTAAATGGAACGCTATATTTATTAATTTATCAGTAAATGCACGTTTTAATTACCTTTCGAATGGTATTTAAATCTTAAATGTTAAGTCTTCTCGTTTTTGCAGAAAACGCCAAAATATTGTTTATTGCACCGTTTTAGTACTTTTTAAGTAAACATTTTTATGTATCTAGTTTTATATGGTATTTAAAACGTCAGATAATTAATTTAGTCTGTCATTTTAGTTTAAAAAGCCTATCTAATTACCATTTCATAAAACAAATTATGGTTTTAATTAACCCTTAACCCGAATGATGCGTTTAGCCAATACTTTGCAGAGCAATCCTGATTTTTCGTTGTACTCGCATAATATCAATTCATTTAAGTATTCTCTACGATTTAAAATATTTAATATGTAGTCATCGTGTTGTTCACTTTATATTGTTTATTCCTGTGTATATATATAGAGGTATACTGTAATATTTATGTATGTTATTTGTATAACTTTTAATTGATTATTAATTTACTATTGTAAAATATGTTGTATCAAGGGAAATTTCCCGTTAAATAAATTATTATTATTATTATCTTTTGTTATAGTTGTCTTATTTTGCATTTTTGTGTTAGATCGTTAGTAATCGTTATTGTTTGAAGATCGCTGTTGTATTTTTTGGTAAAAAATTAAGATTTACTCAAAAGAAGGGGTTATTGGCATTATTTTTATGCTTGGAGAATGTCATCAAAATTGTTTATTGGCTTGTCGAGTTTATACTTAAAGGTTTCCCGAAAGAAATCACCCTAAGCCAGCCATTTTTGAGAGACTATTAAACCAGTTTAAAGAAATTGGAAGTGTCAGTTATAAAAACCTCACTATAAACTAATCTGTGTAAATTCATTTTTTACTATGACATACAACAACCATGTTCAAACAATAACGATTAGTAACGATCTAACACAAAAACGCAAAATAACTATAACAAAAGACATCCTTTTTAAACTAAGGTAACAGACTAAATTAATTATCTGACGTTTTTAAATACGATAGAAAACTATATACATTAAAATTTTTACTTTAAAAGTACTAAAACGGTGGAATAAACAATATTTTGGCGTTTTCTGTAAAAACGAGAAGACTTAACAGTTAAGATTTAAATAAAATGAAGTTATAGTCATTTAAAGTTTTCATTTGTTTAATTCCAATTTTTTTACACCCGGCATAAGATGTCAAGTTTATTATACTTGGAAAATAAAATATGATCTATTGTTACACTTCAGTGTAAATTTGGTATGCATAACTTAATTATTTTTTAAGTATTTGAAACATGAAAATTAGGTTACATTTTACAAAATTCAAATTAATTCAAAAACCTTAAGGTTTATGTAATAAAAACCTTATTAAAACACATACTTATTTTTATAGACGGATCCAAACATGCAATAAAATACAGGGTGTTTAATTAAAAAAAACAACTTTAATACTTTTAGGGTTTTTGGGACACCCTGTATATTATGAAAATAATTTTAAAAAGTAGCCCTAATAGACCCCCATATATCCCCAAAGTGAAACTTTTTGAAAGTCACGTATTTTGGCCACAATATTCCGTGCCGTATAGCGTGAATAACCCTGTATTTAAAATTTTCTTAATTTTTACACTATATAAATTATCTATTAGTATATTAAATAGTGTAAATAATATTATTTATTGCCATTTTGAAGGAAGTTCTTAAAATTATTTTGAGTAATGGTTATAAATATAAATTTATTTTAGAAAATTATGTGTTAATCTTGGATACTTTAGTGACATTATTATTTATTTATTTATTTATCTTTAGTCTCCTTTCTTAAATAAAACATAATAAATATATTAATAAAAATAAAAACATACATTAAATTTATTATTAATTTTATTCTTAAAAGCAAAAGCAATTCGTAATTAATATAGGAATTTTAAAATTAGTTGCTCATAAATAAAATTGCTACTAGATATTTAAAGTACACATCTCGCATATTACAAAATGCATAATATGTTATTCTTATATATGTGTTATCTAGTTGTATTTAATTAAAATGTTTTTCATCATAAAAATAGGAAAAGTTACTCACTAAAAAATTTAATGCACTCACCCGTTCAACACTGTTGATGTAAACTTGATTTACGATACGGTTAAAATAGCACAGAATATATTTTCATTTCACGTAACAATTTATTAGTTCACCACGCGCGCTCTTTGCGGAGAAATTAAACCGACGCCTCCGACGCCCGTCAGCGATGCGCCACAACAAAGGCGTCGGGATGAAGAGCGTCGAAACTCCGATATTCGCGCATGCACTTCGCAGCAGCAGGTGAATCGCCCTTCCAAATAATAATTGCAAGGATTATTGGCAATACATATAAGATAGAAGTGTTCCCTTTTAATCAAGCTCTTTATTGATTATGTGTTATCACAAATTGATAAGAATAATTGAAGCTCTCCTAACGTATTAAAAGAAACATATACCACTATACATAAAATAAATAAAAATCCATAAATCCTAAACTAAAAATATAATATTTGCATTTAATTTTATTACTTCAATCAGAGCACTGTCTGTTGCAATGCTTCTACCCTCCCATCGATCAAAATGTCACAGATAGTTTCCAGGACATGCTTACAAACGGCCACAGGGGACTCCGGGCTCCTTCATCTTACAATCGACGTTATTGTATTGGAAATACTGAAGGTTATTTATACCAATAAAACATTGAAAGTGTTTTTTTCTCCAATATATGTATTACGTTAACAACAAATTTTAAAATGATTTATATCCTTATCCTAAAATTGTACCGAATCATTAAAATATATTTTTAAACCAGGAACTGATGTTTATAAAATTTACTTTAAATTATATTCATATTCACTGTTATTAACAGCACTTAACAATTAAACTATAAATACTAAGAGTAGTTGTTAGCTCCAAGTCCTTTCAATGCATTTAAGAAAAATATCGCATTAAATATCTTAAAAATTCGGTATCTGGGAATATAAATGAGCTATGGGCAACCACGTAGGACGCCATGAATATCATCTCCAGATGGCTAGATGTAGTAGGGTTGGAATTAACACCGCATAAGACCTTGGCTGACTAGATGTCAAGGACGTACCCAGGAGTATTAAGGGCGCAAAATCCGGCTCCTGGGACATGACTTAGAAGTGGCCAGCCGCTTAAAGTCTCTCGGAATATCCATCGAGCCGAATCCGCTGCACTGTTCACACGTGGCTGATGCGGCAATTGGTGATGGCGAAGGTTCTAGCCACGTGGCCTGGTTACTGGCCAACACGGGCGGGCCACCGGAAAACAAGAGGAGGCTCATCAGGGGGGTTGTTAGGGCAAAACTCCTGTACGCCATCATGGATGACCTGCGTCAAGTGAACAGAGGCTGCGGAGATCCTGACTTCGGCGCTCCCGCTGAACCTGAACGTACTAACCTTCCAAGCCATCGCAGAGGGTCAGCCCAAGGAACTAGGTAAGACTGAGGCATGAGCCCGACTCGTGGACCGTTGGTAGGAGAGATGGGAATCTTCCCGACATAGCCCTATAGCGCTCCAGAGGAGGCATGGAAAACTTACCCACCAACTCCCCCAGGCTCCCCTACAAAAAATAAACCTTTGTTAACGGATTTACCTGTGGTCATCAATAAACATTATTATGATGATTATTATTATTATTGTTGTTCATGAAAACGGCGTTAATGACCCTACAGATTTACTTGCTCAATTGGAATTCTTTATATCGTAATCAACACTTATTCTTAGAAACAGCCTTCTATTCAGAAGTATAGTCAACAATACAATTTTTTCCAGTAGACTGCCACCATCTTCTCCGCTGCCACGACGAGACCGGCTGCGTCCAGCCACTCGGAGACTGTCTCGAGCACCCTTTGCGCCACTACAGGTACGTCATTAATATCTCTTCTACTGATAACTGTCAGCAGGTCAAAGGCGAAACCAATCGTCTCGGCTCCTTCCGGCAGTGGCAGACGGAACACCCCATTGTACGCGGTGTTCCACATGAAAGAGCCGAGCACCTAGCCTTGGGGTACGACATCGTATTTTCATGGCATTTTATTCTGTACCCGAGTCTCCCGTGAATATTAGCTCCCTATCGCTTAAGTAGTTTAGGAATATATTTATGAGGTACCCTGGCAGTCCTTTCTCGTGCAACGCCTTTGTAATGGAGTATCTCGGGAGGGTGTTGAAGGCGTTCTTGATATCAAGCGCTATCCCCATATAGTGTGGTCTTCCCTTAATTGGCCTATTGTTTGCCCGTTCCGCTATGCTCTTCACTCTGCGGATAGCATCCGTAGTGGACCTGCCGCATCTGAAGCCGTATTGGTTTTCGGAAAAATCTCCAGTTCTCTCCAGTGCCGCGCTGGCTCTACCTACCAACCACCTCTCTAGTGCCTTTCCCTCGCCATCCAGAAGACATAGGGACCTGTATGCTCCGGGCATGGATACCGGCTTACCCTTCTTTGGCAGTAACACCAGCCGGGCGCGTTTATATCTTCTGGGGAAAACGCCTTCTGCCAGGCAGCTTTCGCCCCGCGCGTGTGTTCTCTGCTCGCCCCACAAATACGTCTTGGCATTAAAATCCCCGTACAGCACTATGTCCCTACCGTCCTCAATAGCACACTAAGATACTTTACATCTTAAAATGATATACGTATATCGTTATTTAAACGTACATTGAATACAAAATCATGGTAATAAAATTTGATTGTAATCAATTTATTCTCATACCGGCCCTTCACTTAGAAAGACACAGAGCTACACTGAAGAACTATGAATCAGCGAAACTGGTGCTTGTAGATTGCCATTATGTAACGTAGAAACAGACGTTTAAAAAAATAACATTACAAAAAACATTATATTATAGTAATTGTAATTTCAGCTATATGCTAACAGCTATGAATTATATTATAGTCCATGGTTTGACGGGCCGTGTACGATCTGGCGTTGTCTTGATGTAAAATGGCGTTTGGGATAGTCTCAATGTATGGTACTACAACAGGATTTCAGAAATGTACCGTTGTGCTGTTAGACTACCCCTAATGAACACCAGGGGGGACCTACTTCCAAGACATATAGCGCCTCAAACTACGTTGCCAGAGGTATTGGCTGTGTAGGGTTTTAAGGCAAACTCTACATTTTGCTTTTCACCGCGAAATCGACGGACACGTCTACGTCCATCATGGGCTACTAAGCAGAATCTGGACTCATCACTAAAGCAAATGAAGTTCCACTCTAGCGCCCAAAACGGACGTAATGCATAAAGGCACATGGCAAGAACTCTCCGATTAACGGTTTGCCTAGAAACCACATGTCCTCTTGCTGCTACAAAGGCATATTGAACTTGATGCAAAGTATCGTGATGATTACGTATCGCAAGCAGTTTTAGGTACTAGGTATTCTTGACCACCCTGTATAATCCTAGGCCTACAAGAAAGTCTCTGTCGCTGATAGACATTCGGACTATTTTCCTCAAACTAAAGTCCGCCTCTTTCATACTAACAATACAACCGTTTTGAAAATCACTTAATTGAGGAAATCGACGAGGTGCACGAATTCTAGGCATTTTGGGAAGGTTTTTCAATTTACTGAAGAATTCAAAAAGGATTAGAGTAGAACAGGAAATGTAAAATTTATACACAAAAAATTTAGATAAAGCAGTAAAAACGTTATCGCTTTTTTATTTATAAGGTGAATAAAACATACGTATTTGTTGCTGCATATAACTACATCTAAGGGATGTTGCATTACCTTTGAGCACCAGTATTAAATTAAAAAAATCCCGGTAATTTAAGCAAGTGTATTTAATAATTAAAATATTCCGTAAATCTATAGCAATGAACCTTACTAAGCTACCAAATAAATTACTTATTGAAACTACTTCCCTATATAATATTATGGTGGATTACACAATATCATTATTATATTATTAAACTGAATTGCGCACTAACCTCGCATTCTGTAAGTTTAATACTATATATAAATATAGTATATACTATATATACTAAATGAAACGTTTCCTATTTATAGGTTTCTAATAAAAGTAAAACTTTTATCATTAATAATAACATGTGAAATTTGTAATACTTAATATTAAATAAATGCTTTTCTGATATTTTTAAAGAATCCAGAATTTACACTTTGTACATGTAATTATAAATCAACTCCTATACATGGTGTCCCATTTTAACCCGCCAACTGGGGGCAACTTTAAAATCTTAAATGGAAACTCCTATATTTTATTGCAGATTCTGATAGAGGGTTAAAAAGTATGTAAGTTTTATCCGAAACATTTTTTTATTGGTCGAGAGATGGCGCTGCAAATGTAAAAGTTAGGTTTTTTGTCAATTAAATTGCAAAAATCGTCACGTAATTAACTGTTATTATTACTTAAGACTTACTCACAACCTTACAAGGTTGTTTTTTTCTCAGCCTGTCCAAATACTACCCCTGCCCCCCCCCCCCTCCTACAAAGACGTAAAGTACTCAAAAATAGCGATTGAGTACTTCTTTTTCAAATTAAATAATGGTCAAATAATTCAAAAAATAATGTCATTTTTTTTGTTTGACCTGGCCCCCCACATGGGCTTTGCAGCAGATCGACCGCGACCGTTTATTCTTACACCGAGTCCTGTTCTCCGACGAGTGCACTTTCCAGAATACCGGATTCGTCAACATCCACAATGCCCATTATTGGGGTGCTGAAAACCCTCACTGGGTTCGACAAGTGAACACACAGCAGCGATGGAGTGTCAACGTGTGGTGTGGACTTCTCGGCTCGCAGATAATCGGACCATTCTTCTTCGACAGGACGATAAATGGCGCGAGGTACCTGGATTTTCTCCAGAACGATCTTCCTGTGCTGCCAGAAGAAGTCGATTTGCGTACCCGGAGGACGATGTGGTTCCAGCAGGACGGTGCCCCACCACACTACGTCGTGCGGTTCGACAACATTTGGATGAGCTGTTTCCAGCGCAATGGATTGGTCGCGGACGACCTATTGTTTGGCCACCCCGATCTCCGGACTTGACATCGCCTGATTTCTTCCTTTGGGGTTACCTGAAAGACGTCGTCTTCCGCGATCCTTCAACCACGCGCGAGGACATGATGGTGCGGATAACTAATGCCTGTAATGAAATATCTCCAAATACGTTGCGGGCGTGCGTGGAGAATTTCGCCAAACGAATACGATTGTGTCGAGACCATCAGGGACACAATTTCGAGCAGTTCTTGTGAATTGCATCGGCGACGAACTCACACACACGCACACGCATAAACACGCACACTCAAATGCCCATGTAACATTAGACAACCAAACAGACAAACAGACAAACACACAAACAAACACACAGCCAAACACACAGTCAAACACACAGCCACACACAGTCACACACACAAACAAACACGGACAGGAACACTGACGCACACACACACGAGACGTAAATCCGACCGAGCAACCTCTTCGTGGTACGTCTTGGGTAACGCTAATGCCGGCGTTTTTATTGAGTTATTTCAATTTAATTATGCCATGAAAAATACCATTGCCGTTTTCAAAAATAGTAATCTTCTAAATAAGAAATTCGTTTACTGTATGATAGAGGAATGCATTTAATTTTTTCTCAAGTTTGTAGCGCCATCTATCAACAACTTTAAAAAATACCCCGACTAAAATTGACCTACATATTAAAATTCTATCCGAGTCTGAGGTACAAAATAGGGGTTTCCATTTAAGATTCTAAAGTTGCCCCCTGTTCCCGTCCCCTTGGGGGGCTGGGGGCCAAAGTCTACGGCATCAGATGTCCCCCTCAGAACCATTAACTTTTCATTTGGAACACTTTTTGATTCAATGCAATGTTTCAGAATTATCGCTACTGGCGGATTAAAATGGGACACCCTGTATATATTATAAATCAATCCTCATAAATATTACGCGGACGAATATTTAATATAGTCTAGAGTGATAATAGTAACACGTCTCAAGATAATAAATACCATTTTCCATAATATATAAAATAATTAACTCCTATTTACTGGACGTCCGTTGAATTTTTAATGTCCATAGAGAAACAGTTAGAAAACGTCAACAAAATTATCTCTTCTTACGCTCGTTAGGGGTATTTTTTATTATTTATTTTTTAGACCGTAAATCCATTTTACGGTCTAGACGACCATATAACAATTAATGATAGTATAATGTTATATGTATAAAAACCAGAATGAAATTTTACAAACTAATTATTTTAAATTAAATTATCCCATCTTATGTAATTTATCTAAAAAAAAAAAAATTATATTTAATAGCAGTTTTTTTCCTCAAAAATAATTTTAATTAAATATATACCGATTTGGTTATTCACAATACTTGTGATTTACTAAATGTAACTAATTAAATATCAAAAAAACTATTATAGATGTAAAATGAGTAATACAATTGGATTGCCTTTCAAATAAATTATATTTTCAGATATAAGCTAGTTTTCGAGATTTAAGGGTATTTGAACAAAAAAATATGAACAAAATATGCGACTAAAACTATAGAAAGAAAGCCAACCACTGTCATTTATTTTATTGAAACTAATAAAACAGAATTAAGCAATAATACATACATGTTATTAAAATAATAAACCTTTACTACAAATATATTATCTCCAGCAACACTAATCTGATTAATCGTTTCATGGCATGAAACAGACAACGGCCTCTTGCATAACAAATTCGCAATAACGTAAAACTTTATTGCGTAGTTAATATTTGTACAAAGATCCAATTTCGGTTCCCTTAATAATAAATGCATTAAATGTGCCTAAAAGAAGATTTATTAGATCTCTTGATGTAGATACTCATGCATTATTTTGTGAAAAGCGCATGTTGCTCAAATTGTCTGATACCATCGCCCTTATAATTATGGCAACATCTCCTATATAGGATTCTACTTACAATTACCTATTCAATTTTCTATTAAACGTTTCTTTTTATAGAAGCTATTTATAAAAAATAAAAATTCGATTGTCTCATTTTACGTATTCAAGGACAAGTTATAAATAGAAAATGAAATTTTAGGGTAGGAATTTACTATAATTATTAATTGTATATAATTAAATTACATTTTATTACAAATACACTTAAGTTTTGTTTTTGACAGACATTTTCAAGTAACATAATTAACAATAGGTGTATTTGTATAGATCGCTCACTAACTTACATATTATGAATAGTAGGTTTGCAGGGTTAGGAGAAAAAAACATTACCATTAACAAGAAGTGGTCGACAAATCATTTTATTATATATTATAAAGGCTGTTTTAATGGAATATTCCGTCTCTTTTGTAAACATTTACAACTAGTTCTAATTTTGGTTTTGTTGTAAACTTGGTCGTTTTTAAAAATCAGTTTTTGATCAGCCAACGCATTTTATAATTATAAAAATTTATTATTACAATGATAGCGAGTTAAAAACTAAGATTTGTGAGAATTAATTTCCCATTGTGAAAACCAGATTTATCAAGAATCAATAAGCTTCTGAAGAGATCATAAAGCTTTGGGGACTGTTGGTGCATAGGAAATTAGGATAAGGCTGTGTGCAAATAGTAGGAGATATTTGCAGGCATTCAAGTACAGAATAGTAAATATCAAAGCAGAATATGTTGTATAGTAGTAGAGATAGAGGAGATCTTTGAGGTATATCTCATTAGGAGGTGAAATGAAGGGAGAAAGAGTTGTTAATTTGACTTCTAGGGATCCGGTTGTAAGGAATTATTTATTTTGTTTTTTTTTTTAATTTCGAGGAATTGACATATAAACATTTGTCATGGTTCTAAGGGACGCACAGTGGGGAAAAGCATGAAAAAACCTAGTCAAAATATGAACACGTGTAAGAATATTGTTCTTGAAAGAAACGCGAAATTTATGAAGATATATTCAATACATTTGTGTGTATATGTGTAAAGCTTGCCTATCGGAGTAAAATCCATTATTGTAAGCCGCAGATCAAGGCCAGAATCCCGAATTATGATTGTAAAACACTCCCAATTGCAGCTTTCAAAGCGGCCTTCAAGTCCTACCTGCAGAGGGTGTGTGGAGGAAGAGGAAACCGCCGAGCACTTCTGGACTGCCAATCAAACATATGTGACAATGGCAGGGGGGTATGTCTACAGTCATCAGACTTCGTAGGAGTCATAGTATACAGAATAATGTTTATCGTTTGAATTTATTTTATTTATGGTTAATATCTGGGACCTAAGTTATTCATATTAAACTGATTAAATTATTAATCTGTCCAAGTTAACTATGTGATAATGAAACTTTATGAAGTGGATACTTGTTACATATACTGTTAAACCTTCTTATTTTATTTTTTCTTATAATATGAGTGCTATTTTACTACATCAGTTTAGAAAGATGAAACATCATGGTGTATGGATTGTTATTCGACTTACAATTACTTAGATAACATTTAAAATTGATTTCCATCAGAGAAATTATGATTAAAATATTTTATTGAGTCGCTGCTATGATATTGTATAATTTTTCAGCCGTCTGGAATAAAAAGGTGGTGTTAATCATTTCAAGATTCACATGTATATTCTCAGAAAACATATAGCTCAAAAATACCTTTTCATTTACCAACTGCAACATATAGATTTTTTAGGATAAGTAAAGGATGCGATTTATCTTTTTGTAGATAATTTTTATTCATTTAAAAAAGTAAAATGTTATTATTTGGTAATATATAATTAATATACATATCTATGTTTCTTAATAATAACTGTTATTTTTGTTTTTTAATGAAAATTTATATGATTTTGCGACTACCTCATAATATTATGATTTCATTTATAAGTAATGAATTGTAAGTATTTTATGTGATTTTATTTTTAATTTATATTTATTTGTTACTTATTTTATAGTCATAGTTGTCTGTAAATACTGGTGTGAAACAAAGGATATTATTATACTTTAATATAGCAAGTAAAAAATTGAGTGCGTATTTTGTTCATTTTTATAATTATATTAAAAACAACATTTATTTTCCTTATGGAAAGAAAATTACTAAATCAATTAGTCATTCAGCAGACTCTGAGTTAAAACCATTAAATGCGTAGGAGTCCAGTTTATTAACACGTTATATGTAAAGAATTTATTGATAGGCGGTATATATTTCGAAATTATCAAATCCACTCCTTATAAATAGGAGTTCTGGAATATCTACTTTATTTTAAGAGGCGTCAAGCACAAATCAAGTATATTTATACCGCTATTTAAAAATAAACGTAAGTGCTACTGATGGGCGATTATTTAAATAGCTAATTGATTTGAAATGATTGATTTTATGTGTGTAAATATTTTCTAATTAAACGTGATGATGTGAAGGATAATTTCCCAATTTGTTATAAGGCCATTAAGAATTAATTTGTATTGTATTATTTTATTGTTTTTATTCTAAAATAGACAGCTTAATATTATTAATAATAAATATTTATTACTAAGTAATGCTTAAGTTATAAGTGATCAAATTTAAAAATCAACTTTTTTATATTCCATTTATTATTTAAGTAGCTATACACTAAAACAAATTTTTGAGAATAGATTTAATCTTTATGTTACTAAGTATAAAACAATAAATTTCTAAAATAATAGTTGTGACCGTTACTACGTGGCAATTCATGAAAATGGTGATGAGACCATAATAAACTTTCCCCATATTTTTCTCAAAAACTATAAGGTTTACGCAAAAAGGCTATTCTTAATAATGTATTCATTTTTTAATTCTATACATTTATTTCTTATATAAATTTCATGTAACTCTAATAGTTTGTTAGCAATGTCAAAATTTTCAATTTTTATTTATTTTTCTCAAAAGTTAAAAACTTTATGAGAAATATGTTTAAATAAAACTTGTTTGTCTTCTCATTCCCTTTAACTTTTGTCTAAAAAGTTTTGTAATATTTTTTATATTAACAATAATATCACAAAAAAAACAAAAAACGGCCTGAAGGAAACACCCACTTCCGGTTTATGTTTACCAAAAGAATTTCAGTTCCAGTTTTTAACGATAAAATCTGAGCTGGAACGCGGCGCGGACGGTCTGGTCCTTCCCCAATTACGAGGAGTCAACTACTCCCATCAAACAGCTTCCAGCTTTAATTTTACTGAACCGCGGAGTTTCCTCCGTTACATCAGCGGGACAACGCAGCCGAACTGTCGTAAAGCCCCGCTAACCGGTGACGCCGAAGCGCTTTAGTGTGGTCGCTGAGAGATAGGGTCCCTTTCATCAACTGTCACGAACCATGATTTTTCCTCATTTACCAGGGCAGTTGGTCAAGAGCATCGCGCTCCGCATATGACGCGGAGGACTTGGCGACGCTCCTGGGGATTCGGGCGAAACCCACCCTTACCCGGTAGCTCAGGCACCATGCATGTGGATGCACTGTCTCCGCCCTCTAGCATTGAAACCTCTAACCCCTTAACACTTAACGTGGGCTGGAGCAGCAAGGCCAGCTACTGCTCGGGCTTGGAATTCGCCCACCCCTGGGTACCATTTTAAAGTCTGGTGGACTTCGCGCGCCTCCGTTGGCATCCGAGCAAGTCGGACCCCAGCGGGAACCACGTGGAGGTGGAGGTCGCACTTGACTGATCAGCCTAGGCCTCACAGCCCATTGAGCTCATAAGCTAGTAACTAAACCCATCCATTATAGCTAAAGTAGAGAGGGACATACTCGCTGGATGGGCAGAGCATCTCTGCAGAGCGACAAGATCGCCAGCCGCGACACAGGACGGACGGTTGATCCCTTGCCTACACGAGCACTGACTTCCCATGCGTTCCTGCAAGAGAGTCATAGTTACTCAAAGTTTCATCTCACTCAGATCATTCGTTTTTGAGTTACAGCGCCCATCGAAAGACACACAGACACACACACACTCACACAGACACTTTTTCAGAAATCAGTGCAATGGACTCAGGGGACCTCAAAACGGATATTTCCGCAAAAAAAAATTCAAAAAAAATCACGACAATACTTCACCTATATATACTTCGAATATAGGGAGGGAAGTAATAATCATAAAACTAAAATACTTATCATGTTTCTACAAAAAAAAGTTTCGACGTTTCGACGGTAGAAATATAGTATGTTCTTTAGTTGAGTGTTTAAGAAATTGTTATGTGAGAATTTGGTATAATAATTCAAAATAATTTAAAATTTCAATGTGATCTGAAATTTTAAACGTAAATATCACAATCAAGATATTAAACATTTTTTGAGTAATGTTCACTATGTCACTACTTTAAATGGTCTATATGACATACATTTTAAGAATCTATTTGGAATCTTTTCTAGACGAAGAATATAAGTGTTGTATGAAGGTGACTCAATTGGTCAATAATAATCGAGCTGAGAACAAACAGGAGTATTATAAAAGATGGTTGTATTGACTAGGTCCGTCGACATACGTTTAATAAATCCTAAAGCCTTATTCGGTTTGTTGATTATATTGTCGATATGGAAACCAAATGTGAGCTTAGAGTCTAGAAAAATACCAAGATCTTTTACCAAGTAAACTTGAGAAAGATTATCATTGAACAATTTATAATGAAACATGAATGTTTTTTTTTGGAACGTGAGAACAGTATATGGTAGCATTTATGAATGTTTATTTTCATATCATTTAGAGTACACCAGATATACAGGGTGACTGATGAAAAACCTTTGGTGCTGTATCTTGCTTATTTTTGGACCGGTTTTAATAAATAAAATATCAAATTAAATCATTTTTAAAGAACTTTAATATGAATTGAGTGGATATTTTTTCTTGTATCCTGTTTTTGACAAATGGCGATCAACTTTTTTTTTTTTAAATTACACTGTATATATATTTTGTATTGATCCGCAAGTAGATGTTTTTCTGAATATAAAATTATAAACGTTTTTATCCATTTAGCAAAAAAAAACTCAAGAAATTGAGGATTTAAAATAAAAATAAAAAAAATCAAGTACCCATAATAAAGAATATACAAAGCCTATTCCAAATATCATAAGTGACACTGTCAGTCATTGGTACAATACTGCAATGATTTTTAATAATTTGTCATATAGAACAACAAAAATGTATTTTAAAAGGCAAGAAAAAACTAAAACAAATAATAAAAAATCTAAATACATATATGTGTTGTAACACCGTCCTGATGCAACCCGATTGTATTCAACACTGTTATTGACAATTCATCCAGAAAATTATTTATTTCATTCGTTAGGTTACAATATTTTTTTTAATTAACACTGTCTTTAATAAAAAGTGGCCCACTTCTCTGCCTCCTAATATACCAAACGACACGTTAACAATAAATAGATTTTGGAAAATATTTTCCACAACAACAATCTTTACGCACAAGTCTTCCAAATTTGTCGGCACATGGAATTACTCAGAAAACCGATTTCTGTACAGGCATAAAATTCTAGTACAGTAGTACTACTGTGTTTGAAATCTTCCAATATTTTAATTATGAAATAATACAAAATAGTTGCAGTATTGTATACTTGATTTAAATTTTTTTTAAATCCTCAATTTCTTGACTTTAGTTCGATGTATGGATATTCAGAAAAAAAATTCCTTGCGGATCAATACAAAATATATATACAGTGCAATTTGAAAAAAATAGTCGATCGTCATTTGTCAAAACCTGGATACAAGAAAAAATTTCAGTTCAGTTCATATTAAAGTCCTTTAAAAATGATTTAATTTTATATTTTATTTATTAAAATCGGATAAAAAATAAGCAAGATACAGCACCAAAGGTTTTTCGTCAGTCACCCTTTATACTGAATCGGTGGCACACTTAATTTTAATACAGCCGCAAACCATTTCAATTTTGTAATAGAGCTTCAAATCATCTTCGTAGAGCAAGTAGGGACACTTTAGTATCTGAGACAAGTCATTTATAAAAATAACAAGGGTCACAAATTTGACCCCTGTGGGACACCTGATGTAGAGGTATACGACTGTGACAGATTAGGCTTAACTTTCACTAACTGAATCCTCTCAGATAAATATGTGAAAAACCAACTTAATAATTATTATTATAATATATACGTATATATTATATTACTCCGCCTTGCATCATGATCATGATTCATGTATTAAGTTAGTTAGAGTGTATTCGTGAGGATTCATTCTTGTGTTTAGAAGGTATTCAGCCAGAAGTTTGATGGGTGACCGGTACTATTCACCATTGGGATACAATGAATGGTGCTTTAGGGTGCCAAGGGCGATCTTTTAAAGATTAACTGATTAACAGAACATTGGAAGAAACTGAATTTGATAAATTTCTAAGTAAAAATATATTACGGCAAAGTTTTCCCAATAGAGTGTCGCCATAAAATCGCCAGGTTAATTTTGTATCTAGTTGCACTCTTAGAAAACCAGTTGAACCATCACTTTCATAATGATTTGTTTTCAATATAAACATGACGTTAACAGTTTTTGATTCCTTCAAAAGTAGATGTTTAGCATTGAACCACTTTTAAGACCTTATTTCAGCAATATGTTTTAATTCGAGAACTTCATCGTAATTTTTATGAGCATTTAAAATATTTGTGTCATCAACGTACATGTTGAAGACATGTTTATGTAGTGGCTAAAGTCTTTTATATATATAATAAATGAGAGAGGTCCTAATATTGACCCGTGTGGTATCGTATAATGAATGGGTAACAAGCTTGAAGTAATTTCACCGGATAAAACCACTTGATATCTATTTTCGAAATACGATTATATTAAGATACTAAGTCTAGTGACTTGATACTTTGGGTTTGACTTATTGCTTTTTAAATCGGTATAATTGATGGACGCTATTTTCATGTCATTCGGAAATACTCCTGATAACCATAAATTAATGATGTGCGTTAACGCTTGTAACCTATTTTTTTACAGGACTTAAGAATATCAACTGATATAACAAAGAAATTTTTAGCTGTGCTAGTTTTACGTGAGCATATTACTTACTTCAACTGTCTTACTTCAACTGCTAAAAGTTGAAGGTGGAGTCTGTTCAAGGAACAGATTTTAAAATCTAATCCATGGTATTTAAAAATGTTGTATCAAAATATTTAGTACAAATTTCACATTCACTATCATTATTATTAATTACTATTATTACTAGATTTATGAAAGAAATTCGATTTTACTTCTTTAAATGCCAACCTGTAAGATACTGTGAGTTTTTTAGATCAGAATTTGTATTTATATTATAAGCTTCCCAAATTAATTGCAGATTATCTCTAAAATCTCTCAGTTCCATACTGAATCAATGGATACCTTTGATTTTCGATTTATTGCCGGCCTTTTTTTGATAAGAAACATTATTTTGAATTTAGAAATAATTATATCATGAAATAATCTATATTTTGTATTACAGTCCGGGAGTCCCAATTATATCTAAGCCAATATGATCCGACTTTAAGGTGTGATTTGGAATAATATAGTGTATTTATAAAAACGTTATATATACGTATTATTTCCCCTGGTGGGAAAATTAACTAGATAGATAGATAGATACTTTATTAGAAAGAAACAACAATGTGTTGGACAAGTCATAAAAAAATACAAATCATATACTTGAAACAGAACACATAATATATATATATATATATATATATATATATATATATATATAATTCTAACTATAAGGTATACATACATACGAATACA
Source organism: Ontholestes murinus (assembly GCA_963969525.1). NCBI lineage: Eukaryota > Metazoa > Arthropoda > Insecta > Coleoptera > Staphylinidae > Ontholestes > Ontholestes murinus. The sequence continues at coordinate 36,903,669 of OZ018393.1, read as the reverse complement.
GCATAACTTAAAAATTATTTTATAACGTAAACGGATTTTTGTATTAATTCTAATTGTGGAATTGACGCATATCAATTTTGAAGTAATCTTCAGTGTTATAAAGCTCTGCATTAATTAAGAGCCCTTTCACAATTTGTTTAAATTTTATTCTTGGCAGTTTTCTTAAATTGTCTGGCAAATAATTATAAAATTTTATAGCTTGAACCATGAAGCTTTTGTTGGTTTTACTTAGACGATGCACCGGTAAACATATGTCAGTTTTCGATCTTGTATCGTGATCGTGTATTTCTTCATGATGGTGCTGTAATGAGTTCCGATCATACATATACAACAAACAGGATTGAATATATAGACCAGGTAATGTACAGATGTTAAATTTTATAAAATAATCCTTACAACTGGTTAATATGTTTATTTTAGCTAAGATTCTAATACATTTCTTTTGTAAAATAAATATTTTGTTGGCTGCACGAGTTCCGCCCCATAATATTACATCGGTAATTATTAAACTATGGATATATGCAAAATATGCCATGCGAACAATATACGTATTAACATTCTGTGCTAATTTGCTTAACAAGAATATATTTTTACTTAACTTAGTGCTTAATTCATTTACGTGCTCTTCCCAACTCAAAACTGGATCTAGAGTTATGCCTAGAAATTTTATGTTGTTTGATTTAATTACATTTGAAAGTGTGAATGATATGACTTTAGTTTTTCCTTCATTAATTGCAAGGTTGTTTTGTTTAAACCACTCTACAGCTAAGTTTTCGAATCCTATTTCTATAGTATTAGACTTTTTTACAAGTGTGGTATCGTCTGCATATTGATACGTACTGACTGTGGTTATATTATCTTTTAAATCATTTGTGTAAACTAAAAATAATAATGGACCTAAAATTGTACCTTGTGGTATGCCCTGCTTTAGTGATATTGTGTGTGACCTTTCATTTTGAAAGAACACAGTTTGTTCTCGGTCGTATAAAAATGACCCAATTAATTCTAACGGAGTACCTCGCACGCCATAAAACTCTAATTTATGTAAAAGTATATCCCAATTTACTGTATCAAAAGCCTTACTTAAGTCTAGCAAGGCAGCCGTAGTTATTTCCCTATCCTCAAATGCTTGATGTATGTTTTCTATTAAATCTAACACTGCATTCAGTGTAGATTTGCCAGTTACATAACCATAGTGACTACTACTAATAAATTTTGATAAGTAGCGATATAGACGTGATTTAATTGCCACTTCATAAATTTTGGAGATAATTGGAGTAATTGTAATCGGTCTGTAATTTTTAGCGTCATCTATATTACCTTTTTTGTGAATAGGTACAACTTTACAAAGTTTTAATTCTTTCGGAAATATTCCAGTTGCGAATGATTGATTAATTAACTGTTCCAATATTAGGCAAATGAATTCAGTGATATTTTTAATAACATTTACATTTATTCCATATACCGTGTGTCCCGTTTGAAGACGCATCATAGGGAATTCCCTTGTAAAATTTTCAATTGCAGTTTGAATCTCTATTATTGGACGAAAATTATCAAAATAAAATTTGAATGATTCCTTTATCTACTAAGATTATTTTAGAGGTTTTATTTTTGTTTCATCTTTAGTTTTAATCGAAATATAGCTAAAAAGTGTTAAGAAATATTCGATAATAAAATCCTCAAAATAGTAGTTGCTATGAAATGTCAGTGTTTGTCATCTAAATTGATTAAGCCACAAACAAATAATTCAATTCAAAATAAGTGCTTAAACCACAAAAGAAAAAGTTCAGATTATCAAATTGAGTTTTGGTTTACATTTGCGACCTATTTAGTGTAAATTTTGAAGCCTGTCTGGTGCCGTGTCAATCAACAATTATTAGAATTGATCAGAAATTTGAGGATAATGGTTGTGTAAACGATGAACATATTGTTTGGAGTAAAGGGAAAAAATCTGAAGAAACTGTAACAAATGTATTGCAAGGATAACAGTACTTTTAAAATAAAGTGTAAGCCTATAATTACCGACCCTATAAAAGCCAAAATCATAAAGAACTGAGCAGTGGATCCTGATTCAAAATCTAAATTTTGTTAAATTATTGTGGAAAAGTGTAACGAGAATAAGAGATTTTCAAATAGTACTATACAGATGAATGTACTTTCTATTTGGTGTCTGAAAATAACGAACAAAATAATCGTCAATGGTACATTCTTCATATTGTATTTATCGGTTTCACTTTATATTTATTCTTTACATAAGCATTCTTTCTAAATTTGGAATAGTATAGTAATTATAATTTAACTGGATGCAGTTTTGAAATTTTGTAGAAAATAAATAAGAAATACTAAAAAGAGTTGTATTCTGCTTCGGGCAATTGTACCTTTGAATTAACTCGTTTCAACAAGTATAATGTATTTGTGCCTTTGAACTCGCACTAAACTTTTCCTTCTGTGTTGTAAACACTCATTTTGAATTTAATTATTTATTTGTGGGTTATACAATTTAGATGACAAGCACTGACTTTTCACAGCAACTACTATTTTGAGGATCTTATTACTAAATATTTGCTTACACATTTTAAGGTATATTTTGACTAAAAATGAAGATGAAACAAAAATAAAAGCTAAAAAATATCTTTAGTAGGTAAAGGACTCATTCTAATTTTATTCTGATTATTTTCATTCAATATTAGAGATACAAACTGCAATTGAAAATTTTACTTGGGAATTCCCTATGATGCGTCTTCAAACGGGACACACGGTATATCTGTTGAACCAGAGTTTTTTAATGATAGAATGATGTTTTTAATTTCTTGTTGTGTGACTGGTTCTAAAAAGAAAGAATTCTGTGTATTTATTTTAAGATTTTTCAATAATGTTTTATAAGCTTCCTTATTACATGTCAGATTCTGATTTATATCATTAACTGCGCTTATAAAATAGTTCTGGATATCATTTGCATTTATTTTATTTGTTTTTGGTACATAATTACTCTTACATGTATCATTGATAATTTTCCATATATTTTTTGGTTTATTTAAAGAATTAAGTATTTCATTTTCATGATAGGATTTTTTAGTTTCACTAATGTTAATTTGATAAATATATTGTAAGTTATCCAATTTATTTTTTATAAACTTGTAACCAGTGCATTTGTATATTATTTTTAGAGATTCTATAGTGTTTTGTTGTTTTAAATCGTTGTTGTACCAGGGTCATCCTGACGAGTCACCTCTAGTTAACATGTGTTTGGTGAGAGGAAAACACTCGTCAAAAATCCCCTTAAATTCATTAAAAAACTTACTAAAATTTATTATTGGCTCTGAAGTGTGTATTTTTTGAAAATTATGATTGGATATTTTATTTTTGAAATTCATCATTTTCTTTCGAGTTATAAAATTACCTGTAATTGTTGTGTTTGTTGTCCCATTTACTGATATGTATATCGTAGTTATAACAGAACAATGATCTGATATTAGTGGATCATATACATTAGAATCAAATTTAACCTGACCGTTTATCAGCACATTGTCCAAGCAGCTACGTGTTACCTTCGTTATTCTAGTATCAGAATAATTAGTAATCCTAAAATTGAAAGCATTAACTAATGTAATAAAATCATATAAAATAGTATTTTTACAGTTAAAATTTATATTAAAGTCGCCACATATTACTGATATTGAATTAAAAGTATTTAATACGTTTAATATTTTTTCAAATATATTAAGAAATGATTCATAATTGCCAAGAGGAGATTTATAAATTGACAAAAATATTAGCTGCGGATTATCCAGTTGAATAGCACAGACCTCACATGTTATTTCTTCAGATAGGTTATCAATGCAGTCCATCTTCTGATAATTAAATATATTATTTATCAAAATCATCGAACCTCTATGCTGTGATGTTTTTCTAGTGAATGTGTTCGCTAAGTTATATCCATCCACTTTTAGAGTAGCTTCTTCACCCGGTTTTAGCCAGTGTTCGTTAATTGAGGCGATATGAATTTTATTTTTGTTTAAAAAATCCTCAAGAATTATAGATTGAACATTTAACTGTGCAATACGCAGATTCTCATCTATGTCAACTTTTGTTTTGCCGATTTCTGGAGAAAATTTTGGTTTTCTTTTTTATTTTTGGGAAAGTTATATCGCCTAACTTTAATTCTGGCGGGCCAAGTTTCCGGCGACATTAATGTTTCTAAATCGTTATAATCCGCGCCTAGTTTAAACGATTTATTAATGCCTTTCGTTTCTAATTCGGTAATTTCCTTAATTTTGACCTCGGGATAATGCTCGTTAATATAATTTTCTATTGTTTTAGCAGTTATTGTATTCATACAATTTCCTACATAGAGCCAAGCGTATTTAGGTGGAGCCATGGAGACACTACTTTTTGAGCCTATGATTGTATTTAATGTCTTCTTTTGTTTTTTAGATGTTACCTCCGTCCATTTGTCGTTAGCGGTCCTCATAGTGATATCTTCTGTGTTATTCTTGTCTGCGAGTAGAGCTTCTTTGTAATTATTTCTCTGCGTGTTGTTTATTTTGGAGTCTTATCTTTATTTTTACTGCTTTTAGTACTATTTTTAATGATCACTGTTTCTCGACCGTCGTCCACGGCGGCCATCTTAACACATCTATCATACTATTTGATATACTCCATAAAGTTGGAAAATATCACAGGCAGATGAAGCTTTCGGGTTTTGCTTGTCAGGGCCGATTGACTCATACGGAGTTGTTTATAACTGGGCATTGTGATAGGCCCAGTAGATAGCGTTTTAAACCTGAATTGTCTATTTTCCAAGCGTTCCCTACATTATCGATTGTTTTTGTAGAGTTATGCTTACGTCTTGTAGGTTATAATTATTACAAGAGCATTATTTTGTGATTATTCACCCAATATTCGCTATAAAATATTTTAAAACGTTTATTGGGTGTTCTGATTGCGATTTTCGACGATATTGGCTGTTATCTAGCTGTAGAAAGGTAAGTGAAATTATTTTCTCTGTTAGTCGTATATGTGTATTTGCAAGCGTCTATTATCAAAATGATAAGATATCGTAGATGTATGGTTAATAACTGTGAAGATAAAACTTTAAGTAGACATTCTAATACAAACAAGGATATAGAAAGATTTAACTTATGGGTAGAAGCATGTGATAATTCAGAATTAGTAAATATGACACCCGATGAAATTTATTCTAAAAGAAGAGTTTGTCATATTCATTTTTTCTAACGAACACCGGGAAACTAATAATAGCATATTACCTTACCAGATCGACATCACGACAATGAACTATTAAATAATGAACAAGTTGATATGCATTTTTCTGTAATGGAACGTGATATACTATCAACACCACCTTTATTAAAGGGAATGGAAACATCTATAAATCTTACACCAAATATATCAAAGAGGTGCACATATGAAAAGAAATATTCTATTACTGAAAAGAAAACAGTGCTCTCTTATAAAACGTCTTGATTATTATGAAAATATGTCTAGGAGTGAGATCATTAATATGGCTACAGTAGATGTAAATCCAATTATGAAACATTTTATAATACATCAGTTAAATATGGAGGGGAAAGCCAAATCAAGGCGTTTCTCTCTTAAATATAAGGTTTTGGGTGTAACTTTTTATAAGCAAAGCCCAAAAATGTATAGGTTGCTTTCAAAAATATTTAATATGCCATCAAAGACCACTATTATTAGGCTGCTAAGAAAAGTACCTTTAATGCCAGGATGTAATGATATAATATTTGATAACTTACAAAGCAAACTAGAGAATTTAGTAGACCATGAAAAAAAAATGTTTGTTGGTGTTCGACGAAATGACAATACAGCCATATCTTAATCTAAATACTCAAATAGGAAGTGTAGTAGGGTTTGAAACTTTTGGTGGCCATACTTTAAATTTAATTGCTAACACTGTAATAGTGTTTATGCTTAAAGGAATTACAAAAAAATGGAAGCAACCTATAGTCTATGGTTTTTCTTCGAATGGAATAAAAAAAATTGATTAGGTGCGAACTTTAAAATAAATAATTAATAAATGTCATGAAAATGTTACAACGACATGTAAACCATCGTTGCAACAATTTGTGATCAAGGATCAGCAAATTTGGCAGCTATAAATTATTTGTGTAGAGCATCAGAAGAAGAATCATTAAAAAAATGGTGATGTGGCCATCATAGTAATTTCCCTATATTTTACTCGAAAACTATGAAGTTTACGCAAAAAGGTTATTCTTAATGATTTGTTCACTTTTAAATTCTCTACAATTATTTGTAATATAAATTTCATGTAACTCTAATAGTTTATTAGCAATTGCCAAAAAATGTCAAAATTTTTAATTTTTATTATTTTTCTCAAAAGTTAAGAATTCTATGAAAAATATGTTTTAATAAAACTTGTTCAGTTTTTCATTTCCTTTAACTTTTGTTTGAATCATTTTTTTAAATTTCTCATATTTAGAAAAATATCACGAAAAAACAAAAAAACGCCTCGAGTAAACATCCACTTGCGGTCTATGAATGTTCACCAAAAGTTTTTAACGATAAAACCTTAAGTTTGAAGTTTCATCTCAAACAGATATTTCGTTTTTGAGATATAGCGCCCACCGACAGACAGGCAGACAGACACACACACAGACACAATTTTTTTTTTCCAGAAATTAGTTTAATGGACTCAGGGGACCTCAAAACGGATATTTCCGTAAAAAAAAATTTTCAAAAAAAAATAACGATCACAATACTTCCCCTATATATACTTCGTATATAGGGAAAGTAAAAAGGTGTAATACAAAAAAATTTTGTTTGTAAATAAACGGAAAGAAAGTAATACTTTTGTATGATCCTCCACACTTACTGAAAGGTATTCGTAATAATTTGTTGAAAAAAAAAATTAATTTGGGAAAAGAGTGATAACGAAAAATTAAAGTGCATGTGAACAGACTTTGAAACAGCATACAACATGGACAACCATAGTGGAGAATTGAGAATTATACCCAAATTAAGTGACAAACACATATTTGAGCACAAAATGTCAAAAATGAAGGTAGCTCATGCAGTTCCAATATTCAGTCACATAGTTGCTGCATCCATAGATATTTTTGCGAAATTGTCATTTCAAGGTGATGATGGAATAAGTCTAGATAAGCGAGCAAAAGAAACCGCACAGGTAATTCATGTTTTTGATCAACTCTTTGATAATGCCATGGGCAAACTTTATATCCTAAAAAATGGGAAGACATGTTGTCTCAAAAACATCACCTCATCTTAGATTTTGGAAAAAGGCTAGAAAGAACATATCAAATATGTATTTTCAGAGAGAGGGTTCAAATGAAAAGTTTATTCCTCCATCAATAAAAAAACTAGATTGTTACTATTAAAGGTTTTTAATTATTATTGACTTACTTACTGCATCAGAATGTGTCTTTTATACCGCCAAGATCTTTAAATCAAGATTGTTTAGAGAACTTCTTTGGTCAAATTCGCCAACAATGTGGACCAAACTATTATCCTGATGCGAATTCATTTATCAATTCTCATCGAACTTTATTAGTTAACGATTTTGTTACAATTCATTCAATTGGAGCCAACTGTCAAGATGATAATTGTTCAAATTTAATTTCTAGAGTTGAACAGTTAATAACCCAAAAAATTAAGAAATAAAAATGGAAGACTGCCCCGAATACTTAGTTACAGTCATAAAAAGATTTAGTCCTGTTGATAGGAGTGCTCTGGGATACATAAGTGGTTTTATTAGTAAAAAGTTGGGTAATTATTATAATTGTGGGACATGCAAAAAATCCATACTATGTCAAAATTCAACAGAGCACAATGAATGGCATAATTATTGTGTACAGAAAGAATTCAGTGATAGCCTTCCTGCAAAATTAAAATACTCCACATCAACTTTTATAGAAGGACTGGCGTATTGCTACAATATATTTAAATAATTATTTCTTAAAATTTGCCATATTAAGAATAGTTTTCATATATTAATTGAAACCATTAAGAAGCATAAACCTTTTATTTTTGAGCGTTGTGATCATACAAATGTTATTATTAATAAAATTATTTATAATTTTAGCAAAATATGTGCTTTTAATTGGTGCAATGGGTTAAATAAAGCTTTGAAGAATAATGATCACCGTATGCTTAAAAGAAACACAGATTTAATATTTACTCAGGCAGTACAGTATGCCAAAAGAAAAAAAAAATAAATAAAAAGTAAACTTACAGCGTTGCACTATAATTTGTCAATTAATGAAATTAGTTTTTCAGTTATATTGAATGTGGATTAGACCTACTGGGGGAAACCACAGTAAAAGAACTCTGCCTCCAGGGTAGTTTGGAAATGAGTTACAAAAAACAATTGCAATTTTTCCAATTCTAATATATTTTTATTTTTTATAGGTATGTTATGAAGAAGTAATCATTACACAAATTTTATATATTATAAACTGTTTATTGATTAATATAGAACATATTAACAATTTTTTTAGTTTTATTTCTTATCTTACCATTCTTCTATTTTTTTTTTTTTCTTTTTACAGTATTAAGGTAAGTATGCTACTTTTTTCATTTATTTCATTTGATACATATTCTATGAAAATATTTTTTTAATGTGTCTGTATAAGTTGTCAAATATTTATTTTCAATTTCACTACATATATTGTCACATTAAAAAAAAAAATAGAAAATGATAATTTATTTCAATAAGCGTATTTCCCGCCAAGCCCATTTGAATGCCATTTAGTGACAGATGGCGCTGATAGCAGTCACAGACCAATACATGGGACTGCAGCTTCTATAGTAAGTATATTTTCAATGATTAAAATGTAGTAATTAGAGGTTAATTAATATAAAAATGTTTCACAACGGATTAGGTGATAATTTAATTCATCCTATTAAAATATAGGTTAAAGTTGCCGCTTTTAATAACTTTAGTATTTAGTGTATCAATATTGTCTAAATAAAGATTTAAAAAAAAAACATTAACAAACACATTAAAATCTCCTTGAGATTACAACAAAGTCTAGATTGTATTCAAGTTTGGCTACGGCAATTTTACGGTATTTTTCTAGTGAAAAGACGTTCAGGCTGCACAATGCAATACATTTTTTTACAAGTTTTTAATACTAATTAAAGCACCACTTCGCTTACAAAAGATTCTGGGTAAATGTGAGATTACGACCATGTTATTTATGTTGTAGATATCGTTTTTCTATTTTTTTTTTCACCTAATGCTCAGTTATGCTTAGAATGTCATAGTCATGAGATTCTAGAAATGCCGATATTTCATTGTATTTATCCTCAATGCCTTAGATGTTAACATATAAATAGGTCAATACACTGTTTGAATTATCACCAATATTAGTTATTAACTGGTTTTTGTGCACTAAATAGTCAGTGGCTCCTTGTCAGCTTGAATAAAAAGCGATTCATACAGGTACATGTGGGCCAGAGGCTTAGATCATCAACCATATTTAAGTCGGCCTTATTTTAAAAATGCGTGAGTAGTTTGATGCTTACTTGTAATTACTTGTAAGTTTCACGCACTTCATGTTGATATTATGACTTTAGATGTTGTAGGATGTCCTTTTCCGATGTGCAAACGAACTAATTTTCTTACTGCTTTTATAGTTGAAGTTTCGCATGTTCCCATCACTCCTTTTTTCTTTACTTTAACAACAAGAGACATGTCAAATATACAAGTACAAATATAAAATTAGGGTAAATACAAAACAAAAATATTTAAATAAGTAGTATGGGGATTAGGTTGTACTTCCAATTATTTTAGTTTTATTATAATTTTTATATTATTTCTCAACTAGTTTCAGCTTGTGAAAGCCATCTTCAGCAGAAACTACAAGAAATATATACATGTTACAAGAAAATAAATTAAATCTTATATGCTAAAACCTTAAATGTAACTATTGCGTTTTAATTAAATAAAATTAAATCAATAAAAAATTAATTTTTAAATTATAAAATATAAAATAGATGTATTTTTACTTACACGTCTAATCAGGAACTAAATTCAATGCGAAACATAAGAGTGTTTTCTAACATGGGTTGGATTATATTTAATCAATCGAATGTTGTACAATAAGAATTTAATTTTAAATATAAAAAGACCGCGTGTTGTACTATAATTTTTAGGTTAAGCTTTAAATGTACGACTATCTTTTTATATTTAATTACAGGTAACTATATTAAGTTAAATTAGTAAGTTAGATTGCCTATATTAATGAATATTTTATATTAAAATTTATTTTAATTAGAATGTTAAATAATCAAGAAATGCATTGTGTCAAGGTGTGATATTATATAAAATAACCTAATGATTAGTTAAGGAAATTAATGTAGATGATATATTATTATTTGTATGGGAATTTTAAATATTTATATAGGTGTACTATAGGTGAGTTAATTTGGTCGTTTAAGCATTCTATGTCTGGTTTATTATTTATGAGTTTATCTATTTCGTATTGCTCCATTATTAATAATTGTGTACCTTTATTTAAATGGTGAATTAATTTCATGTTTTTTATGTCTTTGCATGTGTGATTGTGTATAAAGAGGTGTCTACCAAAATTAGAATTCGTGTTCTGTGTTAGATGTTCTTTGATTCTAACATTAAGAGCTCTATCAGTCTCCCCTATATAGGTGGCTCCGCACTGATCACATTTGAGGGAATAAATACCATTCAGGTCTAATTTATTGATTTTATCTTTCGGTTTAACAAATATATTTTTAATAGAATTTCTGCATTTGAATACTGCTGTCATGTCATAACGTTTAAAAATATTACAAAGTTTATTGTCAATCATGTTATATTGTGTAAAAGTTCTATAGTTGGTATTGTTATTTTGTCGAGTGGAATTTTGGATGGGAGTAAGAGGGATAGAATTTAGATTTTTGCGTTTTTGAATCTTGAATAAAATTTTGTCAACAATCTTTGGATTGTATTTATTATTGGCAGCAATTTGTCTAATAATGTTAAGTTCTTTGTTAAATTTATTTAATCCAATTGGAGTCGTGATGAGTCTTTGGAGGTATGAATGAAATGAAGCTAGTTTGTGTTTGGGGTGGTGACATGAATTACTAGGTATTATAATATCGGTTTGTGTGATTTTCCTGTAAATATCAAATTCAAGGCATTTATTAATTTTATTATTGATTATTGTAATATCTAAAAAATTGAGTTGGTTATGTGCTTCTTTTTCAATAGTGAAGTGTATATTATTATGTATATTGTTAATGTATTCGTGGAACAAATTAATTAAATGATCGTCGTCACCCTCCCAAATACAAAAGATATCGTCTACATATCTCCTCCAGGTTATGATGTTTTGTGCTATGTTATTATTCAGAATAATGTTTTCAATGTGATCTAAAAATATATCGGCGACAAGGCAACTCATTGCCGACCCCATGGGAATACCGTCAGACATTTGGTAAAAGTTTTTGTTAAATGTACAAAAATTTTGTTCGGTTACGAGTTTAATTAGTTTGAATATGTTATCGGAATCTTGAGTATTGTCAAGTTTTTGCTCGAGTAATGTTTTAATAATGGTCAGGGATTCAGTTGTCGGTATGTTAGTAAATAGGTTCACAATATCAAAAGAAATAAGGGTGACCGGTTGTTTAAATTTCAAGTTTTGAAGATGTAACAAGAAATCTTGTCTGTTCGGTATCGTGTATTTAGGTTTAAATTTAATATGATTTTTGAAAAAAGTAATAATGAATTGGGCTATAAATTGTACAGGGGTGTTGTGAAAAGTAACAATTGGCCTTAAGCCATTTTTATGTAATTTTGGTTGGGTGTAAAGTCGAGGGGGAAGTGAGTTCATGGGAATAATATTAGAATTATTAGTGAATTTCATAATTGTTGGCTTAGTGATTTTGATTATGGATTTAGTTTTATTTATGAATTTGTTTAAAGGGTTATTATTAAGTTTTTTAAAATTATTATCTTTTAGGAATTTTTCTGTGTTTGTTATATAGTCTACCTTATTCAAAATTACTAAGCCAGCATTCTTATCAGCGCAAATAAAAAGTAGATCATTATTTTTAATTTTCGAAGAATATTATTAATAAGTAATTTATTCTTTCTCACTTGTTTGTTGGTTGTATTGTGCTGTGCAATCTGTCTTCTTTCTTCATTTTGTAAGAGCTGTATACATTCGCCACGTATATTGTTTTCTTGTGGGTGTCCTTTTATGGCAGCTTCCATTTCAATGGCAAGTTGTGGCAATGACACATTACCGATATTCGGAGCATAATAATTCTAATATTATTCCCATGAATTCACTTCCCCCTCGACTTTACACCCAACCAAAATTACATAAAAATGGCTTAAGGCCAATTGTTACTTTTCACAACACCCCTGTACAATTTATAGCCCAATTCATTATTACTTTTTTCAAAAATCATATTAAATTTAAACCTAAATACACGATACCGAACAGACAAGATTTCTTGTTACATCTTCAAAACTTGAAATTTAAACAACCGGTCACCCTTATTTCTTTTGATATTGTGAACCTATTTACTAACATACCGACAACTGAATCCCTGACCATTATTAAAACATTACTCGAACAAAAACTTGACAATACTCAAGATTCCGATAACATATTCAAACTAATTAAACTCGTAACCGAACAAAATTTTTGTACATTTAACAAAAACTTTTACCAAATGTCTGACGGTATTCCC
>OZ018393.1:36808375-36890734 GCA_963969525.1 Ontholestes murinus | reverse complement strand
AAACAATTTGAAACTTTGAAGCCAAATTCCGGCTTAACCTTAAATTTTTGGATATAGATAAGTTGCGTTAAATCGTCATATTTTGACCTCAGGAATCTATGGTCCAGCCATTTCCCCGCATTAACGGGACACCCTGTATATATATAATTTATGCATGTATTTATTTCTGTGTATTTTGTTACATTTGAGCTGTCACATTGAACTGTGCAAAATCAATTTATTCAGAATTAAGATGTTATTTTATAGGAAATACGTGGAAATATTCTTTCTCTACTCAGCATATAAAATAATCTATTCAAAATATTGCATATTTATATTTATTTATATATTTACAATTATTAATGTTTAGAACAATATTGCTTTCTAATGCAATGATGTCTATTAACAATTGAAAATTAAAATATTATATTTAACAAACGTAATGGAGACATTTACCTCGTAGAAAATTAACCAATAAATTAAAATACTAAGGCATTTCGTAAAATCTACAACAATAAGTCTTACTAAGACTATAAAACAAATCACTTATTGAAAAAACTACTTCTTTGGCTAATACCTCGACAGATATTAAATTATACAAAAGTAATTTTCGTGTGACAAATAGCACAGCTAGCAGAGCAACGCTAGTTTGAAAGTATTTATTTCTGACAAATAAACTAAAAATAATAATTATATGTATGGTGTGAATGAATAAGAATGGAGAAATAACACGCAAATTACTTTTGTATATCAGCAAACTAACGATACAACATAAAATCAAAAACTATTATTATTTTTTTAACTAATATAATTACCAATTATATAAAACACAATAGGGGTGTGTAAATTGTATTTGATTGCGTTTATCCGTTTAATCTATGCAAAATGTGCGAATCTATACGAATACCTAACACATACATTTATATGTCGATAGTGTATCCATAAACTGAGGTTTACGACGTGCTGTAAGTAATCCCCTGCATCACAACCCTTTTTTCGCTTCTAGTAAAATATATGCCCCTATGGATATCATGGATCACTTTTCAAATATAAAAGAGACGCATTTTTGTTGTATTTTACAATCAAACGTAAAAAGTTATATACGTAAAATATTGATATTTATCCAATGACCATGAAAATCACAGAAATATGTTAGATGTCAAGTTTTGTTAACATTGTTAAATGCATAAATACATTTCGTACATAATTGTAATTATTAATTAATATTTGAATTTGGTTTGTACTTTTAAAATAGTTAATTTTCTACTCCTATAATGAAATAACATAATTGTAGGTTACTTTCTGATTATGAAATGTAGTACATTGTATGTTATGTTTATATTATATGTTCATTGTGATAGCAACCATTGTACCACTAGTGCTACAATATATCTAATGTAGCACTAGTGCTACAATATATCTAATGTAGCACTAGTGCTACAATAGTTAAACAGGCGAGAGATATTACAATAACATAGCATTAATAATATTTAATTGAACCAGACTAAACGATTTTTATAATGAATATATGTGAATTTCCTTCAATTAAAAAATAAAGTTTTTCAATTACACGCAAATATTATACGAACATTATACAATTTATAACACACATTTGATTTTTGAGTTGACTTTTCTGACGTGAAATTATACGTCAAAATAAAATTGCGAGTGTGTTGAAATTTACGCAAAATGGTAAGTAGTAATAGTGAGAGTAGTTTTGTTAAAAAAATCAAACCCCACGGTAAATGTTCCATCATATACATGATCTCCAAGAACATTTCATAACTGTATCAATATCACGTATATTTTTAATAAATAAAAATTTGTTCAAGGTTAATAAGTAGAAATCTATATTTCTATTTTTTAATTCATATGTATGGTCGTAGAAAAAGTATAGTGTACAATTCGCATACAATGACCATTGCCCACTCGTATGAATTTCATACTCGTGGGCAATGAGTATTATTATATGCTCATTATACAATATAATATTGTACAACAAGTGTGGAAAAGTGCATTTCCCACGAGTTGTACACACTATTTTTTCACACACTGCATATAACATCAATTATAAAGGTGTTTGCGATTTCATTTTTGACACTGACATATAAAAATTAGGTTATAATTACCGATATCTAACTGATACTGACATTGATTAATAGTAAATGAAAGTAGTACGAAAAAGTGTATCCATGCGGAAAAGTATTGCTATGCGGAAAAGTGTTAGTTTTCTCAACGATTTTCGATGCGGAAATGTAAGGTATTTCTATTCAGTATGTAAAAAAAATTATAAGTATTATTTCTTTTCAAGAATATTTATAATTTTAATAATATTGGGCATGGTAAAATAATTACTAACATACCAACTATAGTAAAATATATATATATATATATATATATATATATATATATATATATATATATATATAAATATATATAAATGTTAACATTTTGAACACTATTAAAATTTGCCTCGAGCGGCAGAGAGAGAGAGGCTTCACCTAGGGTTACGAATTGGGATCTGATTCTATCATATAAGGATAAAACTATGAAGGGCCAAGGCTGTGTTGGGTTGATTGTCAGAAGAGATATATATATATATAAATTAGGTTTAGTGGGTTATCGGTCAATACTAGAAAATGCTCACTGAATACTCTTTATTACATCAGCCAATATTTCGGGGATATTTTTCCCCTTCCTCAGGGCGCTATAAATGCAGACAGAGTGTGTAAATTTTAGTGGTCAAAATAAACATAACTTAAAATAACTAGTTTCATTACAGCTATGAATAAAATATATACTAAAATAATGTACTTACAGAAAAACGAGGTTAATGAACAATCCTGATAATAAATAAGTCGACCATATCAATACGGAATAAAATTACAATTGTATAACTAACCGACATGGAAACGTAAACAAGTTAAAACAATAAATAACTAATAAAGTACGTCAATAAAATAAGTCAAATAATAAAACAATTTTCCATACGTCTAATAACTGCAATTAGTAACTAGTAAATGGCTTAAAATTGTAAAGTTATATTATAAGAAACATTTTTAAATTCACAAAACACAAAAACGCAAAAATCTCAATTTTTTGTACAATAAAAAAGTAATGATAAAACACAAAATTAAAAATTAAAATTGTGGCAATATTTTAACAACACCCACTTGTTACAGAAATCTGACAAAATTTCAAATTCAGCACACAAGCAATTAAACAATTGAACTATGAAACTGGGAATTGTAAGAGGTAACTGTAGATTGCATTTAACCCTTTGATATCAGTCCGTTGGTTCGTGGGAAGAGGTTGTTTATTAATGTGGTACATCTCCATGAACAATCTATTTTTATGGTGTTTTTCTATGTCTAAAACTTCGACAGCATTATAAATAATATTATGTTTTGTAGATTGGACATGGTTAGCCAACGCACAAGAACCCTTCTTGAGTTTAGAGTCGCTTCTATGCTGGGTGAGCCTCGACTTCAGTAGTTGTGATGTTTGACCAATGTAAGTCAACTCACAATCCGAGCAAGGGATCTTGTATATAACATCCGACTTTGATAATAAAGGCGTTTTATCCTTAGTCTTGCTGAACAATTTTTCAACTTGTAAAGTGGTTTGTTTTGCAAACTTAATTTTCTCGTTATTTAAAATTTTAGTGAGTTGACAAGTCAGACCCTAAATATATGGAACTGCAATATATGATGGAACGACAGGATGAACCACGTCCTCAGCAGGTAATAAATTAAAGCGTTCAGACGGGTTAACCCTTGTACTGAATAGCAGAGGGCCTTGGGATAAGAATTCTGCACTAAAATATTAAATAATTTACGTAAATTATTATGCAACAAAGAAGGATGACAAATCTTTGAAATTCTATTTTTTAAGGCTAAAATAACGTTTATTTTCATCGCCATCGGGTGGTAGGAGTGGTAATTTATGTAACGACCTGAACTAATTGATTTTTGATACCAATCTAATCGGCCAAGACGTAGTGTGTAACCTAAAAAGATGGATCAAGGTTAACAAGAAATTAGCCAGTTTCAAGAACAGGAGGATTTTCCTTTTAAAATGTAGACAACAAAGGACTTACCCCGACTCATATTCTCAACAGTACAAAACAGGTTTATAGTTTAATCGATGGCGAAATACGAACATGCACGCGTGTTCAACGGTTCAGTAAAAAACTAGAATGTACGTTGATCAATTTAGAAATCGATTTTACCAATGACACTTTAAGATATCTGGAAAAGCAATTAGGCAACCTAAGTTACAGTCTACAAAATCAGCTTCCACACAATATTTTAAATGAATTCAAAAACAAACAACAGATAAGTTACAATAGGTACAACATCAATAAATATAATAATTTATTAAACTTTGCAACAAAAGATGAGTTACATGTTATGGACAGTTGGTTTAAAAATTATTCTTCGGTCATTTTTCCACCACATATAAAAACTTTATTGGCTTTAGGACCAAAATTTAGTGTTCCCCCCTTAATTAAGGACATTTCAATACCTCGGTTATTAGCAATGATTGAGAATGTTATAAACAACAGCTCTTTTATTGATAACAATTTAATCAGGGCAAGAGTTACTAACGTCATTACAAATTACGTTCAGCAACCAAAACGCGTTTGTCAAGTTAGAAATACTTTCAAAGAAACACAACGTTTCTTGAAGGAAAACACTAATTTACTTATTTTGAAATCGGACAAAGGCAATATTACAGTTGCTATGACAAAAGATGAATACAACAACAAAATTATGGAATTGCTCAGTGATCAACATTGTTACACTCAAATCAATAGGGGCCCCACTAAGAATATACAAATCAAACATAATGAATTTATTAAAGAATTAAAAAATAAGCAATACATTGACGATGCACTGGCTAAGCAGTTGACTACGTATAAATCTGTTCCACCAAAATTGTATGGGTTACCAAAAATCCATAAGGAGAATTGCCCTCTTAGACCCGTTGTTTCGTCAGTGGATGCTCCAATGGAAAACTTGTCAGGTTTCGTTGCCAAAATTCTATCGACTGCACCTAGAGATAATATCAGAGATTTTAATGTGATTAATGTTTTTGAGTTTTCAAATCAAATTAATAATTTTAAACTACCGACGGATTATGTGATTATTAGTTTGGATGTGGTGTCGTTATTTACAAACATTCCTCTAGAACTGGTTTTACATTGTATTGAGAAAAGTTGGCAAAACATAAGTATACATTGTAATATCCCACAAGACACATTCATTAGATTAATTAGATTTCTTTTTAACTCTAGTTATTTCGTTTACAACAATATTTTTTTCAAACAAATTTTCGGTTGCCCAATGGGTTCAAAACTTAGTCCAATATTGGCTGACTTGGTGATGGATGATTTGCTGAACACGGTGATACCTCAGTTACCTTTTCACTTGCCTTTTATTTATAAATATGTTGATGATCTGATTTGTGCTGTCCCTGCTGAACACATAGAAACTACAGTGAATATTTTTAATAACTTTAATAACCACATACAGTTCACAGTCGAGGTGGAAAATGAATTTAGTGTTCCTTTTCTGGACACTAGACTGATAAGGTCAGCTGATGGCACTGTTATTTTAGATTGGTATCAAAAATCAATTAGTTCAGGTCGTTACATAAATTACCACTCCTACCACCCGATGGCGATGAAAATAAACGATATTTTAGCCTTAAAAAATAGAATAAACAAAAGAAATAAAAAAACTTGAAACTTTGAAGCCAAATTCCGGCTTAACCGTAAATTTTTGGATATAAATAAGTTGCGTTTAATCGTCATATTTTGACCCCAGGAATCTATGGTCCAACCATTTCCCCGCATTAACGGGACACCCTGTATATATATATATATATATATATATATATGGTTTTGTGTTTTTTCGGGTGTTGTCCCGCGTGGAGTTTTTCGAGTTTTCTCGACGTTTCGGCGACTTCACATTCGCCATCTTCAGGAGTGTTTTGGTATCTTGAAATATTCAATTTAACTGATAATACGCTGGGTGGACTTTCTATTTATGTATTTTGCTGTCTTGCTCGGCTGCGTGTAATTGGTCCGCTTCTGTCGGCATCATGAATTTGCATAATCGGCGGTTGGAGGCTGTTCGCCGAAATGTGATTAACCAGCCTACCCTCATTAGCTGGGGGATTTTGGGATTGGGGTAGATTAATTTTCAAAATAGATTTCCAGGTAGGTGGCAATCGGGTGCTGTCGTCTCTTTTGTTCATGTTAAGAGGATTTTTCTCTATTTCGATTGCTTCTCGTATAATCCTTTCGCTGTAATTGTTAATTGGTGCGATTATTGTTGTGTTGTCAAAATCTATTCTGTGATCCGTGGCCGCCATGTGTTGGAAAATGGATGAATTTTTGTCATGATTTTTTAGGGCTAACATGTGTTCATCCCTTCGGATACTGATTTTTCGGTTCGTTTGTCCAATGTAAATTTTGCTGCAATCTCCGCACGGCACTTTGTATACTCCCTGGCTTTCTAAGGGGATGCAGTCTTTAGGGGTTTGAAGGAGATTTTTTATAGTTGTGTCGGGTTTGAATACCGTCCGTATATCAAATTTTCTTAAAATATTTCCAATTCTGTCTGTCGTTCCTTTTATGTAGGGTAGGGTGGCGCACGATTTGTACCCTTTTTCTTCTGTTTGGTGGTTGCTTAAGTTTTCAGTTTGATGGTTGTTTTTATTTTGTGTTTTGGTGATTATTTTCTTTATAGTGAAGTCTTTGAAGTTGTTTTGTTTGAGTGCGGTATGAAGAGTGTTTAATTCGTTTTTTATGTTTTCTTTGTCTGTTAATTTCAGCGACCGGGTGATTAAGGTGTTTGCTACTGCATGTATCTGGGCTGGGTGATGGTGCGATTCGGCATTCAAGTAGCGGTTTGTGTGGGTGTCCTTTCTGTAGATTGTGTGTCCTAATTGGCCATTTTCTCTCTTTGTTAATAAGATGTCTAGAAATGGGAGTTTTCCTTCATTTTCTATCTCCATTGTAAATTGAATTTTTGGATGGAAGGTGTTAAGGTGGTGTAGAAAATCGTCTATTTTATCTCTTCCGTGGGGCCATATTACGAAAGTGTCGTCTACATATCGGAGCCATAGTTTAGGTTTTAAGATGTGGGATTGTAGTACCTTAGTTTCGAAATCTTCCATGAAGAGGTTCGCCACTATTGGGGATAGGGGTGACCCCATTGGGGCTCCTTCTGTTTGTTTATATTTTTGTCCCTTGAACGAGAATTAGGTTGTTGATAGGCAATGTTTAGCAAGTGTCATGATGTCCGGAGGTGGTTTGTATTTCTCGTTGATTATGTTTAGTGCTTCCTGTATTGGTATTTGAGTGAACAATGATTTTACGTCAAAACTAATTAATAGGTCTGTGGGTGCTAGCTTGACGTTTTTTATAATTGAGATGAAATGATGTGAATTTTTTACAAAAGACATCATTTGTTCCGCCCATGGTTGCCATTCTTTTGCTACGTGCTTCGCTAGAGCGTGTGTTGATGAGCCTATTGCACTTACGATGGGTCTGATGCCTTTTTTGTGTATTTTTGGAAGCCCATATAGTTTGGGACAAATCGATGACTTTTCCCTTGGCGTAATTGACTTTTTGATATCCTCGGTTAAATTTGAATTTTTTATTTTGGTTTTAGTTAATTTTTCTAAATATGTGGTTGGGTCTGTCTTCGTTTTTTTGTAAGCAGGGTCGTCCAAGAGGTCTAGCATTTGTTGATCATAATCCTTACGGTTCATTACTACTGTAGCGTTTCCTTTGTCCGCAGGTAAGACGATTATGGTTTGGTCTTGTTTAATATTCTTAATAGCTTGGCGTTCTGCTTTTGAGATATTTTGCTTTGGTGGTTTTGCCTTTCTTAATATTGACGCTACCTCTTGTCTGATGATTTCTGAATTGTTCGTGTCTAGGTGTCGAATTGAGGCTTCAACGCTGCAGATTATTTTCTCCGTTGGGATGTTGGTTGGTGCGATTGCAAAATTGAATCCTTTTTCTAGCGCTTTTTCGGTTACTTTGTCGAGTGGTTTGTCAGACATATTGTGTACAAGTATGGGCCGGTTTGTTTGTGGATTTTGTTTGTCTGTGTGAGTTAGTCTTCTAAATTTTTCGATTTGTTTCTTGGTTTTCCGTTCAGTGTCTGATTCAGTTCTTAGGTGGGATAACTGTTCTAATTTGTTCCACAGGATCGGATGTATGGAGTTGCTTAATTGTATGTGTAGTGCAAATAGTGTCCTTCCGGTTGAGTCTAGGTTTGTTCTGGTTCTGTGGATTGATTCTTTGAGTAATGCGCCACTTGTTCTTTTCAAGATTCGTTCTATAGCTCTTGATTTATTATGGTGTTTGACTCTCATGCAGGTGGGCGTTACTTGTTTGTCTCTGCATCTGCTTAAAAAGGCGAGGTTGCATAACAGTTGTCCATGTTTCGTTCTCAATTTTTCGTATTTCTTCAGTTGCTGCTGCGTTTCCTCCCCGTAGAGGTTGTAAATGTTACATCTTAGGTTTTCGCGGGTGTAATCTGGTTTTGTGTTTTTTCGGGTGTTGTCCCGCGTGGAGTTTTTCGAGTTTTCTCGACGTTTCGGCGACTTCACATTCGCCATCTTCAGGAGTGTTTTGGTATCTTGAAATATTCAATTTAACTGATAATACGCTGGGTGGACTTTCTATTTATGTATTTTGCTGTCTTGCTCGGCTGCGTGTAATTGGTCCGCTTCTGTCGGCATCATGAATTTGCATAATCGGCGGTTGGAGGCTGTTCGCCGAAATGTGATTAACCAGCCTACCCTCATTAGCTGGGGGATTTTGGGATTGGGGTAGATTAATTTTCAAAATAGATTTCCAGGTAGGTGGCAATCGGGTGCTGTCGTCTCTTTTGTTCATGTTAAGAGGATTTTTCTCTATTTCGATTGCTTCTCGTATAATCCTTTCGCTGTAATTGTTAATTGGTGCGATTATTGTTGTGTTGTCAAAATCTATTCTGTGATCCGTGGCCGCCATGTGTTGGAAAATGGATGAATTTTTGTCATGATTTTTTAGGGCTAACATGTGTTCATCCCTTCGGATACTGATTTTTCGGTTCGTTTGTCCAATGTAAATTTTGCTGCAATCTCCGCACGGCACTTTGTATACTCCCTGGCTTTCTAAGGGGATGCAGTCTTTAGGGGTTTGAAGGAGATTTTTTATAGTTGTGTCGGGTTTGAATACCGTCCGTATATCAAATTTTCTTAAAATATTTCCAATTCTGTCTGTCGTTCCTTTTATGTAGGGTAGGGTGGCGCACGATTTGTACCCTTTTTCTTCTGTTTGGTGGTTGCTTAAGTTTTCAGTTTGATGGTTGTTTTTATTTTGTGTTTTGGTGATTATTTTCTTTATAGTGAAGTCTTTGAAGTTGTTTTGTTTGAGTGCGGTATGAAGAGTGTTTAATTCGTTTTTTATGTTTTCTTTGTCTGTTAATTTCAGCGACCGGGTGATTAAGGTGTTTGCTACTGCATGTATCTGGGCTGGGTGATGGTGCGATTCGGCATTCAAGTAGCGGTTTGTGTGGGTGTCCTTTCTGTAGATTGTGTGTCCTAATTGGCCATTTTCTCTCTTCTATATACAGGGTGAGTTTTTTAGATGTTCTCTATGGGGATCTCGGAAACTATAAGAGATAGAGAAACGGTTAAATGGGAAAACAAGTGTAAATTTACGAGACGAATAAAATTTCACTTTCAAAGTTTTCAAAAAAGTCAAGGGTAACTAGATATTTTGAAAAAAGTAAAGTGTCAGTGTTTTCAAATCAATATATCTCGGTTATTATAACAGGTAGAACAAAACTGTAAAAGGAAAAGTTTTATAAATAAATATTATGCAGACGAATAAAAAAAAGAACATTTTTATCGCCATTATTTTCCGAGATATGACGCAAACTTACATTTTCTTAATAGAAACAATAGTTGGCTATGTCTTCATTCAAAAGATAATTTTATTCTCTTTAATCCAATAACACATAGGACATCTTTATTTCTAAAAATAAGTCATTTTAAGTTTTATTATAAATAAAAAATGGGTAGCCACGAAAAAGATGGAAGTAAAACAATTGCAGTTGTTTATAATAATAGCAAAATTGTAATTATTACTTTCACAAAGTTAAAGAAAAATGAAAAACCAGCATAAAGAATAATAATTTTGTAATGATCAAATGGCCTTCTGTATGTGGTATAAACACATTTGCCAAGAGGATAATACGTTTTATACAAAAATATTATGAACAGATGAATCGCGATTCACTAATTCTGATATTTTTAATCGCCACAATGAACATAGATGAAGATAATCCACGAGAAGTTTCACAGAGAAAACTACAAATTAAATTTGGGTTTAATCTATGGTATGTTTGGTTTAAGAATTCTAGGTCCATATATTTTTGAAAGTTTACTAAGTGGAAATGATTACTTTCATTTTCTTCAGAAAACATTTTAAGATACGCTCGATTATTTAAATTTATCATTACAAGCAAGATTGAAATGGTTCTAATATGACGGTGCTTCACCTCATAACATGTTGGCTTTACAAATTATTTAAATGATGCTTTTCCTAACTCATAAGTGGAAAGAAATGAATCAATCCCAGGGCCACCAAGATCTCCCGATCTGTGCGTTTTAGATTTTTTCTGTGGGGTTATGTAAAAAACAAATTGTATCAAAAATCATATCAATCCGTTGAGATTCATAAACTAGCTGACGGCCTAGCGATGGGAAACCCACTAAGCCCGCTAATGGCCGAAATTTTCATGAAACACTTAGAAAAACATATATCTAAATTCCCAAGTTTCAAAACGTGCACATATTGGTACAGATATGTGGACGATATAATAGTGGCATTTACAGGTACAAATAGGCAATTAGAATTATTTCTTAAGGAACTAATCAGTCTACATATTCCTCCCCCGGTCACGACAAAATTCCTCGTCTACTCCTTAAAAAACTCCCTCACGAAATCCATATGAAAATATATAATTACTGTTATTCCCATCAATTTTTCCCTACAGAATGGAAGCAAGGTATTGCTATCTGTATTCCCAAACCTGACACCGATCCAACCTTAGTATCCAGTTACCGTCCCATTACTCTCCTCCCAGTAATAGGTAAACTATACGAATCCCTTATTAAACAAAAACTCCTCCAATCCTCTAACAACCACATACCTGAATACCAATTTGGTTTCCTGCCCAAAAAATCAACCACCCATCCTCTATCCATTCTAACCTCCAATATCCAAACCAATCACATTGAAGGACAAAAAACAACAATTCTTTTTCTAGACATTCAAAAGGCATTTGGTTTGGCATATTGGCCTCATTTATAAGTGTTTCCTGCTGAACATTCCACGCCATTTAATCATCCTTATCCATAACTTCCTCTCTAATAGAACGTGTAAAGTTAGATTCAATCAAACCTATTCCGACCCGTTTCCAATCCATCAAGGTGTACCACAAGGATCTCCCCTCTCACCCCTTTTATATAACATCTTTTGCCATGACCTATACAACCCCAATCCAACATACTTTCATTCCTCAAAATACGCCCTTCTGTTTGTAGACGACACCGCACTAGTTACCCACGCCCGACTCTCCAAGCTGCCCAACTATCGCTCCAATCATCATTCGATGAAATCCAATCCTGGTGTTCCAAATGGCGTATGAAAGTAAACCCTTCCAAATCCAAACTGTTTATTCCCCATGACAAAATCACACCACATTCCCCATCCATTATTATTAATAACACCTACATTCACCCCTCCAACACCTGTAAATACCTAGGCGTCCTTTTCGATTCCAAACTATCCTTCAAAGCCCACGCACAATCAATAAAATCCAAGATTAAAATAAGAGCTCGACATTCCCGTGCACTGACGTATAAAAACCAAGGCATTTCCACCAAAACAGCCACACACATATACAAAACGATCTGTCGACCTCTTATTGATTACAATGCGATCCTATTCAACCACATCCGTCCTTCCACCCTCCAGCACTTCAACGTCGCCGAAAGGTCAGCCCTACGCACCCTTACCAAACTAAGACATCCTATCAACACCCTTCACAATCCTTCTAATGCTCTCCTTTACGAAACCACACAAGTCATCCCAATATCCCAACGTATAAATAGCCTTAGTGTAAAATTTGCCAAAAATCCCTTTAATGCTCCTTAATCAATTCTGTACCCCCCGAAACCCCAATATCCCCCCTAGACATAAACACCCACCAATCACGCTACATCAATTCATTAGTTCGAATCATCAAGACGGTTAAGCTAGCTAGCAAAGATATTTATTTTTTGAAACATAACTTAGAGTCAAGACAGGGCAGAAAGACCGATGTTCGATAGCCCAAACGGACAGACTAACCATTATATTCTATTTGTCAATGTTTTTAATTGTATATATAGTTGTCTGAATAAAGATGTTATTCTCTCTCAGTCTACATAATACTATACAATTCACAATGGAAATAGAAACAAATAATTCAATAAACTTTCTGGATTTAACAATAAAAAGAATAAATAATAAACACGATTTTGCAATTTTTAGAAAACCAACTCATACAGACACAACTATACATAATAACTCCTTTCACCCAACACCCCATAAAATGGCTGCATATAATAGTGTACATAGATTAATCAACGTCCCGATGAATAAACATAATTATGACAAAGAATTAAATATTATTCACCAAATTGCATATTCTAATGGATTTTCTAAAAAAATAATTGACAATATTTTAAATAAAAAGAAAAAGCAACAAACATTAAATTCAATATACCCCATGATTAAAGAAAAACAAAATAATTTTACTTCTATAACATATTTAGGACCAGCATCACTAAATAGTAAACTGTTTAAAAAGGAAAATATACAGACATCATTTAAAACAAACAACAATTTAGGTAATTTTATAAAAAACAATAAAGATCCTAATATCAAAACAAAACGTAGTGGAGTATATATGTTGACTTGCGGAGACTGCCCCAAAACTTATGTCGGTCAAACAGGACGAGCTTTCATTGACAGAATTAAAGAACATCGCGCCGCATATATCAACAATAAAAGGACATCCACATACGCCAACCACCTGCTGGACGAAGGACATTCTTTTAATGAAGAATTCAAAATTTTACACCAAGAAAGAAAAAGCAAGAAACTAGATTTACTAGAGAATCTAAAAATTAATAAAAGAAAAAACACAGGCCTTCTGCTAAATGATCAAACGGACATCAATCGGTCACCACTACTTAACATCAATATCTTACAGAATAATACCCCAACCCCCTTACCCCCACAGCAATTACTATATAAACCTGTCACAAACTTTGATTGTTACCATTTCTTCGCCTGAAAAAGCCACAGTGTGGCGAAACAAAAGCAAAAAAGCAATAATAAATTGTTTTGAAAATGTAAGTGTTTTACTTCAACAACTAAACAAGTGAATATGAATTTTCAACATATAACAGCCTCATCAGTTAATATATTAATAATACAATCTGCTAGTAATAATCTTAAATGTCTTGTAATATTTGCAAGTTTGCTATGATGACCCGGTTCATATTTTTAAAATCTATGTGAATGTTCCTCAGCTTTTATAATTATATAAACATAGCCTTTATTATTAAACAATGTTTATATTTACAAAATTACTAATCGTATAGTTTTAATTAATCCTAAGTTTAGTTCATATTAGTGTAATTATTAAATTGTATTACTTTTGTACTTGAAATCTTCTATCATAATTCACATGTAAATTTGTAACTTATTTTATGTAACGTAGTTAGTAATATTTTTCTTTCTACTGATTTGTGTAAACATTATGTGCTAACACCAAATAAATTATTATTATTATTATAGATGTGACTCCCTCTCAAGGACCTGTAGAACCTTGACGTTGGTGAGAGGGCTTGAGTGGTCCTATGAGTGGGGCGAGAACCGGCTGTTCAGTCGAGGGGGAGGCCCCTCCGTACTGAACGGATAGCCGGGATGCGGCCTGACATGAGGATCCAGGCGAATAACAGGTCAACCGCGCATCGTTGTGGCCGCGATGCGAGGATGTGCACAAGGCTACCCGCGTGTTTGTGCCGTGCGTGGAGACCCGTAAGGCAGGACAAAGGGAACCTGGTGGCTGAGTCGCCCTCGTGATGCGTCACGTACGGCGGCAACACTCCACTTTGGCCCTGAGTTCTCCCTAAACGGGTGGTCGGAACTAACCCACTCCGATCAATCGGCTGCGTTGTAAGGTCAGAATTACGACAGGGTGAGCCCCTGGGGGCGAAGGGGCGCTCAACGGACCCAGCACATGTGCCAGGCACCCGTTCGAGTGCAACCCGTCCTTGGTGACTATATCCCCTTGGTAGCCCTGGCGATCAATTATCGACGTCCCCAGTGCGGGCTCCGTGGCGGGTGGGGAGCCAAAGGGATGAAGTACTATCCACTAGCATGGACAATAGAATAAACAAAATAACGTTAGTAGCAGGCAGGTCGCAAGATCAACCTGCTACTACGAAGAAGACAACTAATGTGGGTGAGTCCCTGAATTCCCCGCAACAAACAGTGGCTGCGGGCGGATCAACTGATCCACCCGTCACCACAAAAGAAGCCGGCCCACAGAAGCAACCCCCAAAAAGGAAGCGCATTTGTGGAGCCGAGCTAAAGCGCAGAAGAAAGGTCAGGGAGGCATTCGCTGCTGCAAAGACAGCCAAAACCCCCAAGACCCCTTCTGGTAAAGAAGTGCGCCCCCCAGGGCAGGCTGGCAACCCAATGCCCAAAGACAAAGGGATGCTGCCAACTGGCAGCGCACAGAAAAAGAGGAATCGATCCGCTGCCTCTGAGCCATCACCCGGTCAGCCCAGGAAGGTGGCAAAAAGGCAGACGGGAGATCCTTCAGGAAGAATGCTCCGAACCCACCTCTCTCGAGAGTAAGGAGCGACGGGACCAGCTACAAGGAGGCTGCCTCTAGGCACCTCCGAGTAGCCATTATAGACCAAAACAACCCCTTGGGCAAAATCACCAAAGAACAGGTAGCAATGGTCGAAAAAGCAATGCTTGAGGAGCTGGACAAGTTGCTCGACTCCTCAGACCACATCCCTACATTTCAGGAATGGGCACACTCAGGGGAGATACTACGTATCACCTGCGATAATGAGCCCGCCCTGAAATGGCTCAAGGACGTAGTCCCCCGTCTACCATCACTGTGGGAAGAGGCCAAACTGACTGTCGTCCAGGTCGACCAGCTGCCAACACTGACGAAAGCTCGTCTGTGGATTCCGGGACAACCGGAAAACATAGACCTGGTAAAGAGGCGGTTGGTGGCACAAAACGCCGCAATGGAAATAAAGAGCTGGTGCGTCTTCCACATTAAAGAGAAGAAGGAACCCTTGGGCCACCTACTTGTCTTCGGGGTAAGAAAAAAGGATGCCCAGTTCATCAAAGAAAAGGGAGGGAGGATTAGCTATAAATTCTCCACTCTCCCCATAAAACTGGCTAAATCAGCCATAACAGAAACACTCGGGTGGAGGTCCCGATGGAAACGGAGGATGGAGGCACACCGGGCGGAAGCCAGGAGTGCGCCCCCTCCATCCCAGAGGAGCCTTCACAACCGTAAAGGTGATACAGTGTAACCTGCATCATTGTAGCCCAGCCGTGGCAACCCTTTGCCGCCACCTCGACACTATGCCGGACACAATAGCCGTCATCCAAGAACCATGGATTGTTAAATCCAAGGTTTGTGGATTTGGTAAGTTAAATGGGAACATATTCACACATCCCACAAATAATAAGCCTAGATCATGTATTTACATACCTAAGCATATCACATCCTATCTTATGCCACAGCTTTCCACCAGTGACATCACAGTGGTAAGGCTGTCAGCAGGAGACGGCAACAAAGACACCATTCTGGCGTCAGTTTACCTCCCTCACGACGCCCCCGCACCAACCAGGGGGCTGGAGCAACTCGTGCTACACTGTGAGATGGAGAAACTTCACCTCGTCATTGGCTGCGACGCTAACGCGCACCATATCATGTGGGGCAGCGTGGACACCAACAACAGAGGTAAGTCACTACATGAATTTATCATTAGTAACAATTTAGAAATACTAAACCGAGGCTCTGAACCCACGTTCGTGACAACTCGGAGCCAAACTGTAATAGACATTACATTAGCGACTAGCGGTATCTCAAACAAAATCCACGACTGGCATGTATCACCGTCGGTTTCAATGTCAGATCATAGGTGGATCAAATATACACTAACACATACAATTGGTAAGAAAACACGTTACCTTCGCAACCCGAGACTAACGGACAGGAATGCCTACATAGACAACCTCTCGCGGAGTCTGCGAAAGAATTCTAAACAACAGTCAGACTGGATGGTCTATAAAAACATCCAACAAGACTACAAAAAACTAATAAGGCAAAAACAAAGGGCAGTCTGAAGGTCTTTTTGTGAGGAGGTTGACACCACCTCGGCAGTTGCAAGGCTCAAAAAGATCCTCTCCAACGATCCCTCACGACAACCAGGTTGCCTAAAATGAGAGGATGGAAGTTACTCTTCTAACCTCTCGGAAGCAGCTGAGATTCTCATCAACACCCATTTCACAGGATGTACGAACACCTCCGATGAAGGTTGGTCAGAACCCACACCCTCAAACCCCTCCAAGGAGGATTGGGAGGTGGCAGATCACCTCACGGAAGGGACACGTATAACCTGGGCAATCAAAAGCTTCTCACCATTTAAAGCGCCAGGCTTGGACGGTATATTCCCGGCCCTCCTCCAATGGGGGCTGGACATATTATCAGCCCACCTAGCCAAAATCTTCAGGGCATGTATTGCGTTCAGATACATCCCTCTAGCTTGGAGAGAAGTAAAAGTTATCTTCATACCGAAACCTGGTCGTATAGATTATACACTAGCCAAATCACACCGCCCAATTAGTCTAACGTCATTTCTTCTGAAAACGTTAGAGAAATTGTGCGAAAGACTAATTCGCGAGACGGCTTTGATTACGAATCCGATCCACGCTAACCAACATTTATACACTCAGGGGAAATCAACGGAGTCGGCTCTGCACACTGTTGTAGACCGAATCTAAAGATCTCTGGACAACAAACTGCAGCAATGGAAGCAATGCTCTGCCTTCCACCTCTCGATTTATACGTAGAGGAGATGGCAACGGCGGCAGCACTACGCCTAAACTCAGTTGGACTCTGGTACAAAGGAGGCAGGGCTGGCAGACACTGTCACCTTTTAGAGGAGGCTGTCAAAAAGACACCCCTCTTTGGAAGGTAGACAGACAATTTGCCACCCTGCTACGTCTTCAATAGACCCTATAATGTATCGATAAAAAGAGGAACCGGGAGTGCAGAGGGTGGGGAAACCCTCCGAATTTACACCGATAGTTCTAAAACCAAAAGAGGATCCGGGGCGGGAATTTACTCGCAACAAATAGACCTCTCATTATCTATACCCCTAGAGAAGCACACAACTACTCTGCAAGCAGAGATCGTTGGCATAATCCAAGGGGCGAAAGAAATCCTACACCGAGACATCCATGATAGGAACATCCAAATCCTTACAGACAGTAGGGCAGCAATACTAGCAGTGAGTAGTCACAAGATCACCTCAACACTAGTAAAAGAATGTCACAACACCCTTAAACAAGCAGCACAATCAAACAGTATTGAGCTGCGCTGGGTCAAGGGACACAATAATGAAGAAGACAACAGCAAGGCAGACGAGTTGGCGCGAGCTGGATCGGTTCTCAGTGATACCACGGACGGGCCCCCGATCGCGCCAACACCGAAATACCTCACTGATATCCTCAAACAGAATACTCTCAAGATGCTAAAACAACGTTGGGACAACATATCAGGCTACAGACAGGCCAAGGAAGCAATACGCTCACCCAATCTGAAAACAGCTGAATATTATTTGCGACTATCCCGAGGGAATCTGCGTCTTATCACAGGTATCCTTACGGGTCACTGTCAGCTAAGGAAACACTTATTTACTATGGGACTGGTGGAAACCCCCATATGTAGAGCATGTGAAGAAGAGGACGAGACAGTGGAACATGTGTTAACCACCTGCCCGGCTCTCGCCCCCCTTAGAGAGTCCATGCTAGGGGAGCTCTGGCCGAACATGGCCAACATAAGGGATAACCCTCCAAGCGTTGTGCTGTCCTTCGCTCGCCACCTTGGGTGGCTAAATGAGTGATAGAACAACGCAGGGCTGTCCCAGTCAGGGCACAATGGGCCTAGTGAGGCCTAAGTGCTCTGGTCAATGATTTGATCACCCTTGGCAAACTCAATCCAGATCCAGATAGATGTGACTCTGTATCCGATTACCTTTCCTATACCATCTAATATATATATATTTTCCTGTGTTTGTATAGGGAATAGTATATTGTATAATGAGCATACAATGATACTCATTGCCCACGATTATGAAATTCATACGAGTGGGCAATGGTCATTGTATGCGAATTGTACAGTATACTTTTTCTACGATTATACATATGAATTAAAAAATTCAAATATAGATTTCTACTAATTGACATTGAACGAATTTTTTTTTATTAAAAATATACGTGATATTGATACAGTTACGAAATGTTCTTGGAGATCATGTATATGATGGAACATTTATCGTAGGGTTTAATTTTGTAAAAAAACTACTCTCACTATTATTACTTACCATTATTTTGCGTAATTTTCAACACACTCGTAATTTTATTTTGACGTCTAATTTCACGTCAGAAAAGTCAATTCAAAAAACAAATTTTATAATGTTCGTATAATATTTGCGTGTAATTGAAAAACTTTATTTTTTAAATTTAAGGAAATTGACATGTATTAATTATAAAAAACGTTTAGCCTAATTCAATATTAATATTATTAATACTATGTTATTGTAATATCCCTCTCCTGTTTAACTATTGTAGCACTAGGGCTCCAATAGAAATATTGTAACACTAGTGCTACAATATATATATTGTAGCACTAGTGCTACAATGGTTGCTATGACAATGAATATATAATATATACATAACGTACAATGTACTACATTGTATAATCAAAAAGTAACCTACAATTATGTTATTTTAGTATAGGAGTAGAAAAACTATATTGGCTGCAACTTTTCCTGGATCTTTAAGTTGACTAGTTTATGGAACAAGGTATCTTAATTAACTGAATCAAATGTCCCCGCAGGTCAATAAATAAGCACGGATGGTAATAATTTTTTTAAAAGTATTGCTGGATTTTGGAGACCAAGTCACTGACTGCATCGTATGTTCTCATTTTTTTTCGGAAAGAATACTGCCTTGAGGGAGTATGATTTTATATTCTAGCCACCACTGAAGTCTGTTTTTTTATAAGTCGTTCAAAGAGTTTTGTAAAGTTGGAAAGTAGAGCAATTGTCGCCACACTGTTCCGATTGGAGTAGTTTTATTAATGTTGCTGCAAAATTGTATCCATTTTTTTTTTGGCTTTTGATATACAAAGTCTTATTTCAGCTAATTTTTTCTTGGCCTCAATGAATGTGACAAAATTAGAATTTTACTTGTATTCACATAGGGCTTGTTTTTTTATTAACGGAATCCCGGCATTCACCGTCCTACCATGAGCGGAGGTGTATTGTAGTTAGTGATATGTAATTATTTATTGTCAAGTATTACAAAATATTTTAAATAAAAGGTGTAGATAATATGTGAATAAAATTTCATAATTATTTTAGGTTCTGTGTTTAATATTATTTTAAAAAAATAAGTTAATTATATAATGAATAATGAGAATAAAATAAAATAAAAATAAAATGAGAATTTGCATTCAATATTCTTTTGCGTAAAATGCAGGGTTTCTACATAATTTGTAATTATATGAGCGTATACCTATGACTGAACGTCAACGTTTATTAGCAAAATTCATTGAGGTTAACTTATACATAAAATGATTTTAAATAGTTATGCGATAGTAATATAGATCGAATGTTTAAAATCAATAGAGCTGAATCTTTAAAATAAAATTCGTTTTCAAATAAAACTTTAAATTTAAGCTTTAAGTATAGAGAATCAAGTATAATGACGATATTGACATTTGTTTCATTAAATTTTCTGTGGTCAATGTCATTTTCGTTGGCCAGAAATGTTAAGTTTTTTGTTACTATAAATATATGCTGAATGATTGCCTCGGAATATTAAGCTCGCTTATGATTATTTGACAATTCCACCTTGGGTAATTTAGGACATCGGTACGACCTAAACGGGTATTTTATCAGCAGTGTTTATTTCATTCTTCGTCCTTCGCTTTTTCGGTATAGATCGTAGCCTTTAATATGATATATATAAATATCAAGGAATTTCGAAACTAGTTTACAAATTGCGTTATTTTTCTTGCCGTTTTTAAATTATGAACATTACTGTTTATGTTAATATTATTTCTGCGATTTAGCGTATTTATGTTAATTTAGTAATAAAATAAAATAAAGTTCTTTACTTTGTAGAAAATGAACTAATAATTGGAAAAAACTCTAAAACATTTCGTAAATCTACAACAATGAGTCTCACTAAGACTACAAAACAAATCACGAATTGAAACAACTTCTCTGGCTAATACCTCGTCAGATATTGAATTATACAAAAGTAATTTGCGTGTTACAAATAGCATTTCTGTAAAATAAACTTAGAAAAATAATAATTAAATGCATGTTAAACAGTTTGTAAATGAATATGGCGAGAAAAATTATGAATAATAATATTATTCAATTATGCACTAAGTACCTTCCTTAATCTCG
The DNA here is from genome assembly GCA_963969525.1 of Ontholestes murinus. NCBI lineage: Eukaryota > Metazoa > Arthropoda > Insecta > Coleoptera > Staphylinidae > Ontholestes > Ontholestes murinus. Next base: position 36,869,884 of record OZ018393.1, on the reverse strand, counting down.
AACGTGATTATTTATGTAGAAGTCACTAATTCGCCTCAGTTATAAATTCTGACCATCAGTCGATTATACTTCACCATTGTTACTTTCCCTATATAATATATATATAGGGGGAATACTGTTTTCGTGTTTTTATATATACTATTTAGGGAAACTAATAACTATATATACTATATAGGGAAACTAATAATTATAGGTTTTAAACACTATAATTATATATAACTATATATAACTATATATATAGTGGTTAAAAACATAGTAAGTGTTTTATTCAGTGAAATGTATAATAATGTACTTTTTGAAAATAATGCTGCGTCAGAGACTGTGGATTTTTATGAAATTCAATGAATAAAATTAAAAATATTTTATCTATATGGCTTTGATAAAAACTTTACTTAGCAACCAGTAAATAATTTGCACAAATATTAGTCGCCATTATCATTTGTGGGTAAACGTTATTTGTGAGCGTTAAACTGCTATAAATTGCAGAAACAATGTATGATAGTGAAAGTAGTGACATTAAAAAAATTTCCTCCGATGTCGAAGAGCCCGCGACGGCAATCCAATGAAATATTTTCAATAACAATACTTGTTCTTATATGGGAATATATATATATAGAAGATTCGATCACTTCCAATCCTATTTGGCGCGACAATACTGCTAATCAAGTAAATGTTACAAAAATTCTTCCTGAAACTTCTTCTGTTTCGACGACGCCAAGAATTATCATAGAAAATAGAACACACTGCAGAATTAACATTGAGGTAGAAGCAATTACAATAGAGCAAAACCTTTGCAAGAATATGTCGGCCTATTCGTACAACATGCAGTTATCGTTGAAATTTTGTGCTGTAAAATTTTCATGTGTCAAATTGGACATTTCTGGGCCTTAAAAACAATTTGATATTTACGTGCCTTTAAAACCTAAAAAAGAGACTTTTGCAACGAAAATTCATGCAAAGCGCCTTATTTCCTTTTGTTTCGGTTGTTCTCATGAAAACATATTTTGTGACTGACGTTCTTAATTCATCGACCTATTTAAAAGTGAATCTCTTTGCCACCATTTGGCATCAAAATTAATTCGATTTTTTTTAAATAAAGGATCTGGTGCGATTTAGGTGACCAGCACGTATATGGTAACCTCTTCCTATATGACCACTTGAGTTATCCTTCAGTTTTAACATTTCTGAAAAATTCGTCGATGTTTGTGATTGTGCATGCTTACACGTATTTTGTAAATATGAAAGAAATTAATTAATATTCAATTAAAAATTTGTGATATTGCCACCATAGTAATTTCCCTATATTTTCTCGAAAGCTATAAGGCTATTCTTAACAATTTGCTTAATTTTGGATTCTTTACAATTATTTGTTATATAAATTTCATGTTACACTTATAATTTATTAGTAATAGCAAGTTAGGAACATTACGAAAATATGTTTTAATAAAACTTGTTCAGTTTCTCATTCCCTTTCACTTGTGTTTGAAAAGTTATGTAATATTTTTGAAATTTCACTGAGGGTGGAGTACACCTTCCCAAAGCCGGGACGTTTTGGGGCTCCTGGTTTATGAACTTCTGGCATGCCGTTGTCTGTTCTGTACATGCACGACCATCAATCTTTGTCTTCGGTGACTTTCTCAAAAATACTGAAAAGATTCAAAAGGGCTTTGTTTTCATGTTCACAAACATCTGAAGCGTGCTCGAATAGTTCATGGTACGGCACGGTCCTAAACAATTCAATGTTGGGTCGGTACGTGGTTTATGACAGGGGTTCGTAACGAGTCATATTTGTGAATCTCATAAAAGTTATGCTAATAACTAAATGAAGGTGAATATCAATGAATGAATACAAACTTGAACATAAGCTGATTATGACAATGAAGACAAAATAATTGGAGTCCGATATTTTTGTGAAATTAAATGAAATAATCAAGTTTCGACGTTTTCAATAAATAAAGCGCTGGTAAGAAATCAGCCCGGTAAATAAGTACATTTCGTTTACATGAATGACAATAGCATAAATGCAATAATGTGTCGAAGAAAATATGCCATATATACAAATTCCTTACATCTCTTGATGTCCGTCTTCTAGGTGCATGACGAAGCACATGCAATGTGGCTTCTTTCTGTGATAAATACTAGGATTCATATCTTGGGTGATGTCTTGCCACCCTCTGTATGAGTGAAAGAGGATCTGGTTGTTGTGATGGGCCAGGTATTAATCCTGCGATGAACCCGATGTTGGTTGGGCACTAGTTTTGCGATGAACCAGCTACTGTTAAAGGGTTTAGAATATTCCCGTCTGGTAGGTGCGCCTGGTGGAGCACTAGTCATACTATCACCCATTTGCTCTTAAGGGAAATGAACTGCCTGTGTACCGTCGGGTGGATGCGCCTAGTGGAGCATTATTCGTACGATGTGAACCATCTGGTATGACGTTCTGGTTGGCATATTATGCTAATCCGAGAATAAGCCCGTACGATTGCATTTGGGCGCCAAAATGGAAAACTGCCCATTGTCAGATCACTAGCGGTGGCAAATAATCGTCTCGACGCCTTAATTTTGAGACCTTTCTTCCTTAATTAAGCCAGCATTGGAGAAAATGATGAAACAAAATTTTTCCCTGAGTGACAGACATGATAATTTGTTACCGTACGGTGATCTTCAACCCTTTTTATCCAATTTTAAGTTTCTTTTAAACAAAAAGTTCATAATGTTTTTCACAGATGTATAATGTGATTACATAACAAAAACATTTTTAATCACTCACGGGAACGAATTCTATGCACTGTGAAGCATCTATACACTAGTTGGAATGAAATACACACTAAAGTGTTCGTAATTAATCCACAACTGACTGGAATTTCGCGCACTTGACGTCCATAGGTTTTTATTTCTGTGAATATGGTTCGCGACTAGTTGGTGGTGCTGTGACGAGATCTTCGATGTTATCGTTGCCCGCTTCCGTATCTTCCCGTCTGATCGGTAGACGACTCCTGCGGTGACGTGGTGGATTCGATTGTGGAATGGCATGATACGGTGCAGGTCATATCTTTTCTGCATGAACTGTGACGATTTGTCTGCCTTTTTGAATACGAAAATCACTTCTTCGATGATAAAGTGCCCCAGTCATTTCACAGCAAAGCCAGCAGGATTATTGGGCTGGTGATTTTGATATATACCGGCTGGCCTCGTTGAAACCGTGCTTCCTCTTCACAGCTGATGTACCGGCGTTGTTGATTTTGCATAGCAGCCAGGCGTCCCACTCTCTTTCGCAAATGTGGAGGTTCGTACCCTAGAAGAGCTTTACCCGAAGTAATTCCCGTGATTGTATTTGCTCGTATTCTTTATTGGAACGAACAGAATGGGTTGAATGAATCTGGCCCATTCATTACCTGGCTCTTTTTGCACTTTATTGTGCAAACACTTTTTTAACTCTTGAGTGGGTCGTTCAGCAGGATTGGCGGATGATACACTGGAGTATAAAAAGGTGTAGCATCCCATCGGAGGCATTGTTGTTTTCACTTGGGGAAATAAGTTATTGATTGTTATTGGAAATAATTACCTGCGGGTACCCAAATCTGTGGAATACCTGCTTCTCCAATAGGCAAGTAATTATTCCAGTTCGTGCCTGCCCTATCGCAAATGCTTCCACTTATTTTATAAACAAATTTGTGACGACTAATATGGCGTTGATGTGTTGTAGTTTCCTGAAGTGATCCTATTAAATCTACGGCTATTGTGTGAAAGGGTGCGACCGGAATTCATGCTTTAAGGGGCGCCGCTCGTTGTGGCTTTCCTCTCTTCGTTGCTATGCATATCAAGCAAATCTGGACATAACGCCTGGTGGAATTGTTGACCAGTTGTATTTTGAACAAATACAACGAATATGGGATGTATTAATGCATCTGCGACATTTTTCGATCATATTAATTTATCCCAGTCGTTGTTTTTTAGATCGGCTAAAACTCGCAAAATTTCTTGTGTGTGAATATCACCTTCCTATATATATATATAGCTTGAAATTAAGATATGCAAGTGATTAATTATAAAAAATAATGTATAATTTAAAACTCAATTTCAAACTCAATAGCAATAAATATATACATAATAAATAATTAAATAATACGTTTAAGATCATTATAATGTTGCGATTAGCAAATATTGTATTTTTTGCATTTTGGGCGCTGTTGTGTACAAAAAATATTTATGAAAACTCCTAGATGTTAGTTTTTAGAAAGCCAAACATTATGATACGGCCATCATGTTTTTTGTCTCCTCAGATTTTAGTGACATTCGTTGATTTTATTCAAACAATAATATTGCAAAAATAATGTTAATTTTTATAAATTTAACATTCTCTACAATGATTGATGATATTAAGTTGAAATAATGTTTATGAATTTATAATTATAGATAAAAACAACTAAAATTTTCTAATAAGTTTAACGATTATTATTGCATTGAATATTTATTAAAATGTGTTTCTAACATTTTTCTTATTTTATTTCCATTACGAAAAGACAAATCAATGGTAAAGGTCTACACTCACTTCCTATGTACGAAATTTTACTAAAATTTTCAGTTCTTCAGATTATCAAATAAAGCTTATGTTCAAAATTTTATTAAAAAGACACACAGTATATTTCCGTTATAATGAAATTTCTAATACAAGAAAACACAATCGCAATACTCTCTTGTAGCCAAGTATAGTTTATTTTAAATAGACTATTGCAAAAACGTTTTAAAATCAATCCATATGCCGTTTTTAAAAAAACATATTTTTAATTTACAGAATATCTTGTATTTATGGATCAGCTAGCTACGAGGAGATTGGTATGATATAAGTGAAAAATAAATAATTTTGAAATTAGATTTTTATTTTGTTAGAAAGAATAAAACTCTATACACATTTATTTTTTAATAATTTAATTCAAAAAAATGTACAAACTAATGTGTGTTTCATTCAGCAATTACAAATTGCTTTTAAAAAACAATTATATTATTTTGTATTTATGGGAAATGCTTATGTGACATTTTAAAAGTCCCTTATAAATTAGTAATGTCTTTTGACAAATCTACTACAACGTTGCACTCAAACTCTGATACCAATCACCACTCCCTAGTCCACAGATATTCATAAATTCAATATTGCTAAAACATTTTTTTAATGTGTTTGAAAGAATTAAACTATACAATTAGTTTTAATAAGAACCTATGATGGTATGTAATTTGTGTGCCGGTGACACCATCGATCCTTATTTCGTTCGAAATAAGGAGGAGATGCCCTTACCAGCCATGGCCTATGTTGTCCATAAATCTCAATTCATTTTTGTTGCCAAAAATAACGAGATTTAGACAGATACGCTACTTAGGCAAACAATTGTCGAATAGCATTAAAAAACCTATAGTTTCATTTATCGAACACAATAAAAAAATATTGAATTTGAAATTGTATCATGTTTAAAATCTACCTTATTACTATCTTAGAAAACCCATTTGTTTGTAGAATAATTTGTATTTATAAACAATCATTTTGTAGCACTTTAAAAGTCCCATAGAGGGAAGTTAGTAGTATCTTTTGACGACTCTGAAACTACGCCGTGCTCAAACCTTGACACCAATCATTACTCCCTAGCCCCCAGTTATCACTGTCGTATCAGTCACCCTCGCCCCCATAGCTAGCCCATAAATTAGTACAATTCTACAAACAAAAGGGTATTTTTCTAAGCATTATTCAATTTCGAATTCAATAGTTTTGAAATGATTTTTTTATTATGTTCAAAAGAATAAAACTATACATGTATTTTTATCTACGACTATTATATAATGTAGGTATTATACTTGTGATTTTTGCAGTATAATGCCATATATTATTCTCTTAGGGAATAATGACGAGGGATTAATAGTCATTATTCCCTCGTGCACTCCAATCAAAAAATTTCTCAAATTAAATACCATGGAAACAAAATACACAAACTGAAAACAGTCAGTGTCAAGCGCGTAGTGTTTGTGCATTTCTAATGAGATGGATGAAAATGAAGAGTCTTTTACTTGTACACCTCCAGAAATTGTACAACTAGCTGCAGCAACAACATCTACCTTGATACCGGAAACATCGAAATCCATTTATAATAAAACGTACGCAACCTTCAACGAATGGCGTCTTCGAAAGAAAGCAAACTCATTTTCCGAACATGTTCTGCTGGCCTATTTCGCTGAATTAAGTGCAAATTACAAACCTTCTTCATTATGGTCATTTTTTTCAATCATTAAAACTATGTTGAGAATAAATCATGACGTTGATCTGGAAAAATATTGCAAACTACGAGCATTTTTAAAAAGAAAATCAGAAGGATTTCAACCAAAGAAGTCTTCCACTCTGACCCCGAAACAAATAAGAACATTTATTGACAAAGCTCCTGATAAAGTTTTTCTTTTACATAAGGTAAATATACCGAATTTAATCTGACTATTCAAAACTCATATTCTTATTTGCTTCAGGTTATATTAATTATTGGAATTATGGGTGCATGCCGCTCAAACGAGCTTTATGAAATGAATATTGAAGACGTGAAAGATCATCAAACACAGTTATTAATAACAATACCCAAGACTAAAACCAAAATTGTACGAACATTCGCCATAAACAGTACGTTTTACAATATTGTAAAGAAGTACATCAATCTCCGTCCGTCACATGTAAAAATTAATTAATTCTTTCTAAATTATCAAAAATCAAAATGTACAATACAACGTATAGGAAAAAACAAATTTGCAGATATTGGTAAACAAATTGCCAAATATTTAAAATTGCCAAATCCTGAAACTTATACCGGCCATTGTTATCGCAGATCATCTGCCACTCTGTACATTGATGGAGGAGGCGATATAACTGGATTAAAGCGTCATGGGGGCTGGAGATCTACACAGGTAGCTGAAAGTTACATTGATCAGTCTATAAGAAACAAGACAACTACAGCAGATACTATTGCTAAACAGATAAATAGTAATGAAGCATCTTCTTCCTCTTCAGCAACCGAAATTCCAAATATTTGTATTGAAAACTCTTCCAAATCTATTGATAGTTCTCGACCAATTCAATTTATTAATTGTACCATTGCTAGTGTTAATGTTATTGAAAAATAAAGTTGTTCGTTAAAACAAATTAATAAATTAGTCATAGATAAAGTAGAGTATACTACTCGCAATAATGGCTATTATTACCTCGGAATGTTACTCCCTCGCCGCTTACGCGGCTCGGTTCGTAAATGTTCCTCGGGAATAATAGCTATCATTATTACTCGTGGTATAATCTACTATTAATGAATAATGATAATGGTACGTAGTTTGTGGGCCGGTAGCATCATCGATCCTTATTTCTTTCGAAATGAAGAGCAGATGCCCTTACCGGCCATGGCGTGTATTATCTATAATTCTCAATTCATTTTTGTTTCCAAAAATGACGAGATTTAGATAAACACGCTACGTAAAAGAACAGTCGTCGGATTTAAAAAATCTATAGTTTTATTCTTTTGAACATAATCAAAAATTCATTTCAAAACTATTGAATTTAGTATTGCATCATGGGTTTATGGGCTAGCTACGGGGCGAGGGCGACGGCTACACAATAACTGTCCATAAATATTATTTAATCTATAAACTAATGGTTTTTAAGCATTATGAACTTTAAATTAAAATTAAACAGGAAAATATAGTTGAATTGAAATGTGTTTTAACATCAGTTTTAAAATATTTTGAATTTATGAGCAAAACATAATTAACCATTTTGTAGCATTTTAAAAGTTCCATAGAAAATAGTAATGTCTTTTGACGACTCTAAAACTACGCCGCGCTCAAACCTTGACACCAATGACTGCTCCCTAGCCCCCAGGTATAACTGTCGTAGCAATCGCCCTCGCCCCCGTAGGTAGCCCATAATTTCAGGCTATTCTATAAACGAAAGGGTTTTTTCTAATCATGATACAATTTCAAATTCAATAGTTTTGAGATGATTTTTTTATTATTTTATTTTTTATTCTGAATCCAATAATTGTTGGATTTTTTCGAATTCGATATTCTATATCAACTGAATCTACTTCCAACATCTCATCATCGTTTATGTCATCTTCATGCCTAGATTTGTTTTTAGAATAAATGGATACAAAATCAGCCAAACAGACTTTTTCCATTGATAATGGTCTTTTACTATACTTTAAGAAAATAGTATCTATAAAAATGTCTGTCGATTTGCAATCCAGTCTTTCCAAGTCTTTCTTTGACTTCAGCATCTTAACCCGTTCATTTATTGGACTAGTATTAATAAATGTACATGTACGAGGTATATATCAAAAATCACCAGTCCAATAATCCTGCTGACTTTGCGGTGAAATGGCTGGGGCACTTTATCATCGACAAAGTGATTGTCGTATTCAAAAAGGCAGACAAATCGTCACAGTTCATGCAGACAACATACGACTTGCACCGTACCATGCCATTCCGCAATCGAATCCCCCACGTCGCCACAGGAGTCGTCTATCGATCAGACGGGAAGATATGGAAGCATACAATGATAACATCGAAGATCTCGTCAAGGTACCACCAACTGGTCCCGAACGAGATTCACAGGAATAAAACCCTATAGACGTCAAGTGCGCGAAATTCAAGTTCCAGGTTGTTAATTAATTACGAACGCTTTAGATGCTGCTTCAGTGTATATAGAATTTGTCAAACATCCGCAAAAGACATTATGAAGTTTTTGTATAGAAAATATAAAATTGAACAAAAAGGGATGAAGATCATCCTACAGGATGATGGTAACATCTAGATACATCCTGTGATGCTGGACGGTAACAAATTATTATCTGCGTCAGCCAATGTTTAATTATTTTCTGCAAAACTGGCTTTATTAAGGAAGAACAGTCTCAAAAGTGAGGTGTCTAGACGATTAATCGCCATCGCTAGTGATCTGATAATGGGCAGTTTCCCATTGTGGCGTCCAAATCCAATCGTTCTGGCTCATCCTCGGATTCGCATAATATGCCAACCAGAACGTCTAAGCAGGTAGTTCATCGTACGAATAATGCTCCACCAAGAGCAGATCGGCCATCGTACAAATAGTGCTCCACCAGGCGCATCCACCAGACGGTATACGAGTATCGTAGTAGCTGGTTCAATGCAAGATTAATGCCCAACCAGGTGCACTTACCAGACTGTATACGAGAACTATCAGCAGCAGCATCTGGTTCATCGCAGAATTATGCCTGGGCCGACAACCACCAGAGCCTGTTTCACTCACATAGAAGGCGACTAGACATCTCCCAAGATATGAATCCTAGTATTTATCACTGGAGGAAATCATTTTGCTTGTGTTTCATCATAAACCTTCGAAACGGACATCAATTTTGTTGTTGAAAATTAAATTTAACTTTTTCCGAAAATTTTTTCTCAAACAAACATACACAAACAAATAGTGAGTTGCCACCGTCCGGAAGATATTCTGGGTAAGTGTGTTACAGCGGAATGTCTTGTTGGGCAACAATTTTTTATGCTCTAATATTGTAACTAAACGCACAAATCCGCAGTACGGTCCAAACAGTTCCAAAAAAGAAAGCTTAAAAAGCTAACAATGCAGATTAAATGATATAAATATTAGTAGTAGGTCCTTCCGCCACGTGTCATTTGTGTATTTGTGTGTGTGTAAATTTTATCCCATTTTTAGGGGAGACATTTGAGCTGTTTATGTCAGCATGACAGATATATATAAATATACATCGGTACATTGTTTGAAAATTTTTCAACGCCATTACTACAAAAAATTAATTAATACAGATGTCAGTACACGTCAATATATCAAATATTATATATATATATATATATATATATATATATATATATATGTATTATTAAAAAGATGTACCTGAACCAGGATTCGAACCTGCGGCCTCCCGGTTTCTAGCCGAGCACGCTACCTGCGGCTAGAAACCGGGAGGCCGCAGGTTCGAATCCTGCTTCAGGTACATCTTTTTAATAATACATAAAATTTGCTAAAATGCCAATTGCGTTAATATATTTCAAATTGTATATGTATATATATATATATATATATATATATATATATATATATATATATATATATATATATGGTTTTGTGTTTTTTCAGGTGTTGTCCCGCGTGGAGTTTTTCGAGTTTTCTCGACGTTTCGGCGACTTCACATTCGCCATCTTCAGGAGTGTTTTGATATATTGAAATATTCAATTTAATATAATTTCAATATAACAATATATATAAGTTACCTGCCGTCCACAATAATGCTCCTTTTGATTACGAACAATGAGTGTAGTGTTATATAAACAATCCTTTGTTTCATTTAATATGAATATTATTATTTTATTGCGCATTAATTATATTTATGCTTAGTCTATCATATATTTTGCCTAGCTTGTAAGAATTATATTATAAATAGCCCGTATTTCTTTGTTAGAAGTAATTGTATAGTTAGAACTCGTACTCTGTACATGTCCGTCGTAATAATAAATTGTTTTTAAAAACTCTGAAGTAAGTCCACGAACGTTAACTGGCGCAGTCGGTAGGATTGGTTGAAGTGCCTTGAGCGAACATCATTGGTCACTTTTCGTCCACGAATTTGTCAACCGAAAATCCACAACTTGGACCTCGAAGACACTGAAAATTGGCTCACTCCACGAGACAATCGCAATCTCCATGGGCTGGATTTTTCTCATGTAAGTGCATTTATTATTCAGAGTCCGTAAACATTTTATGCATCGTACAAAAGGGTCGAGTAACCTAGCTATTCAATTCACCGCTGCATCGCGCAGAAATTTAAGACACTTAGAAATAGATAATTTACGTTTAAACTCACAAAAAATGGCTCAACAATTGAAACCGGAATACTTAGCCATGATTCCTGATTTTTACGGGAATCCCGAAATACTTTCTAGATTCATTGAAATTTGTGAAAAATTGGTCACACGCTTTTATAATCGCGATGACCCAAATGATTTTCAAAATGAATATTTAACGTCTACTATATTGTCAAAAATTAAAGGTGACGCCGCGAAAAATATTTCATCTTCAGTAATTCATACGTGGGACGATTTAAAAACCGCGTTACGTAATACGTATGCAGACAAACGCGATCATCTCAGTCTTAACGCAGAAATTACCAATTTAAAACAGTTGATCACCGAATCTCCTTTCGATTTCTATAATAGATTAAATCATTTGTTAAATTTACAAATTTCTTATGCTACTAATCATATTGAACATAATCTAAAAAGATTTCATTTAATTGAATTTTTCAATGATAGTGCATTGCGTGTTTTCTTAAAAGGTTTAAAAGAACCTTACGGTAGTCAAATGAGGGTCAAGAACCCTACAGACCTTCACATTGCTCTCAACATGCTGACAAATGATTTTCAACACGAGTTTTCTCCGCAGCAATCGCACAAAACCGATAAAATTCCGCGTCGCATTCATCAAAATAATACTCCGCGAATTCCTCCGCGTACTTATCAGCCGCCCACACATAAGCCGTCTTATAACTATAATTATAACAATTATCAGGCGAAAAATAAATTCGCTCCTAAACAAAATTATAATTCAAACTTTAATCGGAGACAAGAAACCCCGATGTCTACCTCGACTATTAATCCAAATAATAATCGAAAATTAAATTATACGGCACAAGAATTATATAACGTTGAGCAAAACAATTCTTTTTTAGGCGAAAACGCCTCGGAAAACCCAGAGAACAACTGGAATTCTTAGGTATTAAAAATAATGAAAGCTATCTTCCCCACATAATAGAAACTAAAAATAAACTCAAAATATTAATTGATACTGGGAGCACACGCTCTTTTGTAAATCCGGGAATAGCTAATAAATTCTTTAAAAATCAAATTTTTAAATGTCCATTTAATGTGACTACTATTAACGGTTCAACCCAAGGTAACTATAGTACAAAAATTAATCTAAGTCATTTATTTAGAACCGAATCCTCAAAAAATTTAGTATTCCATATTCTGAATTTCCACCGATAATCTAAAACTTTTAAATGCCCATATTGATTTAAATAAAGATCAATTAATCGCACCGGGATGCGAAATAAATATTAATTATTTAAACAAGTTCAATGAACTCCAGTATACGAAGTGTATAGTAGTAGCTGGTAGGTCTGAAACAGTTGTAGAAGTAGATATTAAAAATGTCAAAAATGGTGACATTATAATTCCATACATTAATTATGGTTCGAATATTGAGACACCACAGTGTGCCTCCAAATGTAAAAACAGCAAGGCTGTATGTACAATTATTAACCCCAATAATAACCCTTTTAAGGTATTCTTAGAACCATTGGTTGTCGATAAGATCAACGAATATGATCTTAATCAATCACCCAATTTAAATTTAATTGATACAAATAAAATAAAATTTGACTTGTCTCTCATTCGTTCAGCGCATATGAATAATGAAGAAAGACAGCAAATTACTAATTTAATTAAGGAATATTCAGATATTTTCCATATAAATAATACAGGGTTAACTTTCACAAATAAAATTAAACATCGTATACTCACAAACGATGAAATTCCGGTGTACACTAAATCATATAGGTACCCGCAAATCCATAAACAAGAAGTTGATAAACAAATTAGGGAGATGCTTTCCCAAAATATAATTCGCCCCTCATATAGCCCCTGGTCTTCACTCATTTGGGTAGTTCCTAAAAAGTTAGATGCTTCTGGTAAGCGCAAATGGCGCGTTGTTATAGATTACAAAAAACTTAATGAAAAAACAATTGGTGATAAATATCCCTTGCCAAATATCGATGAACTTCTCGATAAGTTAGGTCGTTGTCAGTACTTCACAACACTAGACTTAGCTTCTGGTTTCCACCAGGTAGAAATTGATGAAAGAGATATTCAAAAAACTGCATTCAACACGGAGAATGGTCATTACGAATTTTTGCGTATGCCTTTCGGTCTCAAAAACGCACCTGCCACATTCCAAAGAGTCATGGACAATATTTTAAGAGGAATCCAAAATGAAAAATGTTTAGTCTATATGGACGATATTATTATTTTCAGTACAAGTTTACAGGAACATATTTCTAGATTGCGTGAGGTTTTTCAACGCCTACGTAAATCAAATTTCAAAATTCAGTTGGATAAATCCGAATTTTTACGTAAGGAAGTCTCTTACTTGGGACACATTGTAACTCCGGATGGTGTTAATCCCAACCCAGATAAGATTAAAGCAATCCAAAATTATCCCATTCCGAAAACCATCAAACAAATTAAAGGATTCTTAGGACTTCTCGGGTACTACCGAAAATTTATTAAAGACTTTGCTAAATTAACCAAACCCATTACAAAACGATTAAAAAAAGGTGCAATAATTAACGTTAATGATACGGACTATATTTCTTGTTTCAATCTATGTAAAGACCTGTTAAGCAATGAACCCATTCTAAAATATCCAGATTTTAACAAACCTTTTATTGTAACTACAGACGCAAGTAACTTTGCAATTGGTGCAGTTTTATCACAAGGTAATATAGGATCAGATTTACCGGTAGCGTATGCTAGCCGTACACTTAATGATTCAGAAGTAAATTATTCGACAATTGAAAAGGAACTCCTCGCTGTCGTTTGGGCAGTTAAATACTTTCGACCTTACTTATTCGGTCGTCAATTTCAAATTGTTTGTGATCATAAGCCCCTACAGTGGCTCATGTCTCTAAAAGAACCCAACTCTAAATTAACCAGGTGGCGTATTAAATTATCAGAATATGATTATACTATTGTATACAAAAAGGGTGCAATGAATAAAAATGCTGATGCTCTATCAAGAGTTGAACTCAATCACATAACAGATCACAATGACAAATATTATATAGATAATTTTGACGAATCACTTCTTGATAATAATAATGTAATTGAAGACGATAATCAATCAATAATTGCCGAAGTTGGTGATCAAGATAACATAGATGACTTTTTAGATGAATTAATAAATGATAATGATGGTGAAACGGTTCACTCAAATCTTGAAAATCCTATTATCACCATCCCAATTTTAGAAAAGCCTGTAAATATTGGCGATAATCAAATTATAATTAGTGAAGTAAATTATTCACCCGCAAAACCAAAACGTGAGGTCTTATATAATAATAAAAAGTTACGTATTCACGTTCAATTTTCCAAAAATAACTTTGAGAAAGATGTAATAGATTTTATTAAAGAATATATTGCTCCAAAGGTAAAATATCACTTATATTTTGATAGCGATGTATATGAAAAATTTTGTGTTGTAATTCAAACTTATTTCAAAAACTCACAACTAAATTTGGTAAAATGTACAGAAAAATTATTAGATATTGAAAATGAAGATGAGACTATTAACACTGTCAAATTGTACCACGATAGTAAATTAAATCATAGAGGTATTGACGAAACATATGCCGAAATTAAAAGATATTTTTATTGGCCTAATATGAAAAATACAGTTAAAAATTTCATAAATAATTGTGAAATATGCTTGTCAAGTAAATATGATAGAAATCCACTAAAATTAAAATTTAATATTACACCTACACCGGTGAAACCCTTTGAAATCATTCATATCGACTGTATCGCGATCGAGGGATCTAAATTTTTAACTATTGTAAATGCTTTCTCTAAATACGCACAAATTTATCAATTAGAATCTTATCAAGCTGTCGAAATTGCAAACAAATTAATTCGTTTCTTTTCACATCATGGTATACCAGCACAAATTGTAGCTGATAACCATCTAGAGTTCAAAAATTCATTAATAAAGGAATTATTAGAATTACATAAAATTAAATTACATTTTATAAGTAGCCAACATCCAGAATCAAATGGATTAATTGAAAGAGTTCATTCAACAATAATTGAACACGTTCGAGTCCTAAATGCTCAAAAATCATTAAAATCAGAGTCAGCAGAAACAAAAATATTATACGCTGTTTTAGGATATAATAACTCAATTCATTCAGTTACGAGGTTAAAACCCATTGAAATTATTTCAGGTCACTTAGAAAACAATTCCCCATTTGATATTGATATAAAAAACAAAATTTTAAACAACTACGTTACAAATCACAAAGAAAAAGTAAGATTAATGTATACTACAATTAATGAAAAGCTTGTTGAAAATAAAGAAAAAACAATAAATAAACAAAATCAAAATAGAGAAGATTTACCTAATATTAATGATAAAGTATTTATAAAAAATCGGCAAAAACAATCGAAAACAAAAATCAAGTATAAACCAGAAATAATTGAATCAAAAAATGAAGAATTAAAAACCGCGAAAATTAAAAGGTCTCATCATAATCAAGTAGAAAAGATACATCTTTCAAACATTAAAAGACCCCGTAAATTAAATGATGATAAGAAAAATAAAATTGAGGACAGTATCGAACTATCCTACATAAATTTTATGAATAGTTATAAAAATGATAATAATATAGCTAACAATATAACTGAGATTCAAGATAATCTATTTACAGCACCAAAAGAATTTTCCCTTGCACATTGTGTTAGTGCTGACTTAAATATGAATTCGGGTATAGCACATGATTTTAAAATTAGGTTTGGACAAATTGATAAATTAAAGGCACAAAGGCCTAAAGTCCACTCTTTATGTTTCTTAAAAAACGAAAATCGGCATATAATATATTTAATTACTAAAAACAAATATTTTAATAAACCAACCCACAAAAATTTATTTCAAACTTTGATAACATTAAAAGATTTCTGTAACAAAAGAAATATTAAAAATCTCGCAATTCCAAAATTAGGTTGCGGATTAGATAAACTTAATTAAGATAAAGTAAAAGCCATGTTAAATTACATTTTTGGCAATTCTAATTTAAAAATAAATATTTATTTAGGGGAAATTAAAATTGATGATTCCGTTCCAGGTCCATCATGGTCGCAGTAACGCGAGCCATAGAAGTTAGAAATATTACAAGTAATCTAGGCATACTACCAATAAATTTAGGGCCGGCAAAATTAGAAAAAAGTGAGCACACATTTATCCATTATTATAACATCAGTACAATGTATGATGAATTTAAAAAACTAAATGGGCAATATAATCAATTGCAATTAACAATTAGAAACATATCGACATTTCAGAGAGATTTTCAGAATTATGAAAAAATATTGAATTATTTAAAAGAGGATTTGAATGATAAATTCCAACAATTTAAAATAACAAAAAGAAGCCGAAATAAAAGAGGGCTTATCAACGGGTTAGGCACCGTAATAAAAACCATTACCGGAAATTTAGATTCCAATGACGGTACTAAATTTGAAAATATGTTAAACCACCTTAAAAATAATCAAAATCAAATCGAAAATCAGATAAAATTTGGGTATAGTCTTAACAATGAAATTATTAGTAAGTTTAACAAAACATTAAAAAGTATTGAACATAATGAAAATTTATTGAAATCAAGAATTATGCAATTGCATGCTATTCTAAAAGGAGAAATCGATCATCAACATGTACTTTTTATAAAAGACATCTTTAATCAATTGATAATATCGTATACGACAATCCAAAATATATTTCAAACAATAGAAAATTCGATTATGTTTTGTAAATTACACGCGATTCACCCTAGTATTATAAAGTCATCCGAATTTCTAAGTATTCTGCAAACTATCTCGGGATTCTACGGAAACCAATTACCTTTTGACGTAAGGCTAGATAACATATTAAATTTTGAATCTATATCCAAAGTAAATTGTTTAATTAAAGAAATGGTAATTCAGTATTTTATATTAATTCCAATTAATTATGAAATAAATTTTGAACTATATTATCTAAATTCAATTCCTACTAAAATTGAATCAGATTACTTGACCATTGTACCAAACACAAATTACGTTTTAAAATCTGAAAATAAGATTATACCTCTGAATAATGGATGTACAAAAACAAAATTGTACTACCAATGCCCATCTCACTTGCCGCTGTCAACTTCGATTAAATGCGAAGAAAATATTATCAAATCTGGAAAAGTGGACGATTGCCAATTCACAAAACTGGAGATTTTTGGTAATCACCTGGAGCACCTGCCTCACACTCAACAGTTCCTGCTAGTGTTTCCACATAAAGACCAAATAAAAATTAAGTGTCAAAAACAAACTGAAATTAGGGAACTAAGTGGTGTCTATTTAATAAAACCAAACAAGTGTTTAATAATCTATAAAAACAATGAACTGCATATACAAGACTCAAGTTCGGGAGGTCCTGTGTTAATTAATAATGTTAAAATAAAAATTAATAATCAAAATCTAACTGACTTCAGGATAAAGCTTCGCCGATTAACCCTTCAAGATACACCTGCAGTTCAACCCCTACCAACGATCCAAAATGATTGGGATTTCGTCAGGCCCAGTATGTGGACCATAGTAATCTACATCATCATATGTGGAGGAGCGTTGTTCCTGTTCATCAAATGGAAACGAAGACAAGGAACAACTCCCGAAGTAGACCAACCCCAGGCCTACGAACTTCATCTTCCAGGGGGAGCAAAAGTCTAAGGGTGGAGGAGTTACCTGCCGTCCACAATAATGCTCCTTTTGATTACGAACAATGAGTGTAGTGTTATATAAACAATCCTTTGTTTCATTTAATATGAATATTATTATTTTATTGCGCATTAATTATATTTATGCTTAGTCTATCATATATTTTGCCTAGCTTGTAAGAATTATATTATAAATAGCCCGTATTTCTTTGTTAGAAGTAATTGTATAGTTAGAACTCGTACTCTGTACATGTCCGTCGTAATAATAAATTGTTTTTAAAAACTCTGAAGTAAGTCCACGAACGTTAACTTATATATATATATAAGAATTGTGATTTAGTGGCCGGAGTAAATATATTAAATCAGTTTATTGGGTAATCGGTCAATAAGTGAGGTTATTTACTAAATGCTCTTTATTCTTTGCTGATATTTCGGGAAACTATGTTCCCTTCTTCAGGGCGCTACAAGGTATACCATAAACATTATAATTATAATAACAATAACTTAAACTTACAGAAACGAGGCTAGTAAAGTCCCATCTTAAAAGCTGGACATTTAGACGTCACGGAGATCATTACTTTCCCTATACACGTAGTATATAGGGGGAGTATTGTTTTCGTGATTTTTTTTTCAAATTTTTTTTTTGCGGAAATATCCGTTTTGAGGTCCCCTGAGTCCATTGCACTGATTTCTGGAAAAAAAAATTCTGTGTCTGTGTGTGTGTGTGTGTGTGTGTGTCTGTCTGTCTGTCTGTCGGTGGGCACTGTATCTCAAAAACGAATGATCCGATGGGGATGAAACTTTAAACTTAAGGTTTTGTCGTTAAAAACTAGAGCTGAAAAGCTTTTGGTAAATATTCATAAACCGGAAGTGGATGTTTACTCGAGGCATTTTTTGTTTTTTCGTGATATTTTTCTAAATATGAAAAACTTTAAAAAACGATTCAAACAAAAGTTAAAGGAAATAAAAAACTGAACAAGATTTATTCGAACATGTTTTTCATAAAAATTTTAACTTTTGAGAAAAAAAATAAAAATTGAAAATTTTGACATTTTTTGACAATTGCTAATAAACTATTGGAGTTACATAAAATTTATATCTGGAATAATTGTAGAGAATTTAAAAATGAACAAATTATTAAGAATAATATTTTTGCGTAAACCTCATAGTTTTCGAGAAAAATATAGGGAAAGTACTATGATGGCCACATCACCATTTTTTAATGTTATAGCCAACTGATAATTTTTAAATTATTAAAGGTAAGAAGCAAACAGAAAAACTGTGTTATTTATGAACAACTAGGTGGTAATTTAAGAAGATACAGTGTGTAAAGTGATGGGGTTTCCTATAGGGAAAACTTTTTTAATATGAATTTTAGGAAAAAACTTATTCTTTATAAAAAATTTTGCTTGTTCGAAACCCCTTATGGTCAAAGAAAAAAACAGTTAACACTTAAGATAAGATAAAAAATTGAAATTATGTCGAGTTGTTGATTTCAAATATGACTGAAAAACTCGGACTTAGTCATATTTAAAATCAACAACTTGACATAATTTCAATTTTTACTTTCCCTATATACGAAGTATATTTAGCGGAAGTATTTTTTTCGTGATTTTTTGAATATCCGTATTCTAATTTCTGGAAAAAAAAAATTGTGTGTGTCTCTGTCTGTCTGTCGGTCGGCGCTGTATCTCAAAAACGAATGATCAGAACTGAAAAGCTTTTGGTGAACAATTATAGACCGGAAGTGGATGTTTATTCGAGGCGTTTTTTTTTTCGTGATATATTTCTAAATATGAAAAATTTTAAAAAACCGTTCAAACAAAAGTTAAAGGGAATGAAAAACTGAATAAGTTTTATTAAAACATATTTTTCATAAAATTCTTAACTTTTGAGAAAAAAAATAAAAATTGAAAATTTTGACATTTTTTGCCAATTGCTGGTAAATTATTATAGTTACATGAAACGTGTATTACAAATAATTGTAGAGAATTCAAAACTGGACAAATTATTAAGAATAGCCCTTTTGCGTAAACCTCATAGTTTTCGAGTAAAATATAGGGAAAGTACTATGATGGCCACATCACCATTTTATTTATCTTATCTTAAGTGTTAAATGGATTTTTCTTTGACCATAAGGGGTTTCGAAGCAAGCAAAATTTTTTATAAAGAATAAGTTTTTTCCTAAAATTCACATTAAAAAAGTTTTTCCTATAGGAAACCCCATCGCTTTACACACTGTATATATATGCAGCAGAAACAAGTTCCGGAGAAGGAATTTAAAATTAGTGTAATAAATAGCAGAGGCTTCGAACTTTTTGGTAGTTGGGGCAACGATCATAATAAAAATAATTTTGCGGCGTCATTACGACTGTAAATGAATCGTTATTTGTATTACTTCCAATAAATATAAAACTTCTACAACTCGGTATTCATATTACCTTCAATAAATAAAGAAACCGCTACAACTGGTGACCCCTAAAGATACGAACACGATGGTCGATCAAAGTGGAAGTACGATGGATCTACAAATGGAGCCACAACAAATAACTCAAGTAACCGCTAATATAAAGCTTCCGGAGTTCTGGCCCATGAAGGTGGAGCTATGGTTTCCTCAGGTAGAATCAATTTTTCAAAGTAGAAAAGTGACGCAACAAAGACAGCAATACCACTATGTCATATCATACCCGTATAACATATTAAAGGAGCAACTCATCAACCGGATGTCAGTGTCAGAATCAAAACGTATACAAAAATTTTTCGCGATTGACGACATCAGTCACTTGCGCCCAGAACAGATTTTGAGAAACATGCAGCAGCTATTAGGACCAAAGAGTATGGATCCTTCCATAATCAGACAATTGTTCATCCAAAAGATGCCACGACAAATTCAACGGTTTTTAACGGCGCACAGTGCAGGTACAATAGAGGAACTTGCAAACCTGGCAGAGAAGCTCGTCGACATCCCAGACAAGTCAACGGTCAGTGTGGCTGCACTATCAACAGAGCAAGAAGGATCTACACTTGAAAGGAAGTTAGATGAGTTAATAGCCGCCTAAAGCTCAAAGGAATCGCGTATGACCCGCACTAGAAGTTCTTCTCCAGCAGAATACAGAGAGCCCAGCCGGTACGCAAGTCGATCCCAAAAATCTAATCGTTTAGACGCGCGACGCAGTGTAAGATGATCTCCTACACCAATGGGAGGAAATTTTTGTTGGTATCACCAAAACTTTCAGCAGAAGGCACGTAGATGTGTACCTCCATGTTCGTGGAACCCCTCTACACAAATGTTATCCACATATACATCTGCAAATTTTTCTCAAATTCTTCCAGCATGGTCTTGCAATTTTGTAAAGCTGCAATTGGTTCCCAACTATTTTTCTCACCTTCAGATTGTAGCCTCAAAAGTTCCTGTTTCTTCTGTTGTTTCTTTGCTATCCTTCTTTCATTGCGTTGTTGTTTCTTTTGAATCTGCAAATTTTTCTCAAATTCTTTCAGCATGATCTTGCAATTATGTAAAGCTGCAATTGGTTCCCAAGTATTTTTCTCAGAATCAAAGTTTTACCCATTTTATGAGCAATTCTAAAGTTTTCTTTCCTGGATTGTACCTCTTTGATATAATCTTTTCAACAGCAATTGCACAAGTGCATTGAAAATTATCGGTAACAAGTTTGCACGAATTCGACAAACAAAGTCGTATTGCTTGGCAACAGGCCCGAGCCCGAAGGGCGAGGGGCTGTTGCCTAAAGCAATACGACTGAGTTTGTCGAAAGAGTGCAAACTTGCGATAATTTACAATGCACGAGAGCAATTTATCAGACTATATCCCAACAAAAATATTACAATAACAAAAGTATTTATTGTGTATAAAAATTAATCATATTTTTGGATGGTTACGTACTTTTTGGCTGGGCGTCTTTTATCTTTTCCTGAAATACCTCTTGTGTTGTATTTCCGAATCGTATGTTTGCAATCATTTTTAAAAAGTTCACAAAAACTGACGTTTGTTAATTTTATATGACAGTTGTTTGATGTATAGCCCAATCAGAAAATTGAATAATTAATTGGGAACCAATCACCTGCCGAAACATAATGCGAGTAGAGAACCAATTACAGTACCGAAAACGAACTCTACATGAATTTGTTATCGCGGCAACAAAGTTCTCTAGAAGCTGATTGGTTATAATTCGTCCGTGTTTCGGCACGGTGCCTTTGGCGGGATATAGTCAACCAAATGTTCGACTTTGGGGTCACTTCCAGTTCGAACATCTTTTCTTGTATTTTTTTGTTTCCTCGAGATTATAGTGACCTTATTGTTGAGATGTAACGGTTTTAAAATGGTCATCTTGTTTCCAGCGTCCGAGGACTCGGGACTCGACTTGCTGTCCATGCCCAAGGGGTCCTTCTCCTTGGAAACCTTCTCCATGTCAGCGCATCCACCTTCTTGGCTTTTCAGTAATTCCTGTGCTTTCCTTTCCTTCATTTTTGCAATCTTCATTGTTTCAAACTGATGAGCAATCTCGCACAATGTCTGGATATTCTCCCCGGCTTTAGTCCAAACCTCTTTCTCTTTTATGTCCAGATCCCTCCAGATTTGATAGAGGCTTCCAGTCGGCGGTTTATCCACCTATTCGACTTCTTTGTTATCTTTAAACTTGGTATTTTTCCACAACGTGAAGGCCCAAATCTGGGGCTTTTTATCCTCTGTCAGAGTCTCCTTCAATTCCCCATTTTCCTTACAATTAGCATTAGCTTTGTGGTCTTGGAACGCTTCTACAAAGTGGTACACCTGATGGCATTTACCACAAACCAACACGTCTTGTGTTACAATTTATTTAACAGATTCATCAATGACATCTGCTTTAATATCCGGCATTGGCACTTCCTTTTCCTCAACCTTCATCTCTTCCTCTTTCTTGTCTTCAACTGCTTTAGGAGTTTCTACTTTTTCTTCTGTCTCCATTGGCTCCACTGTTTCTTTAGTTTCTGCCTCAGGCTTTTTAGATTCGGACACCTCGTCCGAGTCTATCTCGTCTTCTTCAAATCCTGTCTCATCAGCGAACCTTATTCAGAACAATTCTAAAGTGTATTAAATCCGCGAGAAGTCCGTCAAATGGACTATATTTCTCAGTTTTCTTCGGACATACGACATGTAGCAGGAAGAAATAATGTAATACCGGATGCATTCTCCAGAATTTCTCATATAAGTCGAACGAACCCAATTTTTACCAGTGTGGACCCTATAGATATAGCTAAAGCACAAAAGAGCGACCAGGAATTACAGCGTTTTTTAAGTAACCCAAACACTTTGTCTTTATTTTTACAAGTTTCCAAATTACCTAACTCTTCGTTAGTTTTACACTACGATTTTTCAACGAAAATTCCCAGACCGTTTGTACCTCAACCTTTAAGGCAACAAGTTTTGAAAACGTTGCATAACATAGCCCACCCAGGAATCCGAGCATCCAAACAAATGATAAAAAGATATTTAGTTTGGCCTGGAATGCATAAAGATGTGAAACAATTCACAATCCACTGCCCAGACTGCCAACAAGCAAAAATTCAACAACATACTGTAAGCCCCGTTTGGAACTTTCCAAAGCCCGATCACCGGTTCGGGAATATTCATATCGACTTAGTTAAGATGCCCACAGTTAATGGATTTTCATACCTGCTAACAGTCGTGGACAGATTTACAAGGTGGCCGGAGGCATACCCCTTGCGAGATGAAAACACAAATACAATAGTTAAAACGTTATATTAAGAGTGGATGGCGAGATTTGGAATACCAACGCATATAGTTTCCGATAGAGGAGCACAATTCACTTCGGAATTATACAACACATTAAGACATCCCTGATTGCGAGAGGAGGTAAAAACGACTGGCCGAGACAATTGCCAGGAGTGCTCTTAAGCTTACGTAACACAATAAAAGAAGACCTTCAATGTACGAGCGCAGAGTTAGTTTTTGGTACCACATTGCGTATGCCCGGAGAATTCTTTTTAGATGCAGAGAGATCTAGTATGGAACCTAATACACAATTTATACGAGACCTAAAGAAACACTTCAAGGCTATCTCTTATATCCCACCACGTTGCACGATAAGAAAATTTTACATTCCTACAGACACTCATGTTTATGTTCGAGAAGATAAGATAAAAGGTCCACTAACGTGCGGAGCGTCATCCTAAGTTTTTCAAAATTGAATTGAACCATTGTGATGATTTCATCTCGATAGACAGGTTAAAACCTGCGTATATTTTCCCAGAGTCTGCTTCTGCTCCTGTAAGACATGTGTCTTTTGTTACTTCCACACTGGGGGGAAACTGATGCAGCAGAAACAAGTTCCGGAGAACGAATTTAAAATTAGTGTAATAAATAGCAGAGGCTTCGAACTTTTTGGTAGTTGGGGCAACGGTCATAAAAAAATAATTTTGCGGCGTCATTACGACTGTAAATGAATCGTTATTTGTATTACTTCCAATAAATATAAAACTGTTACAACTCGGTATTCATATTACCTTCAATAAATAAAGAAACCGCTACATATATATAAATAGTCGACTCATCAATAACTGACTGTGACTCATCGCTCTATATTGAAGTTCCATCTTTCAATTTATTATGCCTCGGTCATCCTAGGATGATAGTAGAACGAGATATTCATTTCTAAACGATTCTTAGTACAAAAATGCACGATTCATAGTCGGCTCTCGATGGATGGACCATACTACTAAAATGTTGTTACATTTAGGTTAGTTTAGTAATGAGTATAACGGTAACTGAAAGTATATGTTAATGTATGTCAGTACACATACTGATACACCTTATTTTAACTTGTAAACAATAGGAAGTTAGGCGAGAGCAGAATCTATGAAGGCGTACAGGTACCGTTAAGAAGGAGTAAGCGTTTGCGATCTCCGAAGGGTTGACCCGGACCGACAAACGCTTTATCTCGGATAGTGCGGGAATCAGATAAGAAATAGCGACAAAAATGTTTAAGAGTGGAGAAAATAACTGAAGAGGAATTAAATCTAGCAATAAAAAAAATAAAATAGGAAACTATCCAGGGAAATATACAGAACTACATGCTGGAGAAGATTCCATATGAACCTATGCTAAGTTAGGTTCATGTATTGGATTAATGAATGCCTAGCGGTAAAACATAATTTTGTTCTTCTTTTTGCATTGCCCCTAATTTACGACCAGATACTATATCTTAGAAGGATTAATGTGAACAGAAAGTCTAGAAAATAGATTCTGTAGCACCGACATAAATATTCCAATAATCCTTATGGCGTCCTTGTGTTCTATGCAGATCTGTCACTAATTAATTTCAGTTCGAAAAAGATCGCCTATTATCTCGATACTAATTCAATGCATTGCTATTAAACAAATCGAATGTTGAACGAAATAGTGCTGCCTTGCTAGTGTTGCTGGCCACTCGAAGTCCTCGAAGTCGCTAAATAATGCATCATGTATTTCAAGTTGCTTGGGTTCGAAGAACGTCCACGATATTAGCCGAATCTCACAAATATATTGAAAATTAAGAACTTAATCTAATTCAACACGTAATAAAAGGTAATATAGGCCAATTGACTAAATCTGAATTTGAGAAATTTAATTTTCTCCTTCTTAGTGTAGACGTTGTCCTTAAAATACAATACATTTTACATTATAAAAAAATACAGTAAATCAAGAGATAGAGTCCATTCACACATAGCCACTGCGTGGTGCCACAAAGAAGCGCTGCAAGTGGCAAAGTGCAGAATCAAATGAATACATTCACTTCAGGCCACTTTTAAAGGAAGAAGGGAAGAACAGATACGTGTGCAAATACGTGAAAGTTCTTAAAAAATTATCTTCATGAGGTAATGATTCTTCATAGAGAGTATGCAATAGCTCTCTCGAGAAATAAAAGATGAAACCAATACGCCTTTCCCATTTCTTGTCGTCGATTTCTTCGGATAAAGATTATTGCCAAAAGCAAATTTTCTTTAATAGCCATTAATAAGTGTAATGCAGTACAAATAAAAAGCATGCTGCTCCTCACGTCAGTCTGTAGCGCTTCGCTGTGATGCCACGAAGTGGTTTTTTCTGAATTAAAAAAGATGACTTACTGATTCTTGATTTGACATATTTGAGCGATTTTACATTCTAATCAATTCGGACATGTACAATAAATTGTATTGTATAAACAAATACAGAAAATCAAGTGTTATGCCCTAGAACAAAAAAAAAATGGGATGACTGACTGATTCTTGATGTGACGTATTTTAGCGAATTGATTAGGACATTGTATAAACAAATGCAGAAAATCAAAAGTTATGCCCCAGGACAAAAAAAATGGGATGATTGACTAATTCTTGATTTGATGTATGAGTAATGTTACCTTCTACTCCATTTGGACATATTGTATAAACAATCTGCTCCATAAAATTAAAATAAATGTGATGTGACCATCATTTTACATCCTCCGATTTTATAATATAATAGTAAATTATACACTCGCGACCCAACTGCCTAGCTGTGCACACGTGCTTTGCAGATTAGCGTTTTAGTAATCGGTTAATTATTAATTTATTACTATGGTTCACCCTACTACAACAGTGACTAAGATAAAGTCGAAGAAAAGTGACAAGCGGAAGAGAGGCCGGCCCAAAAAGAGTGATAATGAACAAGAATCAAAAAAGCGACAAACCTCGCCTGGAGGCGATACAGACAGCAGCTTCGACATGGACACCTCTCACTCATTAACGGCAAGTAACACCACGCTAAACATTCCCAACCCCTCAACATCATCAAACACAACACCAATTACAACATCTACAACAATACTTACACCACAAACACAACAATATAACAACACATACAACTTCATTACCGTCACCGAATACACTAGACTACAAATGGTACAATTATGGGTTACCAAAATTAACGACAAAGAGGCCATAATTATTAAAACTAAAGTGGGTTTCATAGTTAAATCAAACCGCAATAAAGCCACGTGTGAAAATAACCTGAAAATCCTCCAAGGTAAAAACATCATACGTTCTTTCGCGGTGTCAAACGCCGCGCCTCGTGAGCGAAATCCCGCAGCGCCGTCGTACTCGTGCGTCATCCGATCGCTCGAGCCCGAGATAGAAGACGCGGCTATCAGCGCGCATTTGAATTCGGCCGGCATCGAGCATAGGTTCTGCCGTAGAATCATTTCTAAAGCAACCGGACTAAAAACCAGAATGGTGCGAATAATAACTGCTTCTCATAATGCATATACTAAACTACTTCAACAACAGTTCAAATATATGTGCAAAGTATACCCGGTTGAAGAGAGTATGGCACCACAACCTCTGCCCGCACCCTGCTCAAAATGCTCTAAATTCGACCACACAACAGCCGACTGCAAAAATAAAATTCGCTGCGATAAATGCACTGGTGAACATTTCACCTCCGCCTGCCCGACGCAACTCCCGGCTAAATGCAGTTCATGTGGCAAAGATGATCACGGCGCCTGGTCCACCAAGTGCCCCAATCGCCCCCTCCAGCCCTTTGAAGGAATCCCAAATGTCAAGATTCACCTCACAAATAAAAAATCATCAGACATTGACGACGAACAAGTAAAGAAATCACGCATACACAAATCATTTACACTTCATGATCATATTCTGGACACTTATATATCAGAGATAAATAACCCTACTAATACAGACAGACAGGCACTTTTAAAAAAACTTCTTGATCGTTTCATTACCTCATACAATGTAGACACACATGCATCATTTTCAGGCAACCGAATGTTTGTGGTCATGTTTGATCAATCTGCTCCACACATTATTCCCACTGCCCCCATCGAAGGCGTTCGCACAGCCCAGTCAATCATTAATGTTCAATAGTATTAACCTCATATATTCCAATATAAACTCGCTCGCTAACAAATCATATATCCTCTATAATTACCTTACAAATAATCCCACACATGTCTGCATGCTAGTCGAAACCTAATCCCAACATCCTTTCTCATTTCATAAGTGGATTAAGACTTGCAGCAAAATTAACGCCTTAAAGGGAAAAACATTTTGGTCTGAGGTAAACAAACTCGCCAAATACAAAAAGACAGACAATTTACAGAACATCTTCGACCCGTCAACTAACGAGACCATTACAGACCCCGACTTAATTGCTCCAAAATTTGCGGACAATTTTAACACGACCTATTCAATGACACATGACCCAAACTTTGACCACATACATTTTAATAAAGTAAACGACTGGTACATTAAATATTTTGAAAAAATGAGTGTTCAGAACCGACTGACATTTTTACTCATGACGAATACTTTAACGTTCTAAAGAAAGGGAAAAATACAGCGACTGGACACGACCATATACATAGACATATACTAAAATCCCTTCCATTCCACATCCACGATCACATCCTCAATAATATCAACTTCCTCTACAAAAAACAATACTTCTCAGAAGTGTGGAAAATAGGAGTAGTAATCTGTATCCCTAAACGCGACCAACCCTCTTCCTTATTATCCAGCTATCGTCCCATCACACTCCTCCCTGTTATTGGAAAAATCTATGAATCCCTCCTCAAAAACAAAATCCTTTCTCTTATTTCCAACCACATCCCCAAATACCAATTTGGTTTTCTTCCCCGACGATCAACTTCCCTTCCACTCACTATCCTTGTCTCAAATATCCAAACATTCCACCTCGAAGGCAGAGCTTCTGCAGCCCTATTTTTAGATGTCCAGAAAGCTTTTGACTCTGTCTGGTATCAAGGCCTATTATACAAGTGCCACCTCCTTAATATCCCTCCTCATATCATTTTCATTATTAAACAATTCCTCTCCAATAGATCCTTAAAAGTCAAAATCCACAATTCTTCCTCCTCTTCCTTTACTCCTGAACAAGTACTCCCTCAAGGTTCTCCCCTATCACCTCTGTTATATAACATGTTTTGTGCTGACGTCTACCACCCTGATCCTCTCTACTTTAATCCAAACAAATACCTCCTGCAATTTGCAGACGACACTGCCCTAATCACACATGCTCCCACACTACCAAAAGCCCTTCAATTCCTCCAAGAGCTTATTGACTCCCTTCAAAGGTGGTTTGCAAAATGGCGCATTAAAATCAATCCCCACAAATCCCATCTCCTAATTCCTTATCATCGCACCAATAACTCACCTTACAAAGTCCATATTTCTCAAACCATGATCCCTCCCACAGCTTCCGTTAAGTACTTGGGCATAACCATAGATCAAAAAATCAATTTTAAAAAATATACAGCATTAATGAAAGGTAAAATTACTTCTAGAGCAAAATGCTTTAGAAGTTTGACTTATAAAAACAGTGGTATTAACACAAAAACAGCTGTTAAAATATACAAAATGATCTGCCGTCCACTTCTTGACTATGGTTGTGCCCTCTATACCAATCCCAGCAATCCAACATCCCGTAATATTGAAGTTAGCGAGCGAGCATCCCTCCGTACCCTAACCAAACTCCGACATCCTCTTAATCCTTTACACAATCCATCTAATCAGCTCCTCTATGATACCACTTTAGTTATCCCTATCCTAGAACGCCTTCGATTCCTATCAGAAAAATTCTCCAAAAATCCTTTCAACTTCCATCTTATCCCAATATTGTTTCCCAGAAACCCTAATATTAACCCTAAATTTAAAAATCCCAATTCAACCATATTCGATTTCATTTTATCATTTAATCCTTTTACGCATTAACGACTGACGCCATATGACTGGACAAAACAAGGCAGAAAGACCTCTGGTCGATAGCCTTTTGACAAATGAATACATTAACACCTCATTCATTCTTCATTATTCCAATGTAAATATGTACAAAATTTGTCAATAAATATATGTTACTACTAGTAAATTATAGTTATACAAGCAAGGCACATCGAAAGTTTTTTCCTATGATACTGACCTTTGAAATATTAAAACTATGAGTTTTTTAAATTCACCATTTTCTACAATCTATTACAACTATTATTATTTCATAATTATAGATCAAAGATGACAATACTTAATAATTTTAAATAAATATGTGAGTTTTCTTACTATCTTGAATTTTTTTTTTGAACTGGAATACTTATAATAAATATTATTTAAAAATAACCAGATAAAAACACACAACTATTGAGATAAACAAACTGTCTTCAGATTGCCAAATAAACTTATGTTCAAAGCTTCATGTTAATTCCTGTATTAGTTTTTGAGATATAGCAGGCAGGCATTTATTTATGATGGTTTGATTAAATGATATATTAATGTCCATCAGAAGTTTTGTAGGATGGAGTAATACTTTATGAAAGAAATTAAATGAAAATGACAAATTATGCTTCATATTCTAATCAAGTCCCGTCAGTTTACTCGGATGCTAATGAAATTTCGAAATAATATATTAAAGTAAAAGTGCATGTAGGTCTTTCAGGCAAACATGGTTTCATAATGATTATAGTTCCAACTTGAGTGCTTGAAATGACAAATATACATATATGCTTTTCTATTACACATGCATATCCCAGGATGACTTTTCAACCATATTAGAAACTAGAGTTTCCAATCAATTAATTGGCTTTATAAACACAATTTATTCAATAAAAAATCAACAGGCATTTACCAATAGCAAAACTATAGAGATACTGTTCTATTTCAATAAATAAAGTGTGATATATACCGGGTGTGGCACTTAAGACGCCTCGGACCATAGCTCCCTTACGATAAAAGCTATCGAAAAATATCTAAGAGCAAAGTGGTGCATAATTACCGTCGCTATGTTTCAAAAATATTTCTAATCATCAGTGGCGTGCCGTACTCCAGTGGCGTACCAAACTTATGTTTTTTTAAATGGAATGCGCTATTTTTTATTGCAGATTTGGAAAGTGCTCGGAGAGTACTTATTTTTTTATCTAACATGTTATACTCTTCACTTTAGCGGTTTCGCTGTTATAACCCCTTCTTTCAAAATTGCGCCCCATTTTTGAGATTTTTTTGTAGAGAAACTAATTGACGCCGGCGCCTAAATTTTGAATTGAGGTACAGGTTAAGACCTCGTCTACGTTCACATATTTTTTTTCGGGTAATTTATGGAAAAAAAATAATTTTTGATTGATCTTCGCATGTTGTCATTTTTTTTTAAAATTTCAAATGGCACCCCCCTAAAAAAATACGGCGTTGTACATCCAAAACTCTAAATTTTTCATTGGTACAAAAAATACATATTGCAAAAAAAAATCGAAAGATGTCGTACTCGGTCATAAAAAATGTGGTTAAGATAAATCAATTATCGCTTACCGAGTCACAGGAAAACATGCACTACATAGACAACTGACTAAATATTTCTGATTAATCACTTGTAAGATCATAAATATTATCGTATTCCGAAAGATTTAAATGAAAACAACAGTACCGAAGTTAACGTCACCAACTATAATAAGTGTAATGTTAAAAGAATTGGAGGATAGGATAGTGGGCACCCACCCAGCCTACATATTTGGGCACCCACCCACCCTACATATATAAATATATTTTATCGCCAATCGGCACTAAATACATCTATTATTATCGCCATTTGCGGCACTAAACCGTCCCATTATTTTACTACTTTCAACAAGTAACATTATGGGACAATACTAACAAAATCTAAGGAGGTCGAATCCTGTCAGTTTAGTTGTCAAAAAAAAACATGAGTAGTGAAGAGTTTGAAATACCATGTACTCCACCAGAAATACGCGAAAGAGCGATAGAAACAACGCTCGAAATTCTTCCAAATAAGTCTAGACATATTTATAATCGTCAACACGATTTATTCACAAGTTGGTGTGACAGAAATAACATTAAAAAAATTAGCGAAAACGTTCTCTTGACATATTTTTCTGAAAAATCCAAGGAATATAAAGCAGCAACATTATGGTCATATTATTCTATGTTAAAAGCATCTCTTTCGGTAAAAAACGACGTTGATATAAGCCAATATAAGAAACTTACGGCGTTTTTAAAACAGAAATCAAAAAATTATACGCCAAAAAAATCGAAAGTTCTCACACAAGAAGAAATAATACAGTTTCTATTGAATGCACCAAATGAAATATATTTAATGATGAAGGTAAGATAGTAATCAATTATCGAAGCATATTTGTTATTAATGTAGATATTATTTTAGATTTGTGTTATTTTTGGCGTTGCTGGAGCCTGCCGTAATAATGAATTAGTAAATCTTAAAGTTGATGATACTGTATTGATTGTGCATATAAGACACACGAAAACTAATTAACCAAGAGTATTTGTCGTAACATCAGAGTTCGAAGGACACGTTAAACCGATTGAGTTATATAAAAAATATGCCAAACTTCGTCCCGCACAGACCAAACATGATAGATTTTTTATTACATATAGAAAAAGTAAATGCACAGTGCAGCCTGTGGGTATCCACACTTTTGGAAACATACCATGTAAAATTGCGAACTATTTAAATTTGCCAAATCCGTCAGAATATACTGGTCATTGTTTTCGGAGGTCGTCTGCTACTTTGTTTGCTAATGCAGGGGGCAGCAAAGAAAATTTGAAACGTCATGGAGGGTGGAAGAGTGGATCCGTTGCTGAGTCCTATGTTGAGGAATCAATATTGAACAAAACGAAGATTGCAAAAACGATTTTGGGTGGTGATCAAATTGCGCACCGTTTTGATATCAATGACAACACTGCCACAACTTTACATCAAAATGAAAATAGTCATTTTCTTATTAATAACACCGAATTGCATAAAGATGAAAATACCCTTTTAAATAATATTCCACAAAATTTTTCCGTTGATGGGTCAACATCAGGAATAAATTTAAATATTGCCACAGGATGCACCATCAATTTCAACATATACAACAAATAGAGTGGTTTAATATCTTGATTAATTCGTAGTGTTTGTTTAAATAATAATACATATTTTCTGTTTTTTTTTTAATTTAAATAAAAAATCCTATACTTTTTCATTTATTTTTAAGATTGGCGATAAAATTTTGTATGCACCACGTCAGTAAAATATCTTTATCGAACTCGTCTTTATTCACCTCGCTCGCTCCGCTCGCTCGTCTCATAACCTCAGACTCGTTCGATAAAGTCTTATTTTACTGACTTGGTACATAAATAATTATTAAGTACACGACTGGTATTTATTATTAATCACATAAACGAAACACCAGTGGTTGTTAAAAGAAGACAGAACCAACGTTTGTAATTAAAAAAAAAATAAGTAGAATGTAACATGGGTGTTTAATAGTTATTTAAGGTTCAAGTGTAAAAAGTGATACTTTATTGCACGAACTGGCGTTTAAAAACACGAACGAGGAACGAGCGAGTTTTTTTAAAGCCAGGAGTGCAATAAAGAAACTTTTTACACGTGTGCCTTACAAAATTTTATCTTCGATCGTAAAGGATTTCAAAGAATATATTCTTATGAGTAATATTTTAATGTCATTTCAATAATTCAATTAATGAAAACAAATTTTACCCGCTGTGCACTAATGAAAGCGTAACTTAGCAACCAGTAAACAAGTTGCACAAATGAAATGAAATCTTCGGAGTTCTTAAATCTGCCATTTCGTTTGTATTATATATTTTATTTATAGTTTATTTGTTATTTGTATCAATTAATAAAAAAATTAGTTTTTCGTCGAAAATTTATACTATAATATATTAATCTGTCAAATTTGACATTTCTGTGCAATAAAAACAGTTTGACATTACCGTGCAATAAAAACGTGAAAAAGCACTAGTGCTTTAAAAAGCCACTTTTACAATGAAAAATGATGCAAAAAGCGTCTACTTTCTGTACGATCGTAGATAAATATATTTTAAGTACACGACTGGTATTTATTATTAATCACATAAACGAAACACCAGTGGTTGTTAAAAGAAGACAGAACCAACGTTTGTAATTTAAAAAAAAAATAAGTAGAATGTAACATGGGTGTTTTATATTACATCATACGTCTATTTTATATAAATATGTTTTTATTTGAGGTAGGAGGAGTAATTTTAGTCATCATAATATAACAGATACTTTTTGACGGTTAATAAATTGTTTAATTGATGTTTAAAACATCATACGGCAGTGTTGTAGTTTAATTTGATAGATGAATTAAAACACTTGGTATGATTTCACTTGTTGTTTATTATTCTCCGACTAGTTTCGACTATAAGTCATTCTCAAGGAGATATATATCACATATCTCCTTGAGAATGACTTATAGTCGAAACTAGTCGGAGAATAATAAACAACAAGTGAAATCATACCAAGTGTTTTAATTCATCTATCAAATTAATTCAAAAATGATTCACCACGGGTTAAGTGAGAAATTAATTAATCATATGTTGTAGTTTAAGTTTCATTGTATATGTAGAGTGGTTGGGTAGCCACTATCCTATCCTACAAGGGTTTTACTTGATTTTTTTTATTATTCATCGCTTCTCAACATTCATTTCTGTCAAACTTTTTCTGGAAAAAATATAATTTAGAGAAGGAAAAAATACCAGAAACTTTTTTCGTAAATTTATTTTACTTTTATTACAATATAATTCAATAATTCACCTAACATACAAAACTAAATATTTCTTTAACACTGCTGTGTTGTTTAGATTTATATAATTGTGCCTACACGTTATACAATATTTTTACAATAATTATTTGTGGTTAAAACATAGTGAATTTTTCATTTTCATTCAGAGTAAGTATGAATTACCGTAGTAACGGTCGCAACCATTCTCTTTACTTTAATTTCTATCTTAAAAGGTTATAAATACTTTAATTTATATGGGTAATATAAAAAAGGTGAAATATTTTCAGTTCGAACTTTTAATGACCTGCGAGTAGTTTTCAATTGTAATCGTGTGCACTTTTAACACATTGATAGATGTTTCAGCACAAAAAAAAAACAAACAATCAAAAACCTGTGAACAAATAAGCGCTCTCCACCGTTACACTTTTTTTTACATCTTGCAACGCGTACACCTGCGTTATCACGATCGGTTAGTGTCAGTATCAAAATCGTCTCGTATCGTAGTATCCTCTAACGCGATTCATTTAAATGAAACATGTGTGCACGTAGAAATTATTGTTTGTGATTCAAAAATAAACATCATCCCTGCATTGAAGGAACTTGACTGAAGGTATTATAATAGAGAGGTTTAAATAAAAATTGATTGAGATTTAATACTAAAAAATAACATTACAATAAAAACTGCATCGAATAATTTTATATTATTTACGATTTAAAAATTCTTTGAAAATATTTTTTTGTAAGTAACACGTGTAAGATGGCTCTAATTACTTTTTATACCTATATCTTAAATAACTATTAATTAATTAATGTATTTATATACACACATTTTAATCTTTTAGAGCCTATTCAATTTTTCTTAATTAGTGTGTTTATAATATATTGAAATTTATATTTTTTGGTCATTTCTTTTCACAGATAATATCCTAAACTTATTTGTACCCATTACAAACTTAACTTTAAAATTCTGGATTCATTTATAATACTAATAATAATTAGATCTTTAATAAATTTAATTTATTATTTAATTTTCTACAACGAACTAAAGGATTTTAATACATTTTATTATTCAATTAGATCTTTATTTTCAAAAATAAGTATACAAAATGGCAGTACAAATTAATGAAAGTGTCATATTTAACATTAATATATAATAACAGCAAAAAAGAATATATACGTCTTGAGTATGATGATGTACTTTATTACAGTTCCCTTAAGCAATAAGGTTCTTTTACCTACTACGCATTTATTTACGATTCGTCATTTTTTACAGGCTACAACCGTTTCAAAAGTGTGCGTGTGCTTCGGTCCTCCACATACCCTCCGCCTGGAATTTGGATTTTCGAATTCTGCTAAAGGTAGGTTCTGCAAGAGATGACGCCAAGACGCTAGTGTGAGTTTTTTTTTGCCTTTTTCTTTTTCTCTACTTTTTTAAAGCCTGGCAATAATTACCTAAGCTAATTTTGAAAATGTTCATTGTTTACACTCATTTATTTTTTTAACATTATATAAAAACATAAAATATAATATTACAATGATATATATTATATGACTTTGTGAGTTATGTGAAGATTACTATTTAGTTAAATAAACAGTTATATTTCTTACGTCACTATTTTATTTAATCAATAAGTGTACATTTAGTGATTAAATTAAATAATGAAGTAAGTAATATACAGCATAAAAGTGCAAAAATAAATACCATGAAATTCATAATATTTTTTAAATAAAGAAAACACTTAACTTTTTTAAAATCTCTTATATTTTATTTTCTGTGAAATTCCATTTATGTTGTAGTTTATAAAAAAATAAGTATTTCTTTTATTTATAAAATTGAATATGTATCACGAAATGTTTAAGTAACTTCAAAGTCAAAAATCTTTACCTTTATTTAAGGTGAATACATTTTAAATACGAATTTCAATATAGTTTTATTTTTTATATTTTTCACACTTGTTACAAATAAAGAAATTTAACGTCAGGCTATTTTTAAAAATGTAAAAATACACTTCAATAAAACTCTGGCTCATATTTAGAGAACTAGAGGGTGGGATAGTGGACACTTACCCACCTTACATATACATAGGAATTTCATCACTATCAATCTTTTCGATTTCTTAAAACAACAACTCTGTCACATATGATTTATTGAATTGGAAAGGCACTTTTTAATTTAAAGATAAATGTTCATTTGTCTTAAAAAGGGGATGATTTCTAATCCACCCTCCGCTCAGTAAAAACTACTGTCGTATTTTTTTCTGAAAAATGTTATGATTTAAAACAATTTATTTTTTCATTGATAAATTGTATTTTGGTAATTTTTGAGATATATTCGTTTATGTTATAAAGTTTTTGAAGCTTATATATATCAAGATGTCAAATATTTTGAAAGAAAGAATAGAAACATTTTGAGGAACTTAACGGTAATTGAAATTGCAATACGGGGTGGGTGGGTGTTCTCAAACTCACCCTTCAATCATTTAAAAAAACTGGCATTTAGCTACTAGAATTTTAAATATAACATAAGATTATAATAAGAAATTTTCTTGTTAATCACTTAATTACGTTAAAAATGTCTTGTTAGGCGTTTATATTATAAAAATAGAGGGTATGATAGAGAACACCCTCCGCTCTCCCTACATACAAATTTAAACTTCTAGAAATAAACTGATTTTTTTAAATGTTAACAGCGAATGCTAATGTCGAAGATTTTTAGGGAACTAAACAATGGCAATGACCAAATAAAATAAAAACTATATATGTATGTAGGTTGGTGGCCTCTCATCTACCCTTTAATGTTTTTTTATTAATTACTTAATTACACTTTTATGTAGTCGTTTGTATTATAGAAATTGGATCGTGGGATAGTGGCCACTTACGTAAGGTTACATACGCATTTAAACTTATCGAAATGAAGTAATGATTATTTGAATACTTAACAGAATTATCGATTTTAAAATATTCTTGGAGAGTGAGTAGTTAAAAAAATCCTTGGGAACTAAAACAATGACAATGGTTGAAATAAAAATGTATATCTAGGGTGGATGGTTGTCCTCTGCTGTACTCATATCTTCATGTGATAGAATTCTCTGCCGACAGAGCATTTCCACCATTCGGTAATATTTTAACCATTACAGGCATACTTATGTCCATTTTACAAGGGACTATTTTATTGACATTTGATTAGGTTTTATTACGTTATTGCCAACAATACTACTTTGAAACTTAGCTATTATTTTATTGTCATACAAATTGGAGGGTAGGATAGAGGACACCCGCCCACCCTACATATGCATTTAAACTTATAGTAATACATTGATTTTTAGAATGCTAAACAACATCAGAATAATTGAGGTAGAGACATATTTGGAAATCAAATCAGTGATATCTAATTTAGATTTAGAGTCTGCCCACCCATCATGCATCAAATTTTTACTAATTTACTCACTTCTTTTAATTTTTTTTTATTCAAAAGTTTTGTAAATAATTTCATTAGATACAGCGAGACAATAAGGAATTACAGTTTATATGTATATGTAAGGTGGGTGGCCTCTAGCTCACCGTCTAATCAGTAAAACATCATCCAAAATGTTTGAATAAATCAATAAAAAATCAATTATTTTGTGTTTGTTTACATTTTACAAATTTTAATTAAAACCCACCCACCCTACACATACATGATAAATTTAATTACTAACTGTTGATGGATTCTACATCCTTTTTACTTTTCCTATATAGAATATTGTTTTCGTGTATTTTTTTTAACGGAAATATCCGTTTTGAGGTCCCCTGAGACTATTCCACTAATTACTGGAAAAGAAATTTTTGTGTCTGTGTGTGAGTCTGTCTGTCCATCTGTGTCTCTCGGTGGACGCTGTATCTAAAAAAAACATGATGCTTTTGAGATGAAACTTTAAACTTAGGTTTTACCGTTAAAAACCTTTTGGTGAACATTTATAAACTGTGTTTTTTCTCAGTATTTTCCTAAATTTGAGAAATATTACATAACTTTTCAAACAAAAGTTAAAGGGAATGAGAAAATAAACAAGTTTTATTAAAAAAAAATTGTTTCATAAAGATTTCAACCATCGAGAAAAAAATAAAAATTTTGACATTTTTTGCCTTCCGAGAAAAAAAAATATAATTTTGACATTTTTGCATATTACTAATAAATGATAGGAGTTACATGAAATTTATGTAACAAGTAATTGTAAAAAATCGACAATTGAGCAAATTATTAAGAATAACCATTTTGCGCAAACCTCATAGTTTTCGAGAAAAATATAGGGGAAGTACATCGCCATTTTATTATTATTATATCAGCGTAGATTAATTTTTTGTTGGTCATTTTTCTCTTCATATTTGTTTGCGCATCCCTGATCTCCCTCCACCAATCACGTGATTCTTTTTGCTTTCCTCTTTGCATTTTTCTGTGTCCTTAATCACTTCTTGACCAACCATCGACACGAGTAAGTAATCAATCTTCCTAACGTAAAACTTTGTTTAAATTTTTAACTGCACGCTTATTTTAATTATATATTATTATTATAATTTAACATGTAATTTTCTTTGCTAACTTTGTTTTTTGTTCAATTATATCCTACTTTGTTATTTGTTAATCATTCTTTGTTATTTGCTTTATTTGTATATATTTCGATGCACGTTTCATTTGCTTTATTTGTATATATTTCGATGCACGTTTCTTCAATAAATATTTGTTCGTTTATTATACAACGTGTTTATTAATTTTTTTAAAACAAATCGCTAAAACGCGTAAACATGGTCCTTCGAACCGGATTTTGAAATAAATTTAAAATCTGTTGAATCAATAAAGTTACAGTCATACCTAGGGATTTTGAGTTCATTATAAATTAATCAACTTAGTAAATTCATTTATTTTGTCAATTCTAGTCCTTAGTCAGTCGTGTAAAATAACAAAGACGCGGTGTTGTAAATTATTTTATTTCTCGAGGATAGTGGGAACGGTGCATCCAATTTTATCACTGAGCAAGAGTACGACACTTTAACTACATACATGGAGGAATTAAAGCCCCTGTACGCTGAGCTTGTGAAAGACGAGCGCGAACTCAGAGACAAAGGCGTACATATTCGTACGGAAGATGTCCCGTTCAAGCGCAAGTATATCGAAGTACTTGGAAGTCAAAACTCCATAGTACGCGAAGCCCAGAAACAGTTAAGTCTTCTAAATCAACTATGCAGCTCCGCAGGCAATGTTACCAGTCGTTGATATCCCAAAATTTAGTGGTGAGTACGATGATTGGATCACCTTCAGGGACTAATATGTGTCGCTGATAATAATAATTTATCAAACGCGCAGAAATTTGACTATCTGCAAAGTGTATTGAAAGGTGAAGTGCTTTAGTCTATCCGACGATGGTTACAACGTTGCGTGGGATCGGTTAGTAAAACGCTACCAAAATAAAAGATCTTTAGTAAACAAACACGTTAAAGCGCTATTCAATCTTCCCGCGATGAAGATCTCTAAATATATAATTTTCAATAGGCCAGTTGATTAGTGGGATTAGTTAATTGAAATAGTGTTGGCTAGACTAGATTCTGCGATTCTAAAAGACTAGGAAGATGAAACATGTGAGAATATGCCTATATACGCGAAAATAGAACAGTTTTTAACGAAAAAGTGCAAGCAGTTAGAGGTGGAAAGAGAAAATAGTTCTACACCAAGTGAAGTTAAATCGCACAAACCAAGAGTTCTGCATACAGGATCAATTACAAAGAAATGTTTTATGTGTGACGTTGGCGAGCATAACAGTTGCAGCACATTTTTGAACATGTTAGTGAGTGAGCGAATCGCGGCAATAAAACCTAATCATTATTGTTACAATTATTTACGTAAGGGACATTCCGTGAATAAGTGCAACGCCAGTGCGTGTAAAAACTGCAATAAAAGACATCACACCTTATTGCATCTTGCTGATGCACAAAGTGTACAACAAACGGAGCCAGTACAATCAACGACATCCGCAAGTGTTAATTTTGCATACACGCCATCAAGGGTACGTCTGTGTACATGTAAAGTGCTTATACGGGATAAAAATGGCCGCGATCAAGTGGTAAAAGGGGTTTTAGACAGTGGTGCTCAACCCAACGTAATAAGTAGTATGTATGTGAAACGATTAGGTTTGAAGCAACGTAATATCAATGCTCCAATTACGGTAATGGGCGGAGCGAATAAGGAAATTCAGAAATTTGTTAGTACACAAATCAAATCGCGAGTTCTGACTTCAGCATACCGTTCGATGAATTAGTGATGGACAATTTGACTGATCCGACACCATAATCTAACTTCGATTTCGACATATCCAGTATTCTAACGGGAATAATGTTAGCTGATCCAGAATTTCATCTGGACGTTGAAATTTTTATCGGCAACGAATATCATTACGATACGACTAATGAGCGAGTGAAATCAGGGCCGTTAACTTTTCTAAACACCCAGTTTGGATGATTGCGTACGGACCACCACAAAACCGGAACACACAACAAAACAATGATGCGGTGTGTTTCCTTGGAATCAGCGATGTCGTTTCAAAATTTTGAAAACTGGAAAATCACGAAGGTGAGGTTCTTGCACCTGCAGATGAAAGGTGTGAGCAGTATTTCCAGAAAACTATTTCCCCGGATACATCCGGATGCTTTCAAGTAGCTCTGCCGTTCAAGGATGACGTCAGCAAACTTGGAAACCCCAGTGTCACGGCTAAACATAAATTCTTCGCTCTCGAGAGCAGGCTTGCCAAACATCCATCTGTCTATGCGGAGTATCGACATTTTATGGACGAATATAAAAGTCTGGGACATATGAGGAGAACTCGAGGAGATGTTCATGAAGGCTATTATTTACCTCATCATTGTGTTTTGAAAGAGAACAGTTTGACTACAAAATTACGCGTGGTTTTTGACGACTCGGCATTATCTTCAACGGGTGTTTCGCTGAACGACATCCTAATGGTGGGCCCACCTGTGCAGAACGACTTATTCGCAATCCTAGCAAGAATGAGAGTTTACGACTACGTAATCACAGTTGATATTGTGAAAATGTACCAGCAGGTGAAAATACGTGATGACTGCAAATATCAACGGATTTGGGGGCGGCCAACTCCTGAAGATGAACTAAGTTCATACGAGTTAACCACTCTTACATACGGGACAGCACTTGCAGTTGATCTCGCAATTCGCGTCATCAAGGAGCTTGCGGAATGTGAGGCAACTAACTACCCGATATGAAGTGACAGATGATTTGATCACCGGTGCGGACTTTCTAGAGGAATTGACTCTAGTACGCGATCAGGCCAATTACCTTCGTGCCACGGGTGGCTTCGAACTAAAACGGTGGGCAAGTAATAATAAACAAGGGTTTCGACATTTTAAAACTGATTGCACCGACAACATAACAGTGTTAATCCGCTAGAGTGCCGCGGCAATAAAATCAATTTCAACGCTTGGAATGATTTGGAACACATCAGCTGATGTGTTAAGCTATAAACAACACATCGTTTCAACAAACCCGGAGGACTGTGCTAAGCGAAATATTCAGGATTTATGATCCACAATGCTTAGTGGGCCCAATTAAAATACTTGGCAAGATTTTCATTCAGGATATTTGGAGACTTATTGATCGATGGCGGCAATACGCAAATTACTTGAAAGAAGTACCAAAAATCAACTTTCCGCGTATGGTAATTCCTGTCAGCTAGAGCTCCATGGGTTGTCTGATGCCAGTGAACTTGCATATGGAGCATCTGTGTATGTCGGGGTTAGAGATAATATAGAGGAATCCTGCAGACATTATATCCCGCGGTTCAACTGCCAATGTGTTAAAGGACGACGAACTTTGGTGGCACGGGCCATAGTTTCTTCTCAAAAACGAACATTCAAGCGTCATTACCCCCTCGGAACAAATACTGAAAGCAAAGTGTAATTTTGTGTCAGTTACCCCAGAACACTCTTTAGGGCCTGAATGTAGTGCTTACAAAAAACGGTTCGTGTTATGGCTTACGTAATAAGATTAATAAACAATTGTCGTGCAATCAATACTAAATGACGTGGACAGTTGACGATACAAGAACTAAAGAAAGCATTTATCACCTTAATGAAAAATGTACAGTGCGTGAGTTTTTGTCGTGCGATACATTTGTTATCTAGGAATGTGGATTTGTCCAAATCAAGCAAGTTGCTAACGCTCAACCCTTTCTTGGATACTGACAAAGTTTTACGTGTTGGTGGGCGATTAGCGCACAGCAGCTTGGCCACCTGCAGGCGATTCCCAATTGTGTTATCGTCAAATCATAAATTTGTTCGATTATTAGTGGAAAGTGTACATCGAACCCAACTGCATATCGGTGCTCAAGGAACTCTCGCTGCATTAAGAATGCAGTTTTGGCCACTTCGTGAACCCGAGATGTAGTGAGAAAAATGCGTCAGGTGCATTCGAGCAAAACCGAATTTTCAAAGACCTCTTATGAGTGCATTACCCCAATGCCGGACCGAACAAATTCGACCATTTCTGCGTGTGGGAGTGGATTATCGCCGCCCATTTGTAATAAAGGATGGATCACGTAGATCCGACTATTAAATCTTACAATAAAAATATATAAGTCCTTTACGTTGTAGAAAATTCACTAATAATTAGAAAAAACACGAAAATATTCTCGTAAAATCCACAACAAATGAGTCTTATTAAGACTACAAGAAACAACAACTTCTTTTGAAACAACTACTTCTCTAGCTAATACCTCGACAGGCATTGAATAATACAAAAGTAATTTGCGTATTACAAAGCAGCAAGACTATCAAAGCAACACTAGTTTGAACATATTTCTTTCTGTAAAATGATTAAATGTACGTTAAATAATTTATGAGTGACTATACTATAGTAATTTGGAACAAGAAATGAATTTAGGTTGATGTAATTAAAAATAAATTAGCAGAAGCAATTAAATAATTCAATACTCAATTTGATAACCATATGCAGACACGTGTTTCGATATTTCAAGCTCTTCAGTACAGCTTTATTATAAAATTGATTTCAAACATAAATAAAAACGTTTACTAAAATAATTAGTAAACTTAGTAAAATTTTAGTAAACGTTTTTATTTATTGGGTGGTTTTTATTTATATTTTTAATGGAAGCGTCGTTAAACTCCTGACAACAGGTTATCAAGACGGGAATTAATTCAGAAGATGAGGCAACACATCTGGAAGCGATGGTCTCGAGAATACCTTTCGGAGCTTCACAAACGACCCAAGTGAAATTCCAAAGAGCAGTCCATAGCAGCAGGACAACTGGTCATTGTCAAAGATGACAATCTCCCGCCGCTGCGGTGGCAACTAGGGCGGATTGAGGCTGTGCATCCAGGTGCTGATGCTCTAGTCAGGACGGCTACAGTAAGAACCGGCTCCAACATTATGCTATGACCAGCAGTAAAGTTGTGCGTGTTACCTACATCCTAAGTGCTAATAGTGTCGGTATGATTGAACGAGTCTCGTTCAATTGGGGGCGGTATGTTCGCGCCAAATCGCAAAGTAAGTGTTGTGTATACATATATATTTTTTATGTTCATTTACACATTTTTTAACATTTGTGCTTTTGCCTGCATTTCTTAAATTATTTTCAACCTTTTGTTTGCAGTTTAAACCTTTTTTGCTTTGTGTGTATGAGAAAGTTTTTCTTTTGTGCTTACACCGTACTGCGTTTTATGACATATTGTAAATGAGGAGCGAACCGTTGTCCGGAAATTTTGACTCGAACAATGCACTTCGCTACAAACTTGCTCATTTAGTTTCAGCAAGAATTACGCCTTCGCTGATGGAAAGCGAGTCTAATCGTAAAACGCAGGCCAGGCCAAATGTGAAGAGTAGAAAAATTCCTTTTCTATCCTCTGTTAACTCGTGTCAAAATTATCCCTTTTTCTTTCTTCATTTTTGCGCATCCTTTATCTCCTTCCATCGATCATGTGATTCTTTTTGCTTTCTTCTTTGCATTTTTCTGTGTCCTCAATCACGTAAATTACTTTTGTATAATTCAATATATCTCGAGGTATTAGCCAGAGAAAAGTCTTAGTAAGACTCATTTTTGCAGATTTACGAAATGTGTTTGTTTTTTCCTATTATTATGTTAATTTACTTATATTATTACTTCTACATTATGTATTGTTTGTTTTGTGCATTACTGTATATAAGGTATGACATCATAGTCGTTGAGTGGCATTCCACATATAATAAAACGTTTATTAATTATGATATC
Organism: Ontholestes murinus; assembly: GCA_963969525.1. Taxonomy (NCBI): domain Eukaryota; kingdom Metazoa; phylum Arthropoda; class Insecta; order Coleoptera; family Staphylinidae; genus Ontholestes; species Ontholestes murinus. The sequence continues at coordinate 36,825,418 of OZ018393.1, read as the reverse complement.
TATGTCCTAACATACTTATAAACAATGGGACCGAGAGCTTTATTATTTATTACTTCCGTAAAGCATTCCGGTAACTCAGCCTATTCAAGTTTCAAGTGGGAGAACGGCAGTACGATTCTTTATATTGTTATTAAAATTCATTGATAGGAGTAATCAATAAATTAGTATTTGTATATTAAAGTTGTAAATAACTAAGATTTTCAAAATGTGTGTTTATTTTCACTACAATTGTTTGTAGCAAGAAGAAGCAATAAATTTGCGAAACAATTGTAGTGAAAATAAACACACATTTTGAAAATCTTAGTTATTTACAACTTTAATATACAAATGAATATGGATTTTCAACATCTCAACGCCTTATCTATCAACCAAAATAAATTAGTACCTACATTACAGCATTTTAATTCAGAAATATCGTTAGAATTTTCAGTTTGCAGCGATATTAATATTAAACATTAAAACAGTGGTGTATTTTATTATTAACGTGAAATAATTGGTACTCTAAAACAATAATAATGATCTAATACTCCTTGAATTAATAAAATAATGTGATCAATAATACGGGAAATATTATAACATTAGTGGATTATTTATTTATTATTTCTATTGATTAGAGTTGAGTTGTTCTTGTCTAAAAATCAATTTTGTAGACTTTACAATTGATAAAATGTTAATCTTTATTTGGATAATAAGTATTATTAGTGGATATTAAAGTCGGTGTTGGATTTGATAATAGAGCGAAACACATCTTTATTTAATATTGTAATTAAATTTTGATTTGTCACGTTGTTATAATTTAAATAAATAATATAAATATTTGAAAGTACTCTTATTTATTTGTTGAAAATTATTATTGAAGTTAACAAATTTAAGTAGTCCTCCTTTTTATTTTCATAGTTTATTAATGATTAGCGAGACTTGTTTTTTTTTTTTTTTTTTTTTTTTTTTTTTGATGCAAGGAGAGGAAATCCATCATGGACGCCCTTTTAGTAGGGCAGTGTCGGACTCCTACCGACTAAAACCTCTCCTCCGTTCAACTCTTGAGGGTTTTTCCAGTCAGGGTCGTAGCGAAAAGATCGCTAAATGGGAGGTTAGTTTTCCGTATGTCCAGTGTCGCTGTCCTCGACGGGGAGCAGCAAAGACGTTTGGATTACGGTGGCTCATTGAGAATTATTGTCTAATTGATTGCCAATTAGAATATTTCGGGGCCTTCGATGTTTAACATCGATGTCATATTTCGGAAAAGAAATCCCCGAGGGGGGATTGGTGTCGAGTTTGGTGTAAAAAGCTATTGCAGTCTCTCGGATGAAATCCATCACACTCGGCGTGGATATCTCACGGTTGATTTGAGAGTTCCGCATGTAGAGCGGTGCGTTTAGTACTCGGCGTAGTGCTCGGTTTTGAAAACGTTGCATGCGCGCGATCTGAGAGGGCCTGCAGTAGCCCCATACAGGAGCTGCATAGGTCAGCTGAGGCCTAACTATCATTTTGAAAAAATTAACCCTGGTTTTGTGGGCTATCTTTGATTTTGTGTTTATCAAAGGCCAGAGCTTTGATAGAGTCGTTCTTGCCTTGTCTATGGCATGGGAGATAGTTTTTGACCATTTAAGGTGCTGATCGAATATTATTCTGAGGTATTTAACCTCATCTTTAATCGTAATTGGTGACTCTCCAAAGGAAAATTCTGGAGAGTCGATGACGCGATGCTTGTTTTTGCTGAAGTGCATGGAGACACTTTTGTCAGCATTGATCGCTAGTCGCCACTTGTCAGACCATTCCTCAAATGAGTCAATGGCCTTTTGGAGAGTACTCTCCAGGTGGGAAGTAGTTCGCCCTCTGTAGAGAAGGGCAGTATCGTCAGCGTATTGAGCGATCATAACCGGAGCCAGGTTCGGTATGTCGCTGGTGTAGATATTATACAGGGCAGGGGACAGGGCAGAGCCCTGAGGGACGCCCGCTAATATCGGTCGCTGAGTGGAGAACGTAGTGTTCACCTTACTGCAGATTTTTTTTTTCGCAGAAAGTCGAAAAGTGTCCTTATAAGGAATTCTGGGTACTCGAGCCCTATCATTTTATAGATAAGGCTGTCGTGCCAGACTCTGTCGAACGCCTTAGAGACGTCAAGGAAAACTGCAGCAGTGTCACGTCTGATGGCGAAGCCTTCAGAGATGTACTCGGTCACTCTAAACAGCTGATGGTTGGTAGACATGCCGGCTCTGAAGCCGACTTGTGAGTCAGGAATAATATTGTGGTCTTCAGTGAAGGCCGAAAGACGAGTTAGCAGGACTTTTTCTAGTAGTTTGCCTAGCGTGCTAAGCAAGCTGATAGGTAGATAGTTTTGCGGAAATGTTGGAGATTTTCCAGGCTTGAGGATGTTGACCACGGAGGCCAGCTTCCACGCCCGTGGGAAAATGCCCAATCGCATTGAGGAGTTAATAATGTCTAGCAGAGCGGTTCTACCCTTAGTTCCGAGATTTTTCACCATTAAGGTGGAAATACCGTCGATGCCAGGAGCTTTACGGTTTTTGGGCTGTTTAATCAGCCTGTCGAGCTCTTCCGGAGTGGCTGCATCAAATGACCACAGGTGGTCAATATTATTGATGTAAGATCTAACGGAATTTTTGACTTCATCGTAGAAGTCATCGTCATCTCCAGGGTTTAATGTAAACTGCTGCTCCAGGGAGTCAGCAAACGCTTCTGCTTTATCGGAATCGCTGAATACGAGTCCTCTCTCGGGTTACCTGGTTGGCCTCTCTTGAGCCTTCTGAAGAATCCCCACACAGAGTGGGGGTGCTCATTGAGCGACTCAAGACGTTTTTCCCAGCGCTCATTACGCAGGTCGCGTAATTGGTCTCTCACCCGGCGGCCGAGTTGATTTGCTTCCGTACGGAAGGATATGTCGCGAGTATTTTGCCATCTGCGGCGAGCGAGCTTCCTGTCCCGGATGAGAGCTTTGAGCTCGGGGGGAATGTAGAGAGGATCAACTTGTGAGGAGGTCCTGCTAACTGTGGACTCTTTGTGAGCTGTGAGGATGACCGAGGTGAGCCGTGAGACAGCTGCGTCTAGATCATTTGTCGAATTGATGACTGGGAGGGGAATGATAGAATTTTCCACCTTTGTCTTGTATTCAGGCCAGATTGTAGTTTTTATCTCTCTAGTCGGTCTAGTTGATCCGACAGTTATGTCTAGAAAGACCGGGTTATGGTCGGAACTGAGATCATTGGAAGACGAGATGTCGTGGTTCCAAGTTACGTTAGAGAGGACGGCAATGTCTACGACATCAGGCCGGTAATTCGAGTTGGACGGATAGTACGTTGGGCTTACTGGGCCCTCCGCTCTGATGTCTAAGTCCGAGTTGTCAATGAACTGTCTAAGGACTCTACCATGCCTGTTGGTAAGTCTACTGTTCCAGTCAGTGCTTTTCGAATTTAAGTCGCCGGCCATAATGGTAGGCATGATGTCGTTGAATACAAGATTTAAGTCATCAATTTGGAGTGGATGTGCTGGCGATTGGTAGGCCGAGACAATTTTTAGAGGACCTTGTTCTGTGTTAAGAACGATCGCAGTTGCGTGGAGACTCGATAGATTATCGAGCGGGAGCTCTGAGTGGTCTAGCCCCCTCTTGATAAAGATGGCGGTACCGCCATGACTTTGGTCGTTGTTGTTGACCTGTAGGTACGTAGTGTAGCCTAGAACTCTGGGCCTCAGGCGTAAGCCGAGATGAGTTTCGTTCACAAGCATAACATGAATGTCATTCTCCTGAACGAAAAGTTCGAGCTCGTCAATACGTTCTCGAAGCCCATTCGCATTCCAGAAAGCAATGCGAAGGAAGTCTAAGTGGTTTGTCAAGTCCGGTATTTGTGCAGCCATTTGGGATTGTCAAATGGAAGAATCTGCACTGGCCATTTAGTTGGCCGGAGCGAACGCTGCAGTGACAGCGAAAGCGATCGTAGCCCGTTCGGCGTCGGTATGCACCGTTGGCAGGAGCTTTTTGAGAAGCTCTTTTTGCTCCTCGGGAGTTCGAGCAGCGGGCGGTGAGCCCGGAAGAGCCGGAAAGTCTGCAGGTGAAGCAGTGAATTGGGCGTATGATACGCCATCACGTCTATGGGCGTTGGAAGCCCTTGAGGTCCTCTGAGAGGCCTGGGAGGGCTTGTTACGCCTAGAGTTAGCAAACATGGGGCAGCCACGATAGCTAGCCGGAAACTGCGACGGCGAGTTTCCGCATCGCGGTGTAGTTTCTGGAGTGATAGCGCACTCCGACGTATGATGATTGCCTGCGCATTTCACGCAGACAAATTTTGCCCTGCAGTAGCGCTGGGCATGACCGATCTTTTGACATCGGTGACACTGATTGATACCTTTTGATTTGAGCTTAGGCTCAACTTTAACGGTCAACGCGTTGATGCGCTTGATGTTGAAAATTTCTTTTCCGGCGTCAGATTTTTGTACGTTAACGTACACAATTTCGTATGGACGGCCGTCGCGTCTTGTCATACGGAATACCTCTATTACAGGTATGTCGAATGAGATCAAGAGCTCATGGAGCTCATTAGTTGTCATGTCGAGGGGAATATTGCGAATGACGACTTTGAGAGTCTTGTCTTCGTCTGTCGGAAATGAATGGTATTCGATGTTATTTTCATCGAAGAACGCTGTCGTTTTACGGAATTCAGTCGGGGTAGCGACTTGAATTCGTATGCCGAGGGGAACGAGCTGTGCTTTGACGATGCACACTCCTATCGCGGTTAGGTGTTTGTTAATTGCGGTCCAATTAGATTTGGATCGCATGACGATGTGCGGCGGGCGTTTTACGGCGGGCGCCTGAGGTTGTTGCTGTTGCGAAGGAACAGCGGCGGACGAGTGAATTACCGGCTCGGTGCGCGGTAGCGGGCGCGTTGCTGGCGGACGGCGCAGCGGGCGCGTTGTTTCCCGTGGCCGGCGAGTTATTGTTCGCGGTCGGGTTAGTCGCATGCGGATTTGGATTTTTTACCGGCAGTGGAATTGCCGGATGATTTCTTTGCCGGCTTGTTACCGGCAAGGGCCGACTTTTTGCTGGCATGGCATTGCTCGGTGTTCGAGCTTGTCGGAGGCGCGGGGCGTTTGGGCGCCGGAGTACGCTCTTTCTTTTGAGCGTACTTGGGTGTTATCCACCCGTCGGGGTTAATTTGGGAAGCACTGGGCCTCGAATCCGTCATCATCGGGGAAACGTCGGAAGCACTGGGCTTGGACGCGGTCATTATCAGTGTAGTTTGCTCTTTATAGGCTGAGAATTCAGCCATGAGCCGTCTTATGTCTTTTTCGAGCGACTGTATGTGCTCCCTACATTGCGCGATTTCGTCGTCGCGGTTTACGATTTCCGCCTGATGGACGGCGGGATCGATTGGACTTTTTAAGTCCGCGTATATATCGTCGGCATCAGCCACGTCCATCGCCATGACGGACGTGGTTTATTTGCCGCTTTAATTATCGCGATATTAATTGGAAGCTTGTACTCACGTACGAAGTGATCGGGTAGTTATTCCGATTCTGACAAAGCAGAAGCGTTCGCCGACTCCCTGGAGCGGCAATTCACGCTAAACCCTGGCGACGACGATAACTTCTTCGACGAAGTCAAAAGATCCGTCCGATCCTACATTTTTAACTCAGACCGGGCGTGGAACTGCGAACCAGCCACCCCGTAAGAACTCGATGGTCTGATAAAACGGCCCAAAAATCGGAAAGCTCCCGGATTTGACGGAATTTTCACCTTAATGGTGAAAAACCTCGGCCATAAGGGTAGAACTGCTCTTCTCGACATCATTAATGCCTCGATGCGATTGGGTGTATTTCCATCAGCATGGAAGCTGGCCTCTGTGGTCAGCATTCTCAAGGTGGGAAAATCACCAACCTTTCCCCAAAATTATCGCCCAATCAGTTTGCTTAGTGCCCTAGGCAAACTCCTCGAAAATGTCCTGCTAGCTCGTCTTTCGGTCTTCACTGAAGACCACAAAATCATCCCAGATTCACAGGTCGGCTTCAGAGCAGGCCTGTCTACCACTCATCAGCTTCTGAGGGTGACCGAATACATCTCTGAGGGCTCTGCCATCAAAAGAGACACTGCTGCAGTATTCCTTGACATCTCAAAGGCGTTTGACAGAGTCTGGCATGACGGCCTTATCTATAAAATGATAGGGCTCGATTACCCAGAGTACATAATTAGGATATTGTACGACTTCCTTCGTAACAGGAAGTTCTGTACTAAGGTAAATTCCAAGTTTTCCACTCAGCGTCCGATATTAGCAGGTGTTCCTCAGGGCTCTGCCCTCTCCCCGGCCCTGTATAATATCTATACTAGCGACATACCGAATCTGGCTCCGGTCATGATCGCTCAGTATGCTGACGACACTGCCCTTCTGTACAGAGGGCGCTCTACCGCCCACTTGGAGACCACTCTCCAGAAAGCCCTAGACTCCTACGAGGAATGGGCCGACAAGTGGCGGCTTGCGATAAACGCTGATAAAAGTGTCTCTGTACACTTCAGCAAAAATAAACATCGAGTTATTGACTCCCCAGAATTCTCCTTTGGGGACTCATTAATTCCAATCCGAGACGAGGTTAAATACCTCGGTCTTATCTTCGACCAACACCTAAGATGGTCAAAAACAATCTCATATGTCCTTCAAAAGGCAAAAGCGACCCTGTCAAAGCTGTGGCCTTTGATAAACAAAAAATCCAAGTTAGCCCATAAGTCCAGGGTTAAATTTTACAAAATGGTCATCAGGCCACAGCTGACCTACGCTGCACCCGTATGGGGCTACTGCAGGCCCTCTCAGATCGCGAGACTACAACGTCATCAGAACGTTGCTTTACGAAGAGTCCTCAATGCTCCGCCCTACATGCGGAACACTCAAATTCACAGAGAAACATCCACGCCGAGTGTGATGGAGTTTATCCGAGAGACTGCAGTAGCCTTCTACGATAAACTTGACAATGATCCCCCCTCTGGGATCACTTTTCCAAAATACGATTTCGATGCAAAACATCGAAGGCCCCGAAATGTTCTAATTGGTACTCAATTAGACCAGAATTCTCAATGAGCCACCGTGAACCGCTCGGTGACGCTGCTCCCCTTCGAGGAGAGCGTTACGCAGGACGATCGGTAATATAGACTAATTTCATCTAGCGATTTCCTCGCTTATGTCCTTGACTGGGAAAATCCAATGGCATTGAACCAGTCCCTCCCAGATAGATCCCCGGAGGAGAGGTTTTAGTCGGTAGGAGTCCGACACTGCCCTACTAAAAGGGCGTCCCATGATGGATTTCCTCTCCTTGCATCAAAAAAAAAAAAAAAAAAAAAAAGGAGTTCGAGAGAAATAAGCAATTTAGTTTAAAAAAATTACTTTCAACTAATAATGCCTTACTAGAATTTACTGAAATTATTGAGGATGGTTTTGAGTCTGACAAAATTTGCGCAGCTAAGTTTGCAGATCTAACCAAAGCCTTTAAATGTGTTTCTGACTCCATACTACTACGGAAATTATATTGTTATAATTAGAGAGCGGATTTCTAGCATTATGCTTATCCATAATATTAATAGCATCGAAAAAATTTCTTAATATCTATACGAATCTTGAAGAATGTGATTACTTAGAGCTAAGTTTTTTTGCTTTTTTGCTTATTTTGACTTTTTGTGCTTATTTTGACTTTTTATGCTTATTTTCATGCTTTTTTTTAGATTCTGATGCTTATTTGGAGCATTTTCTTAAACATTTAAAAAACATTTAATAAAAATTTCACGCTGATATTAAATTAATGTGCTAATATAGAGAATTTTCGTAAAAATCTGTATCCCATCATTTATAGATTATATTTGTATTACATATTTTCTTCGTATCTTTTGACAACATAATTGTTTAAAATCTTCATAATATGATACAATAATTATAATGAATTTTATTATTAATAAATATTAGTACAAATTACCAATTTACAATGGATTCGTTTATAAATAAGTAGATATAATAGACCGTCTTATTATTCAGATAGTACAGACGAACGCTTCACAGGAATCACACCTATGACATTCCGGATGTAAACGTCGTTAAACCAAGCCCAAACAGGGGCCCCAGTAAGTATTAAATGTAAACAAATTTAAGTGATAGCTAATAATCAGGTGTTCTGCAACCGTATCAATTTTCTACTCTCGGCAAAAATACGGACGGGACGACTGGCCCATATTTACCGTTTTCGTTAATTTTCATATTCAAACTCGCATTCATAAACTATTGAATTGACATTCCAAAAACTTTGCTTATTTATCAAAAATTATTATATGCGTGAATCGTATTGACCTGAGGAATCACAGATAAACTATATTATATAATTCACATGTATATTTAACCCATAATGCAAAAGGTGAAAACCACAATATAAGAATTAATTAGAGACTATCCAGAATTAACAAGTGAAAATTATACATTATTTTGTAAGGCATGTTTAAAAATGGTAAGTTTTATTTTAGTTCCCAACTGCATCCTAACTAGTGAAGACTTGTATGTAAAACATGTTATAACAACACTACATGAAGAACGTTTGAAAAAGTTCAAAGCTGAACTAAAAAAACAGCACAATTTCTCAATCTTTAGCATCATCTTCAACAAACGATGGGCAATTTAAATTAAATTCACATTTGTGCAAAATACTTTTACATTCGAATATCCCTTTAAGAAAATTACAAAATAATGCATTTAAATCTTTGTTGGGAAAATATTGTAAAATGCGTATTCCCGAGAAAAAATTATGTAGCTCTTGCGTACTATGAAACCATACAAAAAATTAAAGATATTATTAACAATAATTATATGTGGTTTGGTGCGGATGAAACCACAGACGCTTGTTTAATTTAATAATAGGAGTTTAACATGAAGACATCCGACCAATAGTATTTTGATATATACAAAAGAATTGAAGAAAACTGATAATAACATTATAGCAAAATTCATAAATGATGGACTGACAAGCTTATTTCTGCCGTGAACAATACCAAGTTACTAAATTTTACTAATAATGCATTTTGTGCATTGTACAAGTTTAGCACATGAATCGGAACGAATTTCTATAAGAATGAAATTTCCATTTGTAGATTTAATTAAATATGAAAAAATAGTTCTTATATTCTTCTGTGAGTCCAATTATTCAAGAAGTCATTACCTGATATCTCACTGCCCCATAAACCAGTGCTAACAAAATGGGACACTTGGCTATATGCTACGATGTACTATGCGAACAATTTTGAAGAATTTAATAAGGTTATATACAACTTTCCCGAAACGACAAGCAAATCAGTTAATGACTGTCAAACAGTTCTTAAGAAACAAGAGCTTCCTTCAACACAATTTAATTACATAAAATCGCGTTTAAATTTTGTGAGCAACACAATCAAATCTTTATAAAAGCAGATTCATTTTAGAAAATACCTGGACGCATTGGCCAAGAAATCAAAATAATATTGAAAGAAGTATTCGGTGAAAATGTAGGATTTTTAATATTAAATAAATTAAACTTGATTTTGAATGGCAATTATCAAATTGATCCAGCTATAATTTAAAATAAAGAGAAGCTTTTCCATTTTCAAAAATTTATTGAGCGTCAGAAGTAATAATTTTTACAATTAAACGCCTAGAACAACATTTAATGATATACTGTTTTCATGAATAGATTTTAGTTATTTTGAAATGTATACAAAATTACAATTTAATTTTTAAATAGTTACATGATATTATATATTGAGTAAAGAAAGTATGTTTATTTTAGTTTTAAGCAGAATTTCTATGTAAAATATGTTGATAAACGTAACATATTAAGAAAATATAGTTTTCTTTAGTGCTTTTTTCATGTTTTTATGCTTTTTTCCTGTTTTTATGACCTCCCAAAATATTTGGAAGATATCGAAATAGTTCTTTATGCTGATGGCACCACGCTAGCAAACAAAGGTAAAAACCCAAATGAAGTATCTATGTGTGGTCAGTCACATTCACATTGTTTGTCCTGGTTTCAAAGTAATATTCTGATGTACGGCCGTTGTATGAAGAATATGTCAGGTTGAACTTCTTTAGTTTAAAACTAGAGTTTCATGAAAACATTATTTCACTGCAGCTTGTTATTTTTTACTACATTCTGGGAAAAATGGTAAAATATTTCATGTATATAGAGAAAATTTCGCACTAGCAGCGGAAGAAGAATAAAAGATAAAATGGAAAAAAAAATATAGAAGGAAAAAAATGCAAGGAAGTTAGAAAAGAAGTAAGAAAGGCAAAGTAAGAATAGTGGTCGAAATGAATGACAACTGCAAAGAGCAGCAAACATTTTGAAACACTTAAACAACTTAAACACATAATTAAAGACGAAGACGGTTTAGTGAAAAGATGAATACAGTATTTTAAAGAGTTATCAGAAAAATAAGAAAAAGATGATATTGAAGAGATTTGATAAATGGTTGACAAAAAAAATAAGAGAAGGAGAAGAACTAAAACAATTTACAGATCTATTTAATAACACAGAAACTGAATATAACTGAATATATATAATCTGTGACGGGTGTCTGAAATCGTAACATCGATTGTGCTTCGATCTACATTTGCCAACTTGTTCAATAAGCCGGAAGAAAACAAGCACTTAACTGAGGTTAATTTTATACACATTATAGAATGTAACTCTCCAAATATTTCCTCAAATAACAATATTGACATAAAATACCTGCGTGGAATAATCAATTTAAGAGATGAATTAATGAATGATTTAAGAGACAAAATTAATGTGATGAAGAAAACTATTGCTTTACTTGAAGAGGAATGAAATGGTGGCTAACAGCATCTATCGGCAAAGAGCCCAACGAGCTCTGTAATAAATCATAGAATTAAATTAAATCCACTTGCAGAAAAATGTAATGTACAATCTAAAGTGCATATAAGGAACCAAATTTGTGCACCTATGTCTCATAAAAATTCGCAGTCTAATGACGAGAACGAGGTAGATAAAAACTTAAATAGGAGTAGGAACATTCCAAGTAGCGAAAAACAACTAAGGCAGCCCAGTAAATCAACAAGATGTTAACGACGAACAATGGGAAATACCTAGGAATCGTAGAAATAAACGACGTACAATTTTTGGTACTGCTACAAGTAGTACAATTAGAGATGTTACGTAATATAAATACCTCCATGTTTTTATGTTAGATAAAATATAACCAAAGAAGAGCTTGTGAAGTATCTCCATACCTGTAGTTTTCAAGACATGAAGTGTGAACCTCTAATGGCCGGAAGCGTAATCATCCTTTAAAGTAGGCGTTTCATCAAATCGCATTTCAGATTTAAAAAAACTTGATATCCGGCCCGAAGACGTCCGTATAAATAATTTTTAGTAGGCTTCCAGCCGAACCAGAAAATGCATAAAATTATTGTTTTTAAACATTCAATCAATTCGCAATAAAACCAAAGAATTAGATGCTTTTTTAATGGATAAAAACTATTATTTTATTTGCATTACTGGCTTTCTACGCATGAGTGTTCATTTTCAACTGTAGCAAATTTATTGTCAACTGCTTTTTATGCACGCACCAGGGTAATTATGGAGGGTCAATAATTTATGCAGAGGATAAAATCCCTCATAAAACTATAATAGTATCACAACAGCAATATCTGTTGATTGTGAATCGTCGTGTATTTATGTGAATAATCTTAATTGTTATATTGCATGTGTGTATCGTTTTCCTTCAGAAGATTTTAATAATTTTATCACAATTTTATCAATTTTTTTAATTTGTTTGAACATACATACAAGCCATATCATACTAATATTATTTTTAATACAATTCGGTACAAAGAATTGTATTTAGTCGATACACTAGTAACATTTGGTTTGTTTAAGTTAATAAACTTTGCTAATAGAAAAGATAACTGTTTAGACAATGCTTTTACCAACATAGACACAAATCAAGTAAAAGTTTATAATACAGAAACGACTTTATCTGATCACAGCGGCATATCTCTGAGTTTAAATATAATAAACATCAAAAACAGTGTTACATCTGTGCTATTCCGCCCAATAACAAAAGTAGATAGATTTAATTTTTATAATGAAATAGATAAATTGGATTGGAATTTTATATCGGATAAATTACGAAGATTAATTAATAAATGAGAACATCTTCACATCATATTAATAAATAATGTACAATTGTGTTTTCTTGCTAAAATCCTAGAATCAAATCATAATCAATCAAAATTAAATGGTTTAATAAGGAACTCAAAAATATGCGCGAATCACTGCATATGTTAAGTGATCTATATAAAACTATCCATCAGATGAGTTAAAAGCAATAAAAAATAATTTTCGTTGAAATACCGCAAATCCATTCAAAATACCCGTAAATTTGAAGCAGGAAAATACCTTCAGAGAGCTTCAAACAAATCAAAAGCTATGTGGAAATTAATAGGCTTCCTTAGGGAAAAATCGCGTAATATTGATTGTAAATTTACGTTTAATGATTTCAATATTTTTTTAGTAACGTATTAGAGACATTAATAAATAGATTACCAGACTTACCATTCAATCACAATATAAGAACAAGTCAAACTATAAACTTTAATTTCAGAAACTACTTCAATACTTGAATCAATGCAATCAACAGCATACAAATAGTATATGTGGTGATATATATGGATTATCTTTGCCGCATTTAAAGTGCATCATAAATCAAATTATTGCACCATTTACAAAATTAATTAATGAATCAATAGTAAGTAGAGTGTTTCCCGCTATGTGTGACGAGGACGAAATAAAAAACTACAGGTCAATCTCCGTTTTGCCAATAATATCTAAAATAATCGAAAAAAAAAGGAAATATTAGAATATGAAACCAATAAACTTTTTAATGAATTTGATTTCAGAACTGGAATTACAACGTCGGATGCCATAATTTCTCTCATTGATTGAAGATGAACATTTTCGAAAGAAAACATGTTTGAGTTGTATCATTGATTTGAGTAAGGCGTCTCGAACGATTTGCTAACACAAAAGTTAAAATCCTACAATTTTTCGGATCACAGTATCTTGCTCATTCAATCCTACCTTAATAATAGATATCAGTCTGTATTTTATAATAATATGCTCTAAAATTCCGAAAAAAATAAGATTAGGGATCAATTTTAGCACCCATTTTATTCTCAACTTTCATTAATGCCGTTTAAACATAGGTTACACAAAATAAATTTATTCTCAACAATAATAAAACAAAAACCATCGTGTTTAGATTAAAAAGGGCAACCAGCCCCTAAGTCATCGTTTTCTTGGTTTGAATGTAAATCCAACATTATCTTGGGAAATATATCATCACCTTGCGAGCTCGCTTACAAAAAAAAATATTAAAATCGCTTAACATGGTCTTATCGAGTCACGTCTAAGATATGGAATTCTTGCATGAGGCCATGTATCATGCAGGCATAAAATGTTAAGGTTACAACGAATTCGTATCTTAGGTGATATTAAATATAGAGACGATTGCAGTCTAATTTAATTAATTGGCAACGTTGCCTAGCTGTCAACTGCATACTTTTCATTCGTTTTATTTACGTGTAAATAGTTATATATAAAGTGTACAAAGTAATGCCGTCTGTGTACTTTTTTTTTATTTATTTGAAAGAGGAGAGGAAATCTTGCATAGACACCCTCATAACAGGGTAGTGTCGGATTCTTACCGACTAAAACCTCTCCTCCATGGACTTGATCGATAGCTAGTTCAGAACCAGAGGTCTCTTCTAGCGGGAACGTCAGCGAAAGAATCGCAAGAATTCATGTAACCGTCCGTCCAGCTGAACGCCCTTCACGCTAGGGAAGCAGCGCCGCCAGTCGGCCGGTGTGTGACGTGTGATCGAGTTTGTCTAATTATTGTTAATTAGAATTTGTCTTGGGCGACGATGTTTGTTGTCTGCCGAATATTTTGGAAAATTAATTCTATGAGGAGGATTATCGTCAATTTTACTGTAAAAATTTACAGAAATCTCTTTTATGAACTCCAGCACACTCGGCACCCTCATGTCCCTGTGTATGATAGAATTTCGGACGTATGGTGGTGCATTAAGCACCCGTCTGAGGGCGACATTTTGTGTGCGCTGGAGACGAGCCATTTGCGAAGATCTGCAGTAACCCCATATTGGTGCTGCGTATGTTAGTTGAGGCCTAATCATCATCGTGAAGAGCTTAGCCCTGTTCTTGTAGGATAATTTAGACTTAGTGTTGATGATTGGCCACAGCTTGTTCAGCGAAGCTCTGGCTTTATTGATGACATGAGAGATATTCTTTGACCAGTTTAGACGACGGTCGAAGACGATGCCTAGGTATTTTGCTTCGCTAGCAGTCGGAATAGGGGTATCTGCGTATGTTAGCGCAGGTGAATTGATGATGCGGCCTCGCGGCTTTGAAAAGTGCATTGCAACACTCTTCTCGGCGTTGATGGCCAGACGCCATTTGTTGGCCCACTCCTCGTAAGAGTCGAGGGCTGCCTGTAGTTTGTTCTCCAGGTGAACAGTGGTGAATCCTCTGTATAAGAGCGCAGTGTCATCCGCGTATTGGGCGATCATGACCGGTGCAACGTCCGGCACGTCGCCCGTGTAGATGTTAAAAAGAGTCGGAGACAGGACGGAGCCCTGTGGGACGCCAGCATGAATTGGCCGTTCACTGGAGAAAGAGTTGTTAATTTTGATGCAGAATTCGTGCGTGAACCGAATGATATATTCGGGATAGTTATACTTTATCAGTTTGTAGATGAGGCCTGCATGCCAAACCCTATCAAAGGCTTTGGAGACGTCTAGAAAGACAGCAGCTGTGTCTCTTTTAATTGGGAATCCTTCTGCAATGTATTCAGTCACTCTCGACAGTTGGTGCAGCGTCGATAAGCCGGCTCGGAAACCGACTTGCGAGTCAGGTATTATTCTGTTCTCGTTAGAGAACGATGAGATTCTTTTCAGCAGAACTTTTTCCACCAGCTTACTGATGACGCTGAGGAGGCTAATAGGTCGATAATTTTGGGGAAAAGATGGAGATTTCCCCGCTTTTAGAATGTTGACAACCGCTGCCAACTTCCATTGGTCTGGAAAATGACCTAGACGCATGATCGCGTTCGTTACGTTAAGCAACGCACATCTACCCTTGCGACCGAGGTTTTTAACCATCAAAGTGGAGATTCTGTCGTGACCGGGTGCTCTTTTGTTTTTAAGCTGTTTGATCAGCTCGTTAGGCTCTTCCGAAGTGGCATGATGACATTTCCAGTTACGGTTGTTGTTTCTTATGTATTTTGCAACGACGGAATTTACTTCGGCGACGAAAAAATCGTCATCGCTAGGATTGAGCGTGAATTGCCGCTCTAACGAGTCAGCGAACGCCTCCGCTTTGTCGTCGTCAGTGAATGCGAGGCCTCTTTCACCGTGAATCGCGTGATGATGGTTCTTACGACTGAGGGATTTAGTGAACTTCCAGACAGAGTTTAGATGATCGTTCATCGCCTCAATGCGGCGGTCCCATCGTTCATTGCGAAGAGCACGTAGTTTGTCCCTAACGGTGCGAGCTAGTGTTCGTGATTCCGTTCTATAGAACGGATCTCTGGTGCTCTGCCACCTGCGCCTAGCGGCTTTCTTTTGCCTGATTAGGTCCACTAACTCGGGGGTGAGTGTGATAGGCTCGACTTGAGTGGAAGTTCTGCTCGTCGTTGCGTCGCTGATAGCTGCGAGCATGACTGACGAGAGTTTGGAGACTGCATGGTCAATGTCCGATTTTGTGCGGATGATCGACAGTGGAGAGATGGAAGATTCCACTTTGTTTTTGAACTTAGTCCAATTTATGGATTTGATTTCTCTGACGGGGCGCTCGGCGCCGATTGCTACGTCCATAATGACCGGATTATGATCTCAACTTAGATCATTTGGCGACCATATGTCATGTTCTGCGTTGATGTTGCAGAGAAGAGCAATATCGAGTATGTCTGGCCTGAACTCCGCATTCGAATGGAAAAACGTGGGGTTTTGAGGCCCCACGGGCCTGATGGCGTGGCGTGAATTGTCGATGTAACTCCAGGAGGAGTCTCCCGTTGGTGTTAGTTACACGACTCTTCCATACCGGATTTTTCGAATTGAGATCGCCTGCTACGATAGTTGGTAGTTCATCAGAAAAAAGGAGATCTAGATCTTCCTTAAGGATTCGCTTTTTCGGCGGTAGGTATGCCGAGATGATACTGAGATAGCAGTACCTCCTGTGTTTTTTATGTCGTAGGTAAAATCGGAACAAAACCCGTGAATTTTCGGTTCCAGGCCGTTGTTTAGACGAGTCTCGCCAACGAGCATGATATTAATATCATTATCGTAGACAAAAAGCTCGAGCTCTGGCAGCCGGTCTCGAAGTCCGTTCGCATTCCAGAACACAATGGGAATATATTCGTGAGAATTATTCTCCACGTTGTTGTCCATTGAAAGGTACAAGATGAAACAAGTTAATGGCTTGCGCCATAAACTTGCATGTACATTCTAGAGAGGATTTCTTTATCCTCTTTGGTGGAAAGAGCGTCCATCATTTGCGCGTACAATTCAGCAAGTGGAGCTTTTTTGATCTCCGACGGCTTAGGTGGAGTAGGTTTCGGCTGTGGCTTGTTGGCTGAACCGCCAACCGCTTGGGAAAACGAAGTTCCCTCACGTCGTGGAGAAGAGTTAGACTTCCCTGCGTTACTCCGTTGAGGAGGAGAGAACGCTTTGCAGCCTCTGTAGCTCGCTGGGTGTTCTCCACCGCAGTTTGCGCACGTGGCTTTGTCTTCCGTGGGCTTGGTGCACGTATGTGACGGGTGCTCGCCGGCACATTTTACACAGACATAGGAGGCCCGGCAGTGTGATTGCCCGTGACCTATTTGCTGGCAGCGGTAACATTGAGTGCTGCCCTTATTGTTTTTGCGGACTTCGACTGTTATATGAAGTCCGTCGATGTCATATACATCGAAGATCTTTTTGCCCTCGTCGTTATTAGTGA
>OZ018393.1:36727175-36808175 GCA_963969525.1 Ontholestes murinus | reverse complement strand
AGGCCGTGAGGCTTCTGAAGTCTGTTGGAGAATTCGTGAAAATGCGGAAGCCCAGAGGCTCTGACTTAGCCTTGGTAACCTTGTTTCTTTCAGCGAGTTTTTTCGAAAAGGAAATCCAGTCAGGTTTGAAATGAAGCACCACTGGGGGGGGCTTCGGAATATTAGTAGGCCTGTCGGCTGTTGGTGGAGTCGTCGTTGAGTTGTTTTTGGCGTTGTTGCCAGACATCGTTGCGGTGGCGCTGCCGCTGGCAGCGCCCTCATTGCTGGTGGATGGGCCCGGAACTGGGCCATTTATCGACTTAACCGGCGTGCGAGAAGCAGCCTGCTTTTTTGTTGAAACGTCAATATCTGAGTCGGCGGGGCGCTTCTTAATAGAAGCAGCGTGCCTGGTGGCAGCGCCACCGCAACGATGCCTGGCAACAACGCCAATGCTACAACGACTCCACCATCGGCCGACAGGCCTACTAACATTCCGAAGCCCCCCCAGTGGTGCTTTATTTCAAACCTGACTGGATTTCCTTTTCGAAAAAACTCGCTGAAAGAAACATCAAGGTTACCAAGGCTAAGTCGGAGCCTCTGGGCTACTTAGATAAGCAGAAAATGCCGTATCACTCATTCCCGACTCACGACGAGAAAACTCTTCAGGCCGTACTATGGCCTATTCCGTTTGAAACTAATATCGAGGACGTCAAGGAACTGCTGATCAGCAGAAAATTCCCCATCATCGGCATGCACCGCATGACAAACAGGTTTAAGCGACCAAGTGAGTATGTCCTAGTGAACCTCACTAATAACGACGAGGGCAAAAAGATCTTCGATGTATATGACATCGACGGACTTCATATAACAGTGGAAGTCCGCAAAAACAATAAGGGCAGCACTCAATGTTACCGCTGCCAGCAAATAGGTCACGGGCAATCACAGTGCCGGGCCTCCTATGTCTGTGTAAAATGTGCCGGCGAGCACCCGTCACATACGTGCACCAAGCCCACGGAAGACAAAGCCACGTGCGCAAACTGCGGTGGAGAACACCCAGCGAGCTACAGAGGCTGCAAAGCGTTCTCTCCTCCTCAACGGAGTAACGCAGGGAAGTCTAACTCTTCTCTACGACGTGAGGGATCTTCGTTTTCCCAAGCCGTTGGCGGTTCAGCCAACAAGCCACAGCCGAAACCTACTCCACCTAAGCCGTCGGAGATCAAAAAAGCTCCACTTGCTGAATTGTACGCGCAAATGATGGACGCTCTTTCCACCAAAGAGGATAAAGAAATCCTCTCTAGAATGTACATGCAAGTTTATGGCGCAAGCCATTAACTTGTTTCATCTTGTACCTTTCAATGGACAACAACGTGGAGAATAATTCTCACGAATTTATTCGCATTGCGTTCTGGAATGCGAACGGACTTCGAGACCGGCTGCCAGAGCTCGAGCTTTTCGTCTACGATAATGATATTAATATCATGCTCGTTGGTGAGACTCGTCTAAGCAACGGCCTCGAACCGAAAATTCACGGGTTTTGTTCCTACTTTACCTACAACGACATAAAAAACACAGGAGGTACTGCCATATACATCGAATAATCTCTAGACCATTCACTCATCACGCTGAATGGCCTAATTAACATCGACGCCACAGCAATTGTTGTCAATTCATCAAACGGTCCGATAAAAATCATCTCGGCTTACCTACCGCCGAAAAAGCGAATCCTTAAGGAAGATCTAGATCTCATTTTCTCTGACGAACTACCAACTATCGTAGCAGGCGATCTCAATTCGAAAAATCCGGTATGGAACAGTCGTGTAACTAACACCAACAGGAGACTCCTCCTGGATTACATCGACAATTCACGCCACGCCAACAGGCCCGTGGGGCCTCAAAACCCCACGTTTTTCCATTCGAATGCGGAGTTCAGGCCAGACATACACGATATTGCTCTTCTCTGCAACATCAACGCAGAACACGACATATGGTCGCCAAATGATCTAAGTTCAGATCATAATCCGGTCATTAAGGACGTAGCAATCGGCGCCAAGCGCCCCGTCAGAGAAATCAAATCTATAAATTGGACTAAGTTCAAAAACTAAGTGGAATCTTCCATCTCTCCACTGTCGATCATCCGCACAAAATCGGACATTGACCATGCAGTCACGAAACTCTCGTCAGTCATGCTCGCAGCTATCAGCGATGCAACGACGAGCAGAACTTCCACTCAAGTCGAGCCTATCACACTCACCCCCGAGTTAGTGGACCTAATCAGGCAAAAGAAAGCCGCCAGGCGCAGGTGGCAGAGCACCAGAGATCCGTTCTATAGAACGGAATCACGAACACTAGCTCGCACCGTTAGGGACAAACTACGTGCTCTTCGCAATGAACGATGGGACCGCCGCATTGAGGCGATGAACGAACATCCATACTCTGTCTGGAAGTTCACTAAATCCCTCAGTCGTAAGAACCATCATCACGCGATTCACGGTGAAAGAGGCCTCGCATTCACTGACGACGACAAAGCGGAGGCGTTCGCTGACTCGTTAGAGCGGCAATTCACGCTCAATTCTATCGATGACGATTTTTTCGTCGCTGAAGTAAATTCCGTCGTTACAAAATATATAAGAAACAACAACCGTAAGTGGAAATGTCATCATGCCACTTCGGAAGAGCTTAACGAGCTGATCAAACAGCTTAAAAACAAAAAAGCACCCGGTCACGACGGAATCTCCACTTTGATGGTTAAAAACCTCGGTCGCAAGGACCAATGGAAGTTGGCAGCGGTTGTCAACATTCTAAAAGCGGGGAAATTTCCATCTTTTCCCCAAAATTATCGACCTATTAGCCTCCTCAGCGTCATCAGTAAGCTGGTGGAAAAAGTTCTGCTGAAAAGAATTTCATCGTTCTCAAACGAGAACAGAATAATACCTGACTCGCAAGTCGGTTTCCGAGCCGGCTTATCTACGCTGCACCAACTGTCGAGAGTGACTGAATACATTGCAGAAGGATTCGCAATTAAAAGAGACACAGCGGCTGTCTTTCTAGACGTCTCCAAAGCCTTTGATAGGGTTTGGCATGCAGGCCTCATCCACAAACTGATTAAGTATAACTTTCCCGAATATATCATTCGGTTCACGCACGATTTCCTTCGTAAGAGGAAATTCTGCATTAAAATTAACAGCTCTTTCTCCAGTGAACGGCCAATTCATGCTGGCGTCCCACAAGGCTCCGCCCTGTCTCCGACTCTTTATAACATCTACATGGCCGACGTGCCGGACGTTGCACCGGTCATGATCGCCCAATACGCGGACGACACTGCGCTTCTCTACAGAGATTTCACCACTGTTCACCTGGAGAACAAACTACAGGCAGCCCTCGACTCTTACGAGGAGTGGGCCAACAAATGGCGTCTGGCCATCAACGCCGAGAAGAGTGTTGCAATGCACTTTTCAAAGCCGAGAGGCCGCATCATCAATTCACCTGCGCTAACATACGCAGATACCCCTATTCCGACTGCTAGCGAAGCAAAATACCTAGGCATCGTCTTCGACCGTCGTCTAAACTGGTCGAAGAATATCTCTCATGTCATCAATAAAGCCAGAGCTTCGCTGAACAAGCTGTGGCCAATCATCAACACTAAGTCTAAATTATCCTACAAGAACAGGGCTAAGCTCTTCACGATGATGATTAGGCCTTAACTAACATACGCAGCACCGATATGGGGTTACTGCAGATCCTCGCAAATGGCTCGTCTCCAGCGCACTCAAAATGTCGCCCTCAGACGGGTGCTTAATGCACCACCATACGTCCGAAATTCTATCATACACAGGGACATGAGGGTGCCGAGTGTGCTGGAGTTCATAAAAGAGATTTCTGTAAATTTTTACAGTAAATTTGACGAAAATCCTCCTCATGGAATTAATTTTCCAAAATATTCGGCAGACAACAGACATCGTCGCCCAAGACAAATTCTAATTAATAATAATTAGACAAACTCGACCACACGTCACACACCGGCCGACTGGCGGCGCTGCTTCCCTAGCGTGAAGGGCGTTCAGCTGGACGGACGGTTACATGAATTCTTGCGATGTTTTCGCTGACGTTCCCGCTAGAAGAGACTTCTGGTTCTGAACTAGCTATCGATCAAGTCCATGGAGGAGAGGTTTTAGTCGGTAAGAATCCGACACTACCCTGTTATGAAGGTGTCTATGTAAGATTTCCTCTCCTCTTTCAAATAAACAAAAAAAAAATCGTGTGTTTCATGTCTAATAGTTGCGTCTCAAGAGACTCACATCTAGATTTATACATGTGTATGGCTTCCTCCTTGCCGATGGATGACATCGTAGCCTCAGAATCCATGGACACGGACGATGAGGCCTGGCGCTGGTGCCGACGTCGTCCTCCGCCATGGGCTCGGTCATATTATCGTCGTCGGTTAGAAGTTCGTATAAAGATCTCACCTGACTCGTCGTCTTCTAGCTGGAAGGAGACTTGGTTAAAAGACCGTGTCCGTTGGGAGTAAACCGGACGGGCAGGCCGTCAGCTGTTACTCCAATGTCCGGACGACGGGCTAGGAAGGAGAGGAAGACTCAACGTGTGTCGAAGTGAAAAGGACGGGCAGGCCGTCTGCAGTTCACCTAATTCCACACGTCTTGTCGGAAGAGAGGGTGAGATGAGAATGAATAAATGCCGTCTGTGTACCTAGTTAGTTTGACTTTTATATATTGTGTAGTCGTAGTGCGTCATCTCTTAAGCAAGGTAATTCACCTATCTTAATATTTCGAGGAGCCGATCTAGCGCATGCGCAATTGATTGCTGATATACACTTACATCGTTAATTATTTTGCACAGTTGCCATTTCTCAGTAAAACTCCTAACTTTAAAGTAAGATGTCTCGCGCTTGTGGTAGATGCAATTTTAATATTGAAACGCGTTCAAAAACACTTAAATGTGTTGGATGTAAAGTGCGTTTCCACGTCGATTGCCTCGATGAACTATCGCTAGACGATGTTGCTTGTTTCATCGCCGAATCCAAGAAGTCGGACGGGATGCAATGGAAATGCGATGCGTGTGTCTCCAAGGCTCCTCCTCCGTCCGAGGCTGTACGCTCTTCTCTTGAGCGCACCGCTCAGGCGCGGCCTTCGATCACTCTTAGCCAAACTCAATCCAACACCGAGCCTATGGTCGACACAATTGGATCTTTATTCCGCGATGAATTTATGCCCTTTTTTAGAGCGGAATTGCAGCATATTTTAGAAGATATAAAAAATGATATCAAATCCCAGTAGAATTACCAAGCTGGAAATGGATGTCAAAAACATTTCGCCGAATAAAAGTGCCGATATTATTAATCAGGCGGATATGTTTCATGAAATTGAGGAAAGGAGAATTAAATCTCATAATATTTTAGTTTTCAATTTACCTGAGCAAACCGGCCCCACAAACGAGAGATTAGACAAAGATATGCATTGCGTTAAAACACTAATTGATCCTCAAATCAGATTCGAACCGAAAAAAGTAATTCGTTTAGGGAAACCTAGCAATAAACCACGGCCAATTAAATTATCCTTTTCCGATCCTAAGGAGGCGATTGATATATTAACGTGTTACACGTGCTACTGACACGGGTAATATTCGTTTTAATAGCGATATGACCCAGCTGCAACGGGATCATTTAAAACATTTAAGGAACGAATTAGAAAGACGTAAAGATCAAGGTGAATCCGGGCTGACAATTAAATATAGTAACGGGTATCCGTCAATAATATCTACTGTTCCCAAGAAAAAAAACTATGTAGGCGGTCTTAAGGGCAAATTAAATTTATTCTCGATGAACTCTAATCTGACTATTTATGACATCATTGTTCTGGTGGTAACTTGGTTAGATGATTCCATTAGTAATGCCGAATTGGGCCTAAAAAATTTCGAAATATATAGAACGGACAGATCATCTAACAATAGTAGGAAAATCAAAGGAGTTGGAGTCCTGATTGCTGTCAGAAATCATTTGAAAAGGCAATGATAGATAATAAATTAATAATTAGTTCTACATACATCCCGCCTGCTTCTAATATTTCCTACTATATGACTCACGCTGAAGAGATTGAGAACATCAGTAACAGTAATCCGAAGTGCGATTTGTTGTGTGGTGATTATAATTTACCGAACGCTGTCTGGGATTTTTCCGGTGATAATGTGTTAAGTGGAAGAAATAACAGTTATCCCGCTGACGTTTTGGCTAATGTTTTGAGTTTTTATCAATTACATCAAGTCAATCAGATTCCGAATCCGAGAGGTGTATTTTTAGACTTGGTATTTTCGAATATTTCCGGTATAAGTGTAATCCCCGCTAGTGACATTTTATGCAGTTCTAGTGCTCACCATGTTTCATATTATCTAAATATACCAATGTCAAATTTGGAGTTCACCAACGAGAAGATGGAATGGATTTAAGACTTTAAATGTGCAGATTATACTGAAATTAATGTCTTTTTAGGGAGTATAGATTGGAATCTGGTATTTACAGGTGATAATGTTGATGTAGATGTTGAAAATTTTAATAATATTTTGTATTCCGTGTTTAATATGTGGATTTCCTATTAAGTTTTTAAAATCATCTAATTACCCAAAATGGTTCAATAATAATTTAATCAAATTAACCAAATTAAAAAAATCCGAGCATGCGAAATATAAGCGTACTGGTTTTCGATCCCACTACGAGTTATTTAAAACCTTGCGTCGACAATGTGAAGAGCTCAACAATTCGCTTTATAAAAGCTACATTAGTCGCATAGAACATAAAATTAACAGTAACTCAAAACAATTCTGGGATTATGTAAACGACTGTCGAAAAACGACTGGGTATCTCAAACAAATGTATCTGGGTAATGAAATTAGTGATACAGTAACTCGTAGTGTGGATCTATTTGCAACACATTTCTCGGCAGCATATAAACAGTCAAACATCGATCTTCCCAATCAGAAGTATAACAGATCAGTAGACCTTTGCAATCTCAATGTTACTCTTACATATGTTTTTAACTCATTATTATCATTGTCGGAATCTTGTAATGCGGGCCCTGATGGTATTCCCGCGTACTTTCTTAAAAGATGTGTTTACACGTTGAGTAGACCAATCTATACACTTTTTTAAAATTCGTTAACATCTAGTATTTTCCCACATTGCTGGAAGGACAGTTTTATTGTTCCGATTTTTAAAAACGGTTGTAGAGCAAATATTGCTAATTATAGAGGTGTGGCTATTCAATCCGTGTTACCTAAAATATTGGATTACTTGGTTGCCGAACAGCTTAGATGGTCTTGTTCCGACTTAATTATTGATGAACAACATGGTTTCTGCAAAGGCAAATCAACGATAACAAACCTAATGTTTTACCAAACATATCTATCGGAGGCATTGGAGAAGGGATTGCAGGTTGATTCAATCTATACTGATTTCTCCAAGGCCTTCGATAGAGTTCAACACAATATGCTTTTGCACAAATTAAAATTAATCGGCTTTGGCGACCAAGTCTGTTTTATTTTTACTCTTTATAAATGATATCGGATTAAATCTAAGAAGTAGTAATTTTCTTTTGTATGCCGATGATTTGAAATTATATACCAGTATTAAAACAATGGATGATCAGTTGGCACTTCAAGAGGACTTAAATAGTGTTGCATCGTGGTGTCAAGAAAATGACCTAGAACTAAATTTGAATAAGTGTTCATACATTTCGTTCAGTAGAGGAGCTATTCGTGACTACTTAAAAAATCAAAAATCACCTATTATTGCGTACAGTGGAAGTAAAAGACTTGGGTGTGACATTCGACTCCAAGCTTAATTTTAACAAGCATATTTCTAATGTATGCAATAAATCTTTGACAATTTTAGGATTTATTAATAGATTCTCGGGTGATTTTAAACCTGATACTATTAAGTCACTCTATCAAGCACTTGTTTTACCTCATCTTGAATACGCTTCATTAATATGGTCACCTTACACCAAAACATCAATTCCCAGACTTGAGATGGTACAAAGTAGATTTTTAAAATTAATGTCGTTCCGACTGGGTCATAGCAGCACTGAGTTTAGTCACACTAAATTTTAAATCATTGGTTGAAAGAAGATTATTTCTTGATATGTCGTTTTTGTACAAGATAATTAATGGATTAATTAAGTGTAATGATTTACTCCAAAAAAACATTCCATATTCCACGTGGTTCTCAATCTAGACTCAAACAATTATTTCATTTGGAATTCCACCCGACTAAATATGGAATGAATAATCCTATTAGTCGTCTTATGCGCTTTGCAAATGCTGTTAACAAGAACCCTAATTTCGACCTATTTTGTTTATCGTTTTCTATATTTAAAAAACATTTACGACATATGGATTTATCGATTTCATTGAGTTATTTTAACCTAATTTAATTTACTTTTGTATCTATTATTTATTTGTATATAGTAAGATTTTATTTTATTTGAATGTTTTTATTCTTAATTTATTTTAATTTGTAGTATCTTATTTTATTTCATGTTTTGTTTGTCTTATTTATTTATTTTGTCGCGTTTGTAATTTACCTTTTTTTAATGTAATTCCATCTGTGATATGTGCTTTTGCACACACCTAGTCTGAAATATATCATCTGTGATACAACGCATTTTATTTATATTATTTATTTACTTATTTTAGCTATTTTATCTATGTTATTTAATTTATTTATTTAATTAATTTTACTTTTTTAACCGTGTCATTCTGTTTTATCTATTTTATTACTTTTATATATCTTATTTATTATATTTTATTTTATATATTTTGTCAATTTAGTTAATTTATTTACATTAAGAGTAACATTAAGTAATATTGAATTATTATTTTTATTGAATCATTGGGTTTGGATAATTTAATTTTAAAACCATTTTTTGTATTACTTTGTATTACTTTATGTTATTTTTGTATTTTAAATGTATGCAGTAATGTTTAATGTTTTTTGTAAAGGATATTCCGTAAATAAATTATTATTATTAATTTATAAATGCTATAGAATCCTGACCTTGTCATGTCTTTATACATGGTGACTGACGAAAAACCTTTGGTGCTGTATCTCGCTTATTTTTTATCCGATTTGAATAAATAAAACATCAAATAAAATGATTTTTAAAAGACTTTAATATGAACTGTACTGATATTTTTTCTTGCATCCAGTTTTTGACAAAAGACGATCAACTTTTTTTTTCAAATTGCACGTATATATATTTTGTACTGATCCGCAAGGAGATTTTTTTCTGAATCTAAATTTGTAAACGATTTTATCCATTCATCAAACCAAAGTCGAGAAATTGACGATTAAAAAAAAATCAAATACCCATAGTAAACAATATATAGAGCCTATTCCAAATGTCAACAGTGACAGTGTCAGTCATTGGTACAATACTGCAATGATTTTTAATAATTTCATAATAAAAATGTTGCAAGATTTCAAAAACTGAAAAACGATTTCTGTAGAAGCACAAAATTCTAGTACAGTGTTTGAAATATTGCAACATTTTAATTATGAAATAATTAAAAATCGTTGCAGTATTGTATCAATGGCTGTCACTGTCACTTTTGACATTTAAAATAGGGTCTGTATATTGTTTACAATGGATACTTGACTTTTTATTTATTTTTTTAGTCCTCAATTTCTCGACTTAAGTTTGATGTATGGATAAATTTGTCTACAATTTTATATTCAGAATAAAAATCTCCTTTCGTATCAATAAAAATATATATACAGTGCAATTAAAAAAAAATAGTGTCGTATTTTGTCAAAAACTGGGTGCGAGAAAAAATAACAGTTCAGATCCTATTAAAGTCTTTTAAACATGGTTTAATTTAATGTTTTATTTATTAAAATCGGTTAAAAAATAAGTGAGATACAGCACCAAAGGTTTTTCGTCAGTCACCCTGTATACTGGAATGTGTGCTATATATACATAAAATTCGTCAAAAATATCCTAGTCTGAAACATACACATTCAACCAGAAACAGTTGATTACACACAAGAAGATAAGACTCACAAAAACTTGTAATAGCACTAACTATTTGGCCATTATTTTTTTTTTAATAAATTGCCTGAACCCTGGAAAATTTTACCAATAAAAAAATACGAAGAAAAAGTTCACATTCACTTAGAAACATATGCGTTTTATTCTTTCGATGAGTATCTAAACTCTAATGTATACCCAAACTAAATTTTAATTTCTATATTTCTTATTACTTGTATGTACATAACAATGCTCGTATAGTATCCCTTTGTGTTATACAATAGTATGATATGGGTTATAAATTTTACATGTAGTTTTAGTGTATTCATGAATTTCATCTGTAGATTTAAGGTATTTTATTTTGTCATTATCAGCTATTTTCTGTTTTGTAACGGTTTTTATTTAGTCACATTTAAGTACATAGGAACAGTTACATTTAAAAAAAATAGCGACAAATAGATGATAACATAAATAAAGCAAAGGCCACAGCAGAAAAACTTTTTGATTTACAAACATATTTTAAATATGATCCTAATTAAAAGAGGATTTATTATAATAACAAAGTAATCGTTAATCAAATATTGTGTGGTCGAAATTGGTTGGGGAAGTTACATAAATGTGTTAATATAAATTGTGAAACATGTGAAACCAAGTGCTTTAATTTTCATATTTCTTACGGTTCTACTTAACCGATAAAGATATTAAAATGTATTAACATCCTTTAGTTCGTTGTAGAAAATCAAATAATAAATTTAAAAATACTAAAACATTTCTTGAATCTACAACAGTGAGTCTTACTAAGACTACAAAACAAATTACTATCGAAATACGTGTCTACAGATGATTATAAACTCGAATGCTAGATTATTTAATTGCTTTTGCTAGTTTAATTTAATTAAGTCAGTCTAAATTCAATTTTGTTAATAACTTTTCATGTCAATATCACTTTCAAACAGTCTAAAATATATATTTATTTTTATCATTTATTAGTTTATTCAACAGAAATAATTTCATTTAAATTGGTGTTGCTTTGATAGTTTTACTATTCGTAACACGCAAATTAATTTTGTTTTATTCAATGTCTGTCAAGGTATTAGCCAGAGAAGTAGTTGTTTCAAATTAATTTGTTTTATAGTCTTAGTAAGACTCACTGTTGTAGATTCACGAAATGTTTTCGTATTTTTAAATGTATTACGATACAGATATTTTCATTAAAATTTTAATTTCAAATGAAATCACGCATACAGTTATTTCTCTAATTATTTCAAATAAACAATCAATAAAATTCGATACTTGTTTTGCTACATTCTTGATGGAACCAAATTTTCATATTGGGAGAAGTAATACACTTGTTATGTTCCATTTGTTTATTATCAGGTAACTGGCACGTGTTTCGGTCCTTACGGATCATTCTCAAAGTTATAAAATGAAAGTGTGGCGTTATATATAGGTGAAGGATTGTGGCTAATTATATGGAAATTCCGGCGGTAATAATGTTGTCCGTATTGATTAGTTCGTGCTGGTTGTTAAGGAGAAAATCCCCTCTGTTGATGGCCCGTTTAATCTCTAAGCCCTCTAGAAGATTAAGCTTATGTCCTTTTCGGCAAATGTGAATTGGGATTATCTCGCCCATGTGGTGGCCTGTTTACACAATGTTCCGCTAATCCTGTATTTGTCGATCAATTCAAAATGGCTTTTCTGTGCTCGCGTTGTCTTATTTCGAAATTCCTTCCTGTGTGTCCAATATAATACCCGTCGCAATTTAAACATTTAATTTTGTATATCCCTGATCTTTTTAGTCTATCCGGATTTTCTATTTTGTTGTTCATGATTCTCTGTCCCAAATTTCGTCTATTAACTATTGTTGTTTTTATGTTGTGTCTTCCTAACTGCTTCTTGATTTTTGTGCTTGTATTATTGACAAATGGTATGGCTGCTTATATGTTTTCTTCTGTATTTCTATCTCTTGGATTATATAATAGTTGTCTCTTTAATGCTCTTCTTTGCCTTTTAAGTATGTTGAATACGATGTTCTGGTTGTATCCATTGTTGTGGGCAATTTGGATGATCGTATCTAATTCGTCTTTGTATTGTTTTTCTGGCATTGGAATGGTTAAGAGGCGGTGGATATATGAATTTAGTGCTGACTTCTTAATTTGTTGTGACTGGAAAGAATCGGATGGTATTAGGGTGTCCGTCGTGGTTGGCTTTCTGTAGATTGCATACTGCAGTTTGTTGTTTTGAATATTTATCGTTAGGTACAGGAAGTGGATTCTGCCGTTCTCTTCTTTCTCTATCGTAAATTGAATGTGTTTGTTATAGTTGTTGAGTGTCTGCAAGAACATGTCGACTTGTCGATCTGAACCTCCCCATATACAGAACACATCATCTACATAACGGGACCAATGTAAGATGTACTTTCTCATTGGGTTGCTGTTATTAAACACTTTTTCTTCGAACCATTTCATGTAGATTTCCGCGAATAGTGGTGATTTTGGGGAGCCCATTGGAAGGCCCTCTTTCTGTATGTAATATTTGTTGTTAAACCGAAAGTAATTTTGATCTAGGCAGTGTTCGAATATTGTGTACATCTCGGTTTCTTGTGGACAATGTTGTGCTATAAGGTTCTTAATAATATGTTTGAGTTCTGTAACTGGTATAGATGTGAACAAACTTTTCACGCCAAACGAAACTAAAATGACTTTTTGATTGAAAGTTAACTGTTGTGTCATATTGACGAATTCTGTTGAGTTTTTTATAGAATACTCTGATCTGTGTGGTATTAGTTGTGATAGTCTTTTGTTTATATATGAGCTGATTTTGTATGTCGGTGCCTGGCAATATGACACTACTGGTCGAATTGGTATATTTTCTTTGTGAATCTTTGGCATTCCGTATAGGGTTGGTGCTATTGGGTTCATTTCCTTCAGTTTGAATTTTTCTTTTTCCGGTATATTTGTAGAGTGTTTTATCATGTCTGTGATTTGTTTTTGGAATTTCGTTGTCGGATCTTTTTGTACTTCTTGGAAACTATTCTCTGTTATGAATGCTTCCACTTTTTCCACGTATTCATCCTTGTTGAGTATGGTTATCGTGTTACCTTTGTCGGCTTTATATATTATCAGATCATGATTCATGCACTTTTGTTTTATTTGTTTAATGGTTTTCTCTTCGTTATTACTGCTTTGCTTGGGTTTTGATGATTTCCTGACGTCTTTAATAATTGTGTTTGAGAGGGGTATTATGTCTATCTTGTCCGTTAAACCTGCTCTCCTTATTGCAATTTCTGTTTCTAATGCTAGATCTTTATAATTCTTCTTAAGGGTCGTTGGTGCCGGTGAGTATTTTAGTCTTTTTTTTCCATCAATTTGATTTCCTCCTCGAGATCGAACTGGAAAATAGAAAATGGTACTCAAGACGTTTTTACCTAGGAAAACACCTCAAAGTGATCCACGTGGAGCTCACAAACCGACTGGACAACATCTCGCTAGACTGTTTTCTGGCCGATTCTATGGAATATGTTAACAGAGAATCACACCAACAGTACATAACCCAGAAGAAAAATCTGGATAAGTTAAAAGAATTGCAGAACAATAAAAAACTACAACAGAGAACTACCACCCATATATTTTACCCTAGGCTTAAAAACTTTACAAATACCACGTTCAGCGGGAGGTTATTATATTGGACAGACAGGAAGGAATTTCGAAATAAGACAACGCGAGCACAGAAAAGCCATTATGAATCGATCGACAAATACAGGATTAGCGGAACATTGTGTAACGACAGGCCACCACATGGGCGAGATAATCCCAATTCACATTTGCCGAAAAGGACATAAGCTTAATCTTCTAGAGGGCTTAGAGATTAAACGGGCCATCAACAGAGGGGATTTTCTCCTTAACAACCAGCACGAACTAATCAATACGGACAACATAATTACCGCCGGAATTTCCATATAATTAGCCACAATCCTTCACCCATATATAACGCCACACTTTCATTTTAAATTTAGTTTTAACTTTGAGAATGATCCGTAAGGACCGAAACACGTGTCAGTTACCTGATAATAAACAAATGGAACATAACAAGTGTATTACTTCTCCCAATATGAAAACAATAAATTATGATATGATCGTTAAATATTTTAAACAATTTTCTCCAAAAACGGTTGAATTTAATCAATATCAATATATGATATATAAATGTAACATAAATCCTACTTTTTGGTAATATGGAAAACTAAAACAATTAAATTAATAAAACAATTCCATATATCTATTTCCGACAAATAATATATATATATTATATTACTAAAAGTGTATTGTTTCCTTCCAATAAAAGTTAAAGCTTAATGTTTTTAGTCATTAAGTGAAGGTCTAATAATAACTGGCCTATTTCAGTGGGGATTTTAATAAGACATCGATTAATATCAATCGGAAGTTTTAAAAAGCAGAATGAACTTTGCTAGTGGCCTCTGCCCCACTTTCGAGTCAATAAATCATAATGTTGGTATAAGATCTAAAATTGGAAATAATACTGAAATTAATTCAATAGGAATAAGGGAATCACAAATGTTAAGGGCATTTACCTACTCCCTTAAACGAGAAATTTTCTATATTAAACTAGTACACTAAGAATAATGTTAAGCAGTTATACAAAATATATCCATTGGAAATAAATCAAACAAATGTAGCTTAAAAAACTACGTAGCAGGTAATTTAATATTTGCTTCTACAATTATGAGCAATTATTTCGTGACGATTGTGGCGATGTTATTTTCTGGAGGTATTTCAAGTTATTGAAGACTAAGACATTTGTTTTGTTGTATTTATATCTGCTATAAAATGTAGCTATTCACGTGCCCAATACGTGTCAGATTATATAAATATATATTTTACGTCTAGGAACTTGACAGTCACATTTTAAAAAATGGTGACCATTTATTAATTATACAGGGTGTCCCGTTAATGCGGGGAAATGGCAAGACCATAGATTCCTGGGGTCAAAATATGACGATTTAACGCAACTTATCTATATCCAAAAATCTACGGTTAAGCCGAAATTTGGCTTCAAAGTTTCAAATTTTTTTATTTCTTTTGTTTATAACAATTGAACGCTTTATTTGATTTGAATTAAACTTATTATTAATAAGTACCATATCATACATCATTTCAATTATTGTTGGCATTAGTGATTGACAGGAAGTATAAAAAAACAGTAGTACCACCACTTAAAAACAATTTTTTTTTTTTGGTGCATCCAATAAAATCCAAATTACTTGAAAGGGCATTAGATTTAAAAACTTTTTTGACTCTTACTAGTTTTTGATATCTTGTACGGTTTTTGCACAAAAAATAAAATGTGAATATAGTATACTCATTATGCACTCATTAATAAGTAAATAAACTTACTCTATTGAATAAAAAATAAATATCAATTAATAAAATAAATCAAAACAACATCTAACACTTTTCAAACAATTTTCTTTGCAAAATCCTAATACAAACAAGGTATCTGTTTGTTCCAAATATGAATATTTATGAACTATAATAAAGTTAAAAAATAATTGTTAAAAGGCACTAAATAATTATTATTATACATAATTTACATTTTTTAAACAAAGACGGCCACGAAAAACATTTTTTTTTTCGATTCGATGAAAAACTTGAATTGGTTTTTACTAGATAAAAAATATATATTTTATTTTTTTGTGGGAAAACCGTAAAAGATATCAAATATTATTAACAGATAAAAAAGATTTTAAATTAAATTGTCTTTCAAGTAGTATTTTTTTAGTTTTTATTAGATCCACCAATAAAAAAATATTTTAGTTTTTAAGTGGTGGTACTACTGTTTCTTATACTTCTTGTTAACCAATAATAGTCATAATAACTGAAATGATGTATTATATTATGGTAGTTATAAAAAATAAATTTCATTGAAAACAAAT
Source organism: Ontholestes murinus (assembly GCA_963969525.1). Lineage (NCBI taxonomy): Eukaryota > Metazoa > Arthropoda > Insecta > Coleoptera > Staphylinidae > Ontholestes > Ontholestes murinus. Next base: position 36,792,209 of record OZ018393.1, on the reverse strand, counting down.
AAAGCGTTCAATTGTTATAAACAAAAGAAATAAAAAAAATTGAAACTTTGAAGCCAAATTCCGTCTTAACCATAAATTTTTGGATATAGATAAGTTGCGTTAAATCGTCATATTTTGACCTCAGGAATCTATGGTCTAGCCATTTCCCCGCATTAACGGGACACCCTATATTATAAATTGAATTTTCTTCAGGGTACGATGTTACTTGTTTGATGGTCGTAATATTTCTCTTCTTAGATTCCGCTTCTTGCGCCGGGAATGGTCCGTCCGCGTGGGCGTATCGCTCATGCAGATAGTTAAAACGCTGACACCATATCTGCATTACAATGTAGCACTTTGGATTTCTTTAATTTTTGAATTGTGGGTTATATGAATTTCCAATTTCATTTTTGAATTGTGGGTTATATGAATTTCCAATTTCTTTAAAATTGAAAATTACATCTTCTTCTGGGTCCTTGAAGATGATGAGGTTGGTACCTATGAGGCTTGATATGTGATGTCATCGTTACCAATGTTGTATCTTGGGGATAGTTGTATTGAAGGTTGTCTTCTAATTGTTTACCTAATATTGCAATAATTGAATATTTGTGGACAATAGCAACCAGGTTGGGCCCGGTCATCCGAGTCAGGTGCTCCATTAAAATATCCTCTAAATCTTCTTCTTAAACAGCATTTACAAGTTAGATAAAATATTATTATTTCAATTATTGAGAAATGTAGGTAAAGGTGCTCTAATTTTATACCTGAGGTATTGTATTATTCAATGTCTGTCGAAGTATTAGCTAGAGAAGTAGTTGTTTCAAATTAATTTGTTTTGTAGTCTTAGTAAGACTCATTGTTGTAGATTCACGAAATGTTTTCGTATTTTTAAATTTATTGTTTATTCTTTTATCTGTTTGAAATGCTTCAATTTTTATTAGTGTTAATAGTTTAGACAAATGTTCGTTTGTTGGCTAAAGTTTGTGTGATTTGATTTAATTCATTTAAGAGTAAATGTGGGTCGATTACTGATGGGTGCAGGATTTTTAATCGTGCAAAAGTTATGCTATTTATTAAATCATTTAACGTGTCCAAAATTATAGAATTTGATTGCATAATTTGTTCAATCATCATTAAAATTTTAAATTGTATTTCATAAAATCTTTTTGTTTCGACATTTTCTTGAAGAGATTTTTGTATTATTTGTAAATTTTTATTAAATGTGGTTTCATAACTAATTAACTTTCTTGCACTGTTATTAAAATTTGTAATTGTTGTGGAAACTATCTGAATTTGGTTTTTCAATAGTAGTTGAATTTCTTTATCATCATTTTTGATTTTATTAATGCATTCGTTATAATATTCTCCGTCGGTTGCATCTAGGTTTTCAGTAATTAATTTCCAAATCAAGCCTATTCTGTTAATTAGTCTTGGTTTATAACGTGTTTGTGTAGTTAGATTAATCTCATTAAATTTTTCATTTATTTAATTATTGATTGTGTTTAAAAATGATAAATGTATTGAAAATTTAATTTTAAATGTTGGATTTACATTTTCTTTGTTTAACATATTTTATATATAAGTGTGTGCTTTTATATTTCTTTCAGACTATTCTTTTATTAGGGTAATATTTTTGCAAACTATTGTTTTCCAATGATTGAAATTTTAATAATTGCTTCATTCTGGTAAATTATGCCGGTTTTACATTTGATTGGTTCTATTGTTGCTCTGGCTCTGGCTTTGTTTCCAATTTGTGATTCCTTTAAATAAACTAAATCATTTTCTTTAAATTGTATTTTATTTGTTATTACATGTATATCAAATCGTTCTTTAGATTTTTCTTTTGAATTTTGAATATTGGTTTTTACTTCGTCAAAAATGTAAATCGATGTATTTTGTATTTCGTTAAAGTAGTGTTAACGGTGGACGCGGAAGACGTCCTCGTGGTGGACTGGCAAGGAAGTAGCACCGTCGGTACTTTCTGGAACCAACACGCACTGGAGGTGGCCCAGGGGTCCCTGGCGAGGCTCACCATCGATTAGCAGCCGCAGGCTTCGATTAAACAGTTTCCCTTCGGTGATACTTGCTTGAGCTTCCACGCCACGTCAACGTATGGGCACCGGCTAGCTGTGAAACAGAGTAAAGAACAAGAGAAAGTGTGTAAATTAAACATGGGGCCGGAGAAGAAGAAAATATATTACAAAAGATAGACAGACAGAAAATAGACATAGAAAATATACAATATATACAAGTAGACAAGAGGCTTGAATCGGCGAAGCCGACCAGGCTGACCGCCGCTGCTGATGGCAGACGACTGGTAAAGAGCGATGGCCGGAGCCTGGTTTTATATGGTGGTCTTCGGTGACGCGGCTTTGTTTCGGTCACGTAGGCCCCGCAATTCCGGGAACAGGTAATGATCCTCTTCGCCGAAAAAAGGGCCGGTCTTATTGTTCCACACTGGCAGCTGCACATTTTGGAAAATTATCTCGTTTGGATTATTTCAATAATGCGGAATTTATGCAAATTATTATTAGGAGCAATGGGTAGCTCGTAAAATGGATTAAAATATAATTACGCATTTGTTACCACGTTCAGGTAAACTGAACGCCGGTAACAAACGGCCCCGGAAAACGAGATAATTTTGAAAAAGACATGAAATGAAAATAATAGCTGCCAGTGGACGTCTTCGGTGTTGGTGTCGTTTTGGTGTTGATTGCTGATAGGCATAACTGCTCCCGATGACGCTGCAGACCCTTCCGTAGTTGAGATGCAGGGAGATTCGGACATCCTACATCGGATCTGGCGTCGTGGTAGGCAACACTGACTTTGAGTGGAGATCCTCCCGAAATTAAGGTGTGAGGGGATTCGGTCGTCCCACACCGGATCTCGGCATCCCTGGATGGTTTGTGGCATCCTTGAGGGCTGCGACGTCTGGTCAGGCCGGGGATGGGCTGTCATCCCGGGTGCACTGGCACGGCGCGAACCAAGACGCTGGTGAACCAGTCCATTGTGGCGGCCACGGCATCGAACGCTGGCGCGGAGCGCGAGGCGGCTGGAGCTGGTATGACGTCAGTCAATGTATAGGGGCCGGTGCATTTCCGTTGTGGTGGAGCACTGGGCGGCTGGATTGAAGCTGACGGTGGTTGTTGTAGCCAGTGTGTTGCGACGGTTGACTCGGGTTGAATCCTGGTGGACTGCCTCTTGCCGTACTGTGGATGCTGGAAGGCGGCCCCGGGTGACTCGGAATCACGGTTAATTTACAAAACATGAAAATAGTAGCAGAAGTAGAGCATGAGTCCTCAGGGGGTGAGTTTTACTCGGCCACTAGTTGGGAGCCAAATGTTAACGGTGGACGCGGAAGACGTCCTCGTGGTGGACTGGCAAGGAAGTAGCACCGTCGGTACTTTCTGGAACCAACACGCACTGGAGGTGGCCCAGGGGTCCCTGGCGAGGCTCACCATCGATTAGCAGCCGCAGGCTTCGATTAAACAGTTTCCCTTCGGTGATACTTGCTTGAGCTTCCACGCCACGTCAACGTATGGGCACCGGCTAGCTGTGAAACAGAGTAAAGAACAAGAGAAAGTGTGTAAATTAAACATGGGGCCGGAGAAGAAGAAAATATATTACAAAAGATAGACAGACAGAAAATAGACATAGAAAATATACAATATATACAAGTAGACAAGAGGCTTGAATCGGCGAAGCCGACCAGGCTGACCGCCGCTGCTGATGGCAGACGACTGGTAAAGAGCGATGGCCGGAGCCTGGTTTTATATGGTGGTCTTCGGTGACGCGGCTTTGTTTCGGTCACGTAGGCCCCGCAATTCCGGGAACAGGTAATGATCCTCTTCGCCGAAAAAAGGGCCGGTCTTATTGTTCCACACTGGCAGCTGCACATTTTGGAAAATTATCTCGTTTGGATTATTTCAATAATGCGGAATTTATGCAAATTATTATTAGGAGCAATGGGTAGCTCGTAAAATGGATTAAAATATAATTACGCATTTGTTACCACGTTCAGGTAAACTGAACGCCGGTAACAGTAGTTTGTTACTAACTCTGTTTCGCTTAATATGTGTTCATCTTCGTCGTTCCTTATATGACCAAATATTATTTGTTCTGGTGTAAATTTTGTTGTATTAGATTTGCTTCGATTGTATGATTTAATTGCGAAGGGGATTCCTTCACTGATAGATTTGTTTGGATTTTCGAGATGAAATGCACGTAATGTGTCTAAAAGTGTCGCGTGGAATCTTTCTACTGTTCCATTGAATTGTGGATGTGCAATTGCTCTAAATCTTTTAAGTGATAATTATCGAATTCAGTACCTGAGTCAGTGTGGATTCGTTTTGGTATTGGGAAGTGTTGAAAATATAATAAAAGTTTATCTACGACTGTTGTTGATTATTTATTTTTGAGAAGTTATCTACTATCGTCAGAATTTTATTATTTCGTTGGATTTCTAGTAAATCAATGTTAATGTGTTCAAATAGTTTATTGGGTGTTTCGGTTATGACTAATGGGTAATCTAAATTATGTCGGTTTGTTTTTGTTTTATTACATGTATCGCATGATTTAAGTTTTCTACATCGGTTTTTAAGCTTTTCCAAATATATCGATCTCTTATTCTTCTAAATGTTTTGTTAATACCTTTATGTATGGATGTTTTGCTTGAATGATAATTTTATACTAAAATTTGTTGTCTTTCATTTTCAGGTGGAACTTTTACAATGTTGTGATATTTGTTTAGTTGTGGAAGTAAAACACTTAAATTTTCAAAACACTTTATTATTGCTTTTTTGAAAACGCAACAATTGTTTCGCCACACTGTGGCTTCTTCAGGCGAAGAAATGGTAACAATAAAAGTTTGTGACAGGTTTATATAGTAATTGCTGTGGGGGGTAAGGGGGTTGGGGTATTATTCTTTATTTGATTTATGTTAAGTAGTGGTGACCGATTGATGTCCGTTTGGTCGTTTAGCAGAAGGCCCGTGTTTTTTCTTTTATTAATTTCTAGATTCTCGAGTAGGTCTAGTTTCTTGCTTTTTCTTTCTTGGTGTAAAATTTTGAATTCTTCATTGAAAGAATGTCCTTCGTCCAGCAGGTGGTTAGCATATGTGGATGTCCTTTTATTGTTGATATATGCGGCGCGATGTTCTTTAATTCTGTCGATGAAAGCTCGCCCTGTTTGACCGACATAAGTTTTGGGGCAGTCTCCGCAAGTCAACATATATACTCCACTACGTTTTGTTTTGATATTAGGATCTTTATTGTTTTTCTTAAATTTTAAACAAAGGTTTTGAATTTCTTTTCGTTCTTTGTAATTTAAATGTTCAAGTCGTAAGTTATCTAAAATAATTTGTTCGCGATTTTGTAAATTATTGAAATTTATTTGACGTTCCTGAGAGTTAGCTTCAGGAATTGGTTCTAATTGAACTATAGGTATTTTTAATTTTTGTTCATGTATTGAATTATTTAAGATTGTAGTGATTATTTCATTGTCTTTAATTTTTACGATTGAGTTTGGTATTTTTAAGTTTTTGTTTATTATTATTTCTTCTAAGAATCCTTCTGCTAAATTATTAAGATTATTCACGTTTAATTTAATTGTTTGAATCGTTCGTGGTGGAATTGAAATTTCAGAATATTGTGTTTCATTTATTTTATTTGGTTGTGTTTGTAAATTTTCGGTTTTAATTATTTTCTTATGTTGTTGGACATGTGTTGCTTTAATTTAGGAATTACTTCTAATTAGCTCTAGTGAATTGTTTTCATTTGATTCATTTATTTCTTGAGATTGTGAATTATTATTAAGGGTAATTCTTTGAAATTTAAAATAAGTTTTTTATTTGTGACTCTCATTTTGGTTTGCTTTCATTATTGCTGAGTGAGTAATTAAAGTTTCGTGATCTTAATAATAATATATTTATTTACGGTATAACACATTTTACATAAAATAAAACAAGAACAATTTAATTAGAATTACAAAAAAGAAAAAAAATACAATACATAAATTTGACCAACATGTACGTGTCTCACTTATGATCATGTGATCCATGTATATATAACTTTTGCTTGAAATCACTGATTTTTTTCTTTTGAGAAGTCGAACCAGGGATATTTAATCAGTTGGTTGGCAAGGTCCATTAAGCGGGCAATGGAATTGTGATAACCTGATTCGGTTCTGTATGTATCCACATGAAAAAAGAGGTTCGATCGAGTGGTACGCTGTGGGACATGGAAAGTAAGTTGATCCATTAGATTCAGAGAATCCATTATTCCATTTACTAAGTTATAAAGAAAACAAAAGTCCGATATTTTCCTGCGATCATCGAGTGTGGAAATCTTGAAAATGTTCATTATTGCATCATTTCTCCAGATGCATGCTGCCATCCAATCTTAAATTCCATGCATCTTAAGAACTATTTTTGCACCATTTCTAAACGGTTAATATTAGTTTGAGTGAACGGAGTCCATACAACAGAGGCATATTCCAAATGGCAACGTACGAGTGAGCAATAAAGAGCTTTTATACATCCAGCATTCAAATTTTTACTAATATGCCAAACATAACCCCACATCTGTAATGCTTTCATACTAATAATTAATATGTATTAAATACAAATTTAGAATCAAATGTAATGCCTAGGTCTTTGATAGTATCAACTTTTGTAAGGTTAGATGACCCAATTGAATATGTATATTCAATTCTATTACCACCTCTCGATGTAGTCATATAATAACATTTGTTTATATTTAAAATAAGTTTGTTACTAGAACACCACTCATTCAAACAAACTAGATCTTCCTGCATCTTATGACAATCACCTCGAGTGAAAATTGTTTTATAAATTTTGAGATCGTCTGCATATAATAAAAATTCACAGTTTTTAATATTAATATTGTATGTCATTAATAAATATAGTGAACAAAACTGGTCCACAATGTGACCTGGTCCACAATGTGACCCTTGAGGCACACCTGATATGAATATGGATATGAAGTATAATTTTTAATCCGTACATATTGCGAATGATTAGTTAAAAAGGAAGACACCAAATTTAAGGTATTTCTATTAAACCCATAAGTTTTCAGTTTTGTCAATAATATATTATAATCACAAGTATTTACACAAAAAATTTATTCCGATTTAATTGTCATCACGAATGGTATTTGGAAAGACTATTCCACGACTTGAAACGAATATCGGTGAATGGTTGAATGTTTATATTAAAATTTTTATGATATATCTCCTGCAGTATTTTTATCGAAAAATTCGACATTGATTAAATAACACCTCCCTTATAATCATTTGCATTTACCTTCTTTATATTATAAGCCCAGTCATCATAATCGCGGCAAGAGTTTCCATTAAAGTTTTGCTAGCAACTGGTAGTTTTTATCGGCGCAGATTTCTTCAAATCGTTTCCAAACACACGATCTCGTTTAAGTTTGATTTTTTGGTGCAGAACTTGTCACCGTCGCATTTATTATGGATGATGAAGTGTTACCAAACCTTTTGATTTTATAACCTACTTGCAACTGACATACGTAGAAACAACGTTTTTCGCTTTTTTATCAAGGCTAATTCAATTCATTTGTCGGGAAATAGCTAACTTCAGGTTATTCAGGTGAATAAACAGCAACTTGGTGTTTATTCACTTATAAATTGACGTGATTGGCTAAAAAATATCACATGCCTCATTTTCATTGGCTACATGCAATAGGAGTGGAATAGTCAATATTATCAAATGCCTTGGAAAAATCTGTGTATAAAGTATCAACTTGATTACAAGTTTCCAAAGCATTTGACACAAACTGCTTATATTCCATGAGATTAGACTGTGGGACGGCCAGGCATAAATCCATGCTGATTAGTTGATAACAGTTTTCGTACCATACCATACCATAGTAACTGATCGGCCACTAGCTTATCCAACATTTTAGGAATGACCGATTGGATGGATACTCCACGATAGTTTTTCATGAGATGTTTCTCACCTGACTTAAAAATAGGAATTACATAGGCAGTTTTCCACTGTGAAGGCATAATGCCCAGACTTAAAGATTTGGAAAACATATTGAAGATTGGAACGCAAAGCGAGTAAATACAATTTTGGATAAAGTAACTCGAAATTTGATCCGGTCCATAAGTATGAGATGTTTTGAAACTTAATATAATATTAAATACCTCTTGGAGAGTTATAATTAAAGGGTTGTCATTAACTAGATTTAAGTTGCATGCATTATGAACTATGGGACAATCATTTGAGGATGAATAGACTGAAGAAAAATAGCCAGAGAACAAGTTAACTATTTCAGATCCACCATTAGCTATTAAATTATTATAATAACACATCGTATTAGGATAACCTTCTTCCTTTTTAGATTCTCTTGCATATTTCCAAAAATACTTTGGGTTAGAATTTAGAGAAAACTCCACATTTGATAAATAGTTATTGTAACAAACTACTTAAAAATTTACATTGCTCGCGAAGACATGAGAATTCGTAATAATCGTCATCTAACCACTTCTCTTTGATTTTGCATGAACCGCCTTCTTTTTGTGAATTAAAGAGAAAAATTCACTCGACATCCACAAATCTGTCAATTGCTAAATATATAATGTTGTAAAATTTATCCACAATACAATCCATGTCAGAGTTTGACAGAATACAGTCCCAGTTTACTGAGTTAAAGTGACTATTCAATGACTCATAGTTCGCCAGATGGAACATATATTTCTTAATTGATTAATGGTCGAGGCGTTCACTTCGTGATACATCTTAAATATTTAAATAAAGTAAAACTCACTTTGTGAGTGAGTTTTACTATATAAACATATATTTTTTTATACTTGTCTGAAAACACTTTGATTCCATATGCCTCTAGAATAATGGAATCGTCACTTTTTCAGGCGACCGCACAGAAAATGTTTGTTTGTGCGGTCTTTCTGTGCGCTAACCAATGTTTCCATAGTAGCAGATAAGGTTTGAAGTTTATTTTTGTGTCAGTGAAAGCCAATTTAAAAAATGTACTCAGACTTAGATGAAAATCCTGATGTTCCAGACGACATATTAGCTCAAGCGGCTCAAGTAAGTGCAGATTTACTACCGACAAAATCAAAAACAAGATACGAAAAGGAATATGAAATATTTAATGAATGGCGGGCTCAGAAGAATATAAAAAATGTAAGTGACGATGTACTTTTAGTCTATTTTTCGGAAAAGGCTAAATCTATGAAATCATCAACTTTATGGAGTAGATTCTCCATGGTAAAAAGCTGTTTGGCTATTAAAGAAAATATTGACACGAACATTTTTCGAAAAACTGTAGCATTTTTGAAGCGTCAAGCGGTGAGTTACGTACCAAAAAAATCAAGAGTTCTTACAGCAGAAGAAGTAACTAAATTTTTATGTGAAGCTTCAGATGAGCAATATCTATTAGCAAAAGTAATATTAGTGTTTGGAATATTCGGTGCGTGCCGTCGAGATGATTTAATACGTTTAAGTTTAGACGATATTAAAGATAATGGTAGTTTTCTTGTCGTGTTTTTGCGAGATGGAAAAAATCATAAATCGAGAAGTTTCACGATTTCAAATGAAGGATGTACATTCGAGCCCTGCACACTTTACCGCAAATATGCAGATTTGCGGCCTAAACATATGGAGAGCAGAAGATTATTTGTGGCATACCGAAACCGTAAATGTTACGCTCAACATGTTGGATGCCATACTATCAGTGGTATCCCCAAACTTGTTGCGAAATACCTAAAACTAAATGATCACGAAAAATATACCGGACATGGCCTAAGGCGTTCTTCCGCAACCATGTTGGTCGAAAGCGGTGGTGACTTGCTTACTCTGAAAAGGCACGGAGGATGGCGTTCTTCCAGTGTAGCAGAAGGATATATAGAAGAATCTATACAAAGAAAAATAGAAGTTTCAAGGAAATTGTTTAACCCATCTCATGCGGAAAATACAACATCTGCAATTATAACTCAAGAAAATGAAATACTAAGGGGAATAAACTTTAACAATAATACTAATTGTACGATAAACCTTACTATTAATAATAACAGTTCCAATTAAATATGATTTTCGTTAATATTAACTCTACTTATATTTTCACTATTATAGATATTACAGTTTTGAAAAAAAAAAATTATCAAAATATCTCTCTTAATATTGTTGTTTTCAAATAAGTATAATAAAAAATAGCGTTCATTACACGTCCAGAAATGGATTTTTCCGTGCTTGCATGACTTCCCGTGTTCGGCTCCGCCTCACACGGGAACGGTCACGCGCGCACGGAAAAATCCTTTTTTCTGGACTCCTAATGAACTATACTATTCTATTCGCAAGTTACAAGTTTGTTGACATCATTAACTAATAATGTAAAGATATATGCATGATGATGAATACTATTTGGAAGAAGAGTATCATTTACAAGAAACACCGATGTGTTAGAGACAGAGGAGAAACATAAGTCGAGGAATACTCCTCGAGAATTGGGAATATCGATAATTTGGGTAGCGTTTAAAAAAATGAAACAATTCACAACATCAATAGCTGTAGGATTAACTTGAGTACATTTACCATTATTCCATACAATATTAGGTAGGTTATAGTCGCCACATATTAATAAATTATTACAATTATATAACTCTGAGATTTCTAAGACATTATTCGAATTCAATTTATATTTTTCGATTGAGGAAGAGGGAGGTATATAAATTCCAGCAATTATGTAAGATATATTTTTTAATTTTAATAAAACAAAAAGCTGCTTAATAGAATTATCCCGTGAAATAAATGATGAAGTAAATCGTTTTTTTTATTGCAATTAAAATTCCACCTTCTCTAACTTCTCCTTGAATAGAACGATCAGACCTGTATACATTGTAGTTGAAGAGTTGAAGTTGGCTATTAGATATATTTTCATAAAGCCAAGTTTCAACTAAAATTATAATATCATAATCAAAAATATATATCACCGCAGTTTTGGTAATATATAGTCAGTTTTTTTGCCCCGACTGGTTATTGCGCCCATTATTGACATTAGACAAATAAGGCACTCCATCCCGATGTAAAATACGTAAATTAGATTCGCCGTTAGATGGTCTAATTTCTAATTCACTATTCAAATTGTTGTAGTATTCAATTTGTTTTTTCGTTCTATCAGAACGAAATATGAAATTATTGTTTGATGCCATAGAATTACTTCTCAAAACCACTTTAGCGTCCTCTTTCGAATTAAATATAATTTTCAATGGTCTGGGTTTGTTATCAGTTGATAATTTCCCCAATCTCATAGTTTTTACACGTTTAATCATGACTTTACGAGACTAGAGAATATTAATAACACCATCCATTTCATGTTTAACTCGATATTCCAATATCGGCGATGGAGATTCGTTAAATTTGAAGAGGATTGTATTTGACAATCTACTACGACGACCTTCAATTTCATTTATAATATCTTCAGAGGAATCATGTGCCATTAATTTAATTTGTGATAACTCCGACTCATATTGTGCGTGTTTATTTTCCAATTGAATTATAAGGGATTCGATATTATCAAAACGACTTGATATTGAGCATTTTATTTCTTCTTTAAATAAATTAAACTGATCAATTATAAGTAGTTGAAGAGTAGGGGAGATGCATTTAGGACAGATCCAATTAGTTTTCATTGAAATCATTTTGCTAATTTCATTATCACTTAATTTACTGCATTTACTATGTACATGTTTCAAACATTTACCTGCATATTTATTGAATGGAGTATTGGGGGTAACACCACGATCACATATTCCACAAAGATTAAGTATAATTAATATTTAATTGATCTGAAGAAAATAGGAAAATAAACGGGGACACTCTCTTCACACCAGCGCGGTTTTTCCTTGAAATATTTCTAAAAAGTCAATGCCTACAAGGCCATTAAATGCATAATTAAAATTCATTAAAGAATATTTGTGACTTTCATCTTGTTCATATATACCGTAAATTTTTAATTCATCCTTTTGTATAGGAAGGTTCATTGCTTGAGATGCTTCTGTTTTTATTAATGAAATTGGTGATCCTGAATCTACAAGAAATATGTTTCCATTTTGATTTTTAATGTAAAAATATGTACTTGGAGGAATTAATAAATTTGTGAGTCGCACTGATGCGATTGATTCTTTTTGCAATTGTTTGAATTTGATTTTGTTGACTTTGCTCGGGTTGCTCTGTTGATGGAGTGTAACCCGAATTGAACTCCATTTCTGTATTTAAATTATGTAAATTTCTGTTTGAATTATTGTGTTGCGGATTTTTATGAATTACTTATTGTCTTTGGTTATTATTATTTTGAGACTTACTTGGTTGGTTTATTCTTGGATTTTCGTTTTTGAAATTATTATTTTGATGTGGATAATTATTAGATTGATTTTGATTTTTTAACTTGTAGCATTCTGAAATTAAGTGACCAGGTTTTTTGCAATAATTACAATTTTTGTTTTGTGGGAATCTGCTTAAAAAATATTATTTTGATTTGATTTCGGATTAAAATTTTCGTAATTTGCTTTTGGAATTATTTTATTATTAAATGAATTATTAGGTTTTGTGTTTCTGAAACTTTTTAAATATGCAATATTTTTCTATTCAATTAGGAATTGTTCTGTTACGTTTAAATTTTTAGGTCTAACGAATTATGGAACCAAATGGTTCTTTTATTCCCGATAAAAGTGTTTTAAGTGCAATTTTTTCATGAGAATTATTTAATGCATTTTTTTCTTGATTTGATAATGTTTCGTCTAAAGCAAGTGTTGCACGGATTTTTGTTAATAATTATTCGATTTTTTGTATAAAAGCGCGAGGCGTTTCGTTGTGTTTTTGAAATGTTGAAGTTAATTCGCGTAAAATACCTTCGGTATCTCTGAAATCACCGTAATGACCTGATAATAATATTTCCATTTGTTCACAATTTTTTAATTGCCGTGAGGAAATAAATCTTTCGGCTATCCCTGTTAGTTTACTTTTAATTACAAAAAATAATGTTTCTTGAAGTTCATTGTTAATCGATAAAGTCGTTTAATGTTACTTGATCGCCGTCGTCTCGCGGATCATATCACGTAATTATTTTAATGAAAACTCGAAAATTAAATAATGACTCGCAGAGCGACGATGAGTATCGATGACTTCATTCGTCACGTGGTCCACTTCGGAATCCGCTGTTGTCCAGGAAAGGGGCCGCTGGATTGAACTGAACGTTGAATTATTTCTCTTCGTCGGAATCTTCGGTCGTCCAGGAAAGGGGCCGCTGGGTTAGACTTCGGATTATTTTTCTTCTTCTTGACTTCTCTCGGGCTTGTACCAGGAAAGGGCCCGCTGGATACTTCATCTCTGGATAGTCTTCTTCTTTTCACTTTTATTTTAATTGTTTTATTTTATTAATTGACTTTATCGCAATTTTTTTATTTTTATTTAATTATTTTTATTTTTTTTCTCATCCTACCGACTAGGTCATTTTTAGTTTGGGAAACTGAAAATAGCGATTGAGTACTTCTTTTTCAAATTAAATAATGGTAAAATAATTTAAAAAAGAATGTCATTTTTTTTTTCAAACAGTGTTTGACCTGGCCCCCCTCATAGCTTCATTTTTTGAAAAAAAACGATATTCTTTTTTGAATTATTTTATCATTATTTAATTTGAAAAAGAAGTACTCAATCGCTATTTTTGAGTACTTTACGTCTTTGTAGGGAGGGTGGGGGTAGTATTTGGGCAGGCTGAGAAAAAAACAACCTTGTAAGGTTGTGAGTAAGTCTTAAGTAATAATAACAGTTAAATACGTGACGATTTTCGCAATTTAATTGACAAAAAACTTTTACATTTGCAGCGCCATCTCTCGACCAATAAAAAAATGTTTCGGATAAAACTTACAGACTTTTTAACCGTCTATTAGAATCTGCCATAAAAAATAGGGGTTTCCATTTAAGATTTTAAAGTTGCCCCCTGTTCCTGCCCCCTTTGGGGGGCTGGAGGGCAAAGTCTACGGCATCAGATGTCCCCCTCAGAACCATTAACTTTTCATTTGGAACACTTTTTGATTCAATGCAATGTTTCAGAATTATCGCTACTGGCGGATTAAAATGGGACACCCAGTATATATATATATATATATATATATATATATATATATATATATATATATATATATATGAGTTGGATTATTGAGGTTGTAATGTCGATGATTTTGGTTTTATATTGAATTTTACTGCAGTTTATTAATTGGATAATTATGTGCGTCATGTTGATGTACCAAATTGATGCAGTATGTATATCGATTTTGAAATAAAATGTTTTAAATTTTAGTAAAAATCCATATACTTTTTAAAATTTCATCATTATTATAAGCTCAGACTTAGGTATATTTGCTACAAAATTTAAAATATACACGTGAGAGTTTACTTTAAAGTTTATTATACTGCAGCGAAAACCTTGTAATTCAAGTGTTAACTTGATCAATCTTTAAAGGTTTACATAATATTATATATGCAATACGTTATAAAAGGTATAATACATTTATTTAAATTGAATATAAGTCTATTTTAAAAACATTCTATAATAACATGCATTATGAGTAGATGAGTTGTATTTTATTTATTCAATTAATATTTTATAAATATTCTCAGGTAAGTAATTCTAAGGTATATAGGTATAATTATCCTCAAACTATTTTGTTTTTCGGTATTTAATCTAAAATCATAAATTACTGACTGAAAACAAAGTATCCCCTCGAAGTCATAAATTCGGTACTCCATTTTTATGGAAATATCATGTTGACCATACATTGAATAAAACTGATACGGCGGTTTATGTTTATTTAAGAATAAAATGTCGTATTTTTTGTTATCTTGTAGAATTTATAGCTGCAAGGATATGGAATTTATAAAAGCTTTCTTGTCATTTCGTACAACTTACATTTAATTTAGAATACAAGACACGTATTCTAATGTCTCACTATTCGTAATGTACTCAGCCCCGAAACATTTATTTAACGATATTAACC
This sequence comes from Ontholestes murinus, assembly GCA_963969525.1. Classification (NCBI taxonomy): domain Eukaryota; kingdom Metazoa; phylum Arthropoda; class Insecta; order Coleoptera; family Staphylinidae; genus Ontholestes; species Ontholestes murinus. Next base: position 36,777,173 of record OZ018393.1, on the reverse strand, counting down.
TTGCGGTCTGAATAAGAATAGGTCAGACAGAAATTTACCAAATCTACTATTGTTGTCTTCTTTGAATAATTATAAAGATATATAAATAAATATTACTCTTAATAATTAATTATTAATATTAATTATTATTATCGCCATTGCAATAATTGTATTATATGAAATAGGATAAAATGAACATTCAAACTCTATAACTATTTAATTCCAATATAACTTCTCTTGTTAAATATTTGCATTACATGTCTAATAAAATAATAATCTCAGAATATTATAATTATATAGTGAATTAGAGTTTGTAGATTACCAAACAAAGAAGTTTATATTAAAAATAATAAAATATAATTAAAAGTTCTCTTAGGTGAAGGGGCGATCCTTTAAAATAATATGTTGATCTGCATGCACCAAAATACATAAATAACACGACAGAAGGACAATCTAATTGATAATCAAATACTAATAAACAATATAATTATATTTTTAAATTGACGTTTTTATTTAAAGATGAAGCAAAAGAGAAAGTGAAATTTATATCTCATATTTATACAATGTTTGCATTTTTATATAAAATGTTATTGCCGAGTGTACATTCCATCTAAAAATTTATACCGTTGATACGTATTTATTGTGAACCTGAAACCGTGTTAACACTTACACTTCTAAAAAAATCTACCACTACTTCCGCATAATGACTTATTCTGTTTTTGTGTAAATAGACGAATTCCTTATTCAACCTCACTTTGATGATAATAATAGGCAAATGGCTATTAGCCAATTTTTTGAAATAAAACTTTAAACGAAATTTTAAGCATGTTAAGTTTCATAAAAATATCAGATATCTGCTTTATACTTTCTTAAACAAAGCACCAACTTCAGTGAAATTATAGTCGTTTTGAATTCTTCTGAATATGATAGGAACGGATTCAGCTTAAATGAATTCCTGCTATGAAATGTTGAAATGGCTAGTAATCAATTTTTCACAGAGTGCATCTTAAATAATTGGTTATAGATGCTTTATTCTCGCTCACTTTGCGTTGATAACATTTTGTGTAGAGTAGAATCAGAAACTGAGATTTTGATTTTAGCAGAGAGAAAGTACCCAGAAAAGAGGTATCATTATCAAATTGTGCTATTACAAATTAAACACAATTTTCACTATGCTTTGCATAACAGGTATTTATTTATATGATGACCAATGGTTTCAATACATTAACGTCACCATTGTAAAAAGTGTGTTTAATTTGTGATTAAATATGAATAACGAAGTAGAAGCCTCCATCGTCGATGAGTTATTACTTAAGGTTATATTATGGTTACTTAAAGTAAATTGGGGAAATCAGTTTCATGTAGTATTGATGAAGTATGTTTATTATAACAGAATAGTTGTTGCTAAGATATAATCCAGTAAATAAATTGAAATATTCCGCGTTTAAACCTTAGTGACTTTAAAACTAATGAATTTATTTGTTTTATGAAGTCATTTATCACACCTAGGTTGGTCTGAACTCTGCTTAATAGCGTCGTGGTTTATTTTCATTAAAATCACTCTGACGTTAAAGCTATTTCTGTGTACTTACTTTTTGCTTCTATTCGTCGGCATGTTCACAGTAGCATTTCACTTAGAAAACCATAACCGATCCAACGACTTGTGGTTATTTAGTTGCTTTATACACTCACACCTATTCCAATTAAGAAAGAAATTTTAAACGAGTTTAAATTACAAATATGATAACAAATTTCAGAAAAATTAAAATTAAATTAAATCGACTAAGACTAACTAATACATTTGTTACCGGCATTCTACCGTGAATGTCGATTAACTTACTTATTTCAGTTATATTTCAAAATCGCGCGCTACTTAACAATCGAGTCTCAATTGTTTTAATAACCGTTCAATTTTTTTTTATCTCACTTCATAAGTTCATATTAAAAACGAGTCATGTTTGTAATGCATACATTGCTGCTTAAACATGTAGAGTTAGGATGCATGTTACTTATAAGTTTTTTAAGAGTAGGTCTCACATATAACTTACGTAGGTAGTTTTTACCTACATTGGGTTTTCAAAAACTCAGTACCGTGTGTAAACGGGCAATTTGCGAACGTGACAAATACAATAGAAACATCGGGAACGGATGGCAATAGGGATTATTGCAATAAAACTAAGGACACCATAAAATGTAAATATTGCAAATATAATAATTTTATCTACGATCGTACAGAAAGTAGACGCTTTCTGCATCAAATTTCATTGTAAAAGTGGCTTTTTAAAGCACTAGTGCTTTTTTACGTTTTTATTGCACGGTAATGTCAAACTGTTTTTATTGCACAGAAATGTCAAATTTGACAGATGAATATATTTCGACAAAAAACTTAATTTTTTATTAATTGATACAAATAACTAATAAACTATAAATAAAATATATAATACAAACCAAATGGCAGATTTAAGAACTCTGAAGATTTCATTTAATGCAATTCGAAGCGATTATAATAAAGCGCACATTTTTTCGATAAATAATAATGGCGGCCGACATTTGTGCAACTTGTTTACTGGTTGCTAAGTAACGCTTTCATTAGTGCACTCCGGGTAAAATATGTTTTCATTAATTGAATTATTGAAATGACATTAAAATATTACTCATAAGAATATATTCTTTGAAATTCTTTACGATCGAAGATAAAATTTTGTAAGGCACACGTGTAAAAAGTTTCTTTATTGCACTCCTGGCTTTAAAAAAACTCGCTCGTTCCTCGCTCGTGTTTTTAAACGCCAGTTCGTGCAATAAAGCATCACTTTTTACACTTGTACCTTAAATAACTATATGTTATTGCAGTGTCATAAATACGTCTGCAAGTAATCCCTTATCCGTTCCAAGAAATCGTAATTAGTGGAGCGGTACATCTTGTTACGGCCGAGGATGAACTAATCCGGGGTATTCCGAGATTATAAAAATTACGTAAATCTTAATTCGGATCTCGCGAATATGCGTTGGCGTAGCTCTAAAACATAGTTCATATGGTCTTCCTCGTGTTACGACGAACAAACTGATACCAAACACGACATTCGTACCGCTTATAAGTAACTTGTCACCGTCCACGGTTACACATGGTACGAGTTATAACGTATGTGTCTGCGTATGTTATATGTGAGTTATGTACATAAACATATTAGATAGTTAGTATAGGTTTAGGGCTTGTATATATATATATATATCATTAGGTAGTTTTAGAATTGTACATAATTATTAGTAACAATACACATTTGACGACAATGACATTAATTCATGTTTCCTAAGTATGAGCAGACCACATAATAATTTATATATGTGTATATTATTTATTTCAGAATCGGGAAACCTCTGATTAATTAAATATTTTACAATTGAAAAACCTGACATCAAACCCCGCCATTAGTAGGGGGCGCATATATATAACCACTTCGCCCCCTACCCGATAGTTAGTTAATATCCAGAGTCAGTTAATGTTCGTCCTACAGGTAGTTCGTGTTCATAGACAGTTAGTTAGTATCCGTCAGTGACAGTGATAGATGTGTCTCTTTGTTGTCAGTAAGTTTTAATAGGTCAGTTAATTGTCGAAAATTAAATTAGGTTATATCTTTATATTTCTTTTTGTTTTGTTTTAATCATAGTCTTAGATCATTTTTTTTGTTCCGTTGTTTTTTTTGTTATGATTTTTTTAATATAAATAAACTGTCAAATTATTTTTTTTATATTTGCATTTTATTTCATTTTAAAACAACACCATTTAAACATTAAGGAAATATACATTTATTAATAAAGAATCAAGGGGATCCGATTGTGGACAACAGGCCAGTTCATTAATTCAATTAGTTTTATTCGTCCATAATCGGGGTAGTTAGCTCTCAGCAGTTAACTCCTTCATCTTCCCCGTTGATAAATGGCGCCCAACGTGTTTTAATTCATTGAGTTAAATAGGTACCCCTTCAAATAATTATTGAATGAAAACGTACATATATGTACATTGTAACTTTTAATCAAGTACATTAACATAATTTATTTACTGGCTGGGTTTATTTGTTGCTGAAATGTTTATTTAAATTTTGTCATCAGTAATGTTTGCAATATTTTTTTTTATTTTGGCCTAAATCTGTTTTCCAATTCTATTTGTTTAAATTAATATATTTTTTTCTTTCACAGCAAGTGTAGTTTCAAGATTATTTATAATAAACAAAGAGAATAATTATACCCTCAGTCAAACCTATCTTAATTAATTTTTTTTTATGACAACGTACTACTCATCTTTGTTTGGTATTAATATCCTAATACTAATATCACACAGCTCCGTACTTGTATTATATTACCTTCACGTAATTTTAACAGTACCTAAAATCTTGACGGGGCCGTTATACTAAATTTGATTATTATTTTTTTTACATAATATTCACGAGTATTAAGGGGGTAGTACTCTTTCGCGACCGTAAAAATAGGTGATTTTTGTGAATTTTTTTGGAGACAAATATGTACCCATGGAAAAATGAATTACATGTCTTTATTGATTGAACATTTATCTCTAAAAACTGATTTTTCCACCAGATTTACGACACTCCCGTGACCGCTGCACCAGGTGCAAATCGGCTATGTAGCAACAGCAACAGCAACAGCCCCTCGCCCTATGGGCTCGTGCCTGTTCCCAAGCAATACGACTTTGTTTGTCGAATTCGTGCAAACTTGTTACCGATAATTTTCAATGCACTTGTGCAATTACTGTTGATAATTATGTTTAGAATTCGGCAAGTAATGACCAATCAATTCTGATTAGCCATTTCAAAGATAGAATTATCGCAAGTTTGGAAAATATCGTACTTTATTCGAGATAATCGCGTTTAAAGTTTTGAGACCGTATTTTCAGGGATTTTATCTACATACCATAGTCAGCTATCCCGGACCCGTATAACACTCCTTCCATATCTAAATCTTCGTTGTGCTGCACCTTTTTGGCCGCCAAACTGCTTCTCCGAGCCTCTTTGGCCTCGTCGCAGGGAAGCTCTTCGCCGCGCATGATGCGCGCTTCGTCTGCTTTCGTGCAAAAATCGTTGCACATCGGGCCGATTTACAGCTATAGCACATTGAAGATAATAATAATATATCATTTAAATTACAGAGAATATAAAATGAAAAATTACCCTTATAATCTGCATGATGCCGTTCAGGCCATCGTTGAAATTGCATGCAGCTATATTTGCCGCAATTTCCACAATTTCCTTCCTGATGTGAACAGTTTTTGGCGCCATTGATCAAACGCAAGCATTGGCGTTCTGCGTGTAGCCTCCTAAGCAGCGGTCCAGAAGTTCATCGAGGCTCAACTCTTGATACACTGGAAGAATGGCATTGAAAACTGTCTTCTTCATTGCTGGTTTGTGGAGGTACTTGTTCAGCTGACCGGTGGCTTTCGCATTCTGCCATGTATACCAAGAAGCTGCGCCTTTCGGACAGTTGTCGTGCTGTGGATCCGTGGTAGAGTGTCGCTATTATTTCCTTCTTCATATTTAGCGTCGATGCCGTGTTTCTCCGAATAGCCAGCCCATAGTACAGGGTCAATTCATTAATTACCTTACCCGTCAAATTGCTGTGCAAATAGCGTTGATGATATTGTAATAACCATTCTTTACGTTAGAACTTGGCAAACACCGTCCGTTGTAGCCGATTCCCAAAATCCTCAAGGAAATGATTATTCGACGATTGATTTCAAATGCATGATGATCAATTTTTGGAAAAGAATCAATGTACTGTGGGTCACAAGACGTACACAATACAGCGGTTTTGAACCACAGACCGCGGGTGCCGGTTTCTTGAAAGGGCAGTAAAGACACTCAGGAACTCGATGAATCGGTACCCGAAACTCGCATCGTTTATGGAAGCGTGCGTCGCACGGCTACTATTGTCTCTGGAGCCTTTCTTTGCGTTATATACGCCTTTGTTGGTCATTTTTGGTAAAAAACCACGCCGGCGCTCACGACAAACGCGTGTATGTTATGACAAGTTGCCATAGACCGTTTGCAATATGAAGGATAACCATCGAAATCACTAGCATACGATGCTGGAGCGGTAGCATTTGTAAACGTAAAGGACCTGAGCGCCATGACGCAGGTTCACTAATTGGTCTGTAACTTTGGAATGGAGTTTCTGGCGGACTTCATGTAAACTTTAACTTAAAGTAGACATGCCAAGGGATTTTTTAAACCAAAAAGAAAAAAAAACGATTTTTTGAAAAATCGAAAGAGTACTACCCCTTTAAATAAAACTTTAAACAAAGATGAGTATGCACAATAGGTACACTCCTTTGGAATCTCTTGAGAACATTGAGAGAGTTCCAAGAACACACGGCACACCGCACTAATCGTACTCGAAAGGACTTCCCAGGATTCCTCAGCATCACGTCCTCAATCGCGAAACTCACATGCTTTCTGCAGAACCGTTGAAGATGTGGATGAAGAATTAATTAGGGCTAGGCGAATTTACGAAGAGACGGTAAATCGCTTAAACCAAGAGAGCGAAGAGTATCTTCGGCAACAGAAGGAGGAAGACGAGCGTGCTCAGCGCGCAGTGTACACTCTGAAGGACATCGAGGGTTTACGCGAATTCTACGAGAGAAGGGAAGCGCGACTCCGCGGGAAGCTGGAGGATGCCCGTTTTCAAAGGGACGCGTTTAGGGACCAAATAATTGCCCAAGAAGGACGAGCCCAATCACGCCTATCGGAACCCGAGCGCCTTCGCCAAGACGAAATGCGATTGCCAACACCCCCACGAGATTTCCACCAGGTTCAAGTCGAAGCCGACGTCCACCGGCCATCGGCAAAAACACTGTCGCTCCCTTGCTACCCGAGAACGCAGACAATGCCGCCTTCAAACGCAACGACGTCCCCCACCAATATGTTTTCTGCCAAGCAATTAGTCGATTTGCTTAGGTACAGAAATACATACGAAGATAATAATCTGAGGTTCGATGGTCGGAATCCACTGAAATTCATATCCCAGCTGGAAATGGAGTTCGAAGGACTTGACCTGAGGGATGTCGCGAAACATCGTCGTGCACTAGCCGGAATGGGCCAAGAGGATGTGAAGAAATATGGCGGATATTTCAATGAGGACATCACATGGCACCAAGCGAAAGTTCTTTTTGTACAATCAGTGGACCCTGCGGAAGTGGCTGTAAACGAAACAAAAGAACTGCTAATGAAACCGCAAGGAAGCACTCCCCCAGGCATATTCGCGATTCGAAAAAAGGTGTTATTCGACCGACATCTTCCGTTCTGGACAGAAGAAATGAAAACAGCCGCAATGTGGTCACTAGCGTCACAGCCGTTGAAACAGGCGCTGTTTTTCAAACCTGTCAACGTCGATGATTTTGTGAATCGAGCAGCAAAATTATCAGCCACCCAACACAGAAATGGTGAATCGAATCAGCTAAGCCAAACAGATGCGCCACATGCAGAGAAGCAGCCGTTCAACGCTGCACAAGAAGCGAATTCCTCACGGGGCCGTCATCGCTATGGAACACATAACCGCAACAGCGCACGATTCAATAGTAATCGCGACCAGCAAAAGAATCAGCCACCTAGCAAAACGACGTAACTCACTACTGTGTGATGAGTCACACCCGCTTTCACAAACACTATCACTAGTATAGTCGTCCCAAAGATTTGGCGTTTATGACCATTTATGGTATTTAACTTTTACTAATTTTTATGAGGGACCGACCGCAAACTCCCATCCCCCGCCCCCAATAGGTGGTCCTCAGCGGATTCCCCTAACGTTGTCCCAGGCCCGGTTTCGGTACTTTTTTTAAGGGGCCGTTTTAACTCCGGGTGCTGCTGCCCCAATGCATACATTTGTTTGGAGAAAATTATACAATACGGTCCTGACCAGACCGAGAATATTTATGGGTTTGGTTTTACGATATGATGGCCCTAAACTCATTAAGGCGGTCAAGTGGTAAAAGGTCATACACGCCAAATATCTTTGGGATGACTATATCATCGTTTACCCGTTCATCCTTATTAGAATCAATCACGGCACTGTGTTCATATGCTACAATTTGATTTATATGCCGCTTCCATGTCTTTTTTAACTCCGGTATTAATATCAAATATGTACGAGGTCCTAATATTTTTTTTATTATACCCATAATCCAAGAAGATTTTTGTGAACGATAATCTCTTACTGCAACTTGAGAATTTTCATGGAAAATTCTATTTAATTTGCCCTTGTAGTATTTTACTTGTTTTCTTGTTCATCTTTTACGTGAACCTTCTCTGAATTATTATGATTTTCTATGTTTTGACTTGGATGCAATAGATCAGATCTCGTTCTTAGTTTTCTCCCGAACATGAGAAAAGCTGGGTTTTTACCGGTTGTACAGTGCGGTGTGTTTCTATAGTCTAATAAAAAATTATTAATTATTAAGTTTATATTAACTATTTCTTTCTTCCCTATTGCCTTTAATAAAATTCCCTTTTTAATCGTTTTAACGGCATTTTTCGCTGCACCATTAGTTGCTGGATGGAAAGGTGGGGATGTCTTATAACTGATTCTGTTTTTATTTAAAAATATTTGAAATTCTTCAGATGTAAATTGTGTACCATTGTCGGTGACTATTAACTTTGGTAGCCCAAATTTAGCAAACAAACTTCTCAATCTTTCAATTACTTCTATCCATTTTGTGTGGGCGTCAACCACGACCAGGATATATTTATTATGAATTGGCCCTAAAATATCTATATGTAATCTTTCCCATATTTCTTCAGGATATTCCCAAGGAATTAATGTATTTTTATTTGGGGAATCCTTGTACAATAAGCAATTTTCACAAGATTTTACCATTTTCTCAATGTCTTGATTAATTGTAGACCACAATACATAGGACCTAGCCAAACTTTTTGTTTTTACGATCCCCATATGTGCTTTATGTAGATCGTTTAAAATATTAGATTGTAGTAATTTAGGAATTAGCACCTTATACCCTAATAATATTATTCCTTGATCACATGTAAGATTATTTTTTTGTAAGAAAAACGGTATTAATTCATCATTACTGTTAATATTCTTAGGCCATTCTTGTTTTGATATATATGCTAATAAAATTTTACAAATTACATCTTGTTTTGTTTCATTTCGAACTAAATTGAAGTTTATTATAAAATCTTTATTCTCCTTGACATACTTTAAATAAGAATTTTCCTCATATGTAACATATTCTTCCAATGGCAGTCTTGAAAGTCAATCTGCATTATTCTTTTCAGATTTAACATATATTATATCATAATCGTAATTACTCAAAAATTAGAGCCCATCGTTGTAATCTGTTTGCAGTTACTAAGGGTATGCCCCTTTTTGGCCCAAAAATTGTAACAAGTGGTTTGTGATCTGTAATTAAAGTAAATCTTTGACCATATAAATATAAATAGAATTTTCGTACCCCAAAAATAATTGCATAGGTTTCTTTCTCTATTTGGGAATAATTGCATTGACTATTATTTAATGTTTGTGAAGCATAGGCAATTGGTTTTTCTTCACCGTTCTCTAAAACATGAGAAATGACTGCTCCCACACCATACTGTGAGGCATCCACTGCTAACCTTATCGGCAATTTTGGGTCATAATGTACAAGTACATCTGCACTTATTAGAATTTCTTTTATTTTATTGAAAGCTAAATTGCAGCTATTTGACCAATTAAATTTTTCGTTTTTCTGTAGTAATGTATAGAGTGGTTTTAAAATAACTGCATCATTTTTGATAAATTTATTATAGTAATTAACAAGCCCTAAAAAGGATTTAAGTTGTGTGACATTTGTAGGAATTGGAGCATTTTTAATAGCAAGAATTTTATCTTCACAAGTGTGAAGTCCTTCTTTATCAATTTTATAACCTAAATATGTAATAGATTTCTGAAAAAATTCACATTTATCTTCTCTTATGGTCATTCCATATGACTGAAAACGTGTTAACGTTTCAATAAGTCTATTTATGTGTTCCACTCTATTTCTACCTGTGATTAATACATCATCATAAAAACAAACAACACCTTCCAATCCCTGCAACACATTTTCCATGATCTTTTAAAACTTTGCAGGTGCACATGTAATTCCAAAAGTAAACGTGTATATTTATATAACCCTTTATGAGTACTAATGGTTGTGAGCTCTTGTGAACTTCCAGTTAACACAACCTGCTGATAAGCTTATGAGAGGTCTATTTTGGAAAATTCCGTACCATTTTGTAAACGACTAAAAAGTTCTTCTATCTTTAATCTTTAACAATATGAGGATTTGCGGTTATTTTATAATCGCCACAAATCCTGATCATACCGTCACTTTTCAAAGTAGGTACGATTGGTGTACCCCATTCGCAATAATCTACTTTTTTTAGAATGCCCAGATTTTCTAATCTGTCAATTTCATTTTCTACTAATTTCCGCATTGCAAATGGCAAAGGTCTAGCCTTAAAAAATTTCGGAATAGTGTTTTCCGTTACTTTTAATTCAATTTTACCACGATCAAATGTACCCAAATGTTTACTAAAAACATATTTAAATGGTTTAATTAACTCCTGAATTGTGGGAATTTCGTGCCTATTCAATTCTATTTTATTGATACTTAAATTAAATAAAAAATAAAAATCACTACCAAGCAGCGGTGGTCCACCGCCGTCTACTACATATATGTTTAATGTATGGCATTCATAGTTATATTCGATAGGAACTGTTATGAACCCGATTGCTATAATTTCTTTTCCATTATAAGCAGAAAATGATTTTCTTTCTGTAATTAATTAAAACTCACAAAAAATATTTATTTTTAAAAGTAGTTGAAATTACGGAAAGACTTGCCCCTGTATCCAATTCAAAACATAGCATTTTATCATTTACTTTAATATTTACCTTGATTGTTTCAAATTTAGATGAGTTTAAACTATAAATTTGATCGTTAATTTCTAAAAAAATATTTCTAATTTTAGTTTTTACCTCTTTTTTGCACATATTTGATAAATGACCGTATTGTTTACACATATAACATTGTTAATTTTTATATTTACATTTACTTGATTCGTGGTTAAATTTACCGCAAACTCCACATTTTTCGCGCGCTGCCCTGTTGCCGCTGCTTCGGGAGTCGCGCTGTCCTCGAGGCGTGAACTGAAAACCCGATGGCGTACTCTGCTTCGACGGATGACCTATACTCCGATGTTGATTTTTATTCTGATGATCTCGTGTCCATGTCGTTTTATACAGGTCCTCTGGCTCCCTCTTGACGTTTTTGTGGTTTATGTGACTTCTTCCGGTACATTCCTTGTTGACAGCAATTTCGAAGGCCGATCAAGTTTAAAATCATCCTTGCTGCTTTCTTCAAGTAAGCGGTCGAATATCGGCCCTTCTTCGAGACCCACAATGAAACGATCTCTTAAAAGTATTTCTAACTCGTTTCCGAACTCACATTTTATCGCTAAATTTTTTACTCTAGCTGCCCATTCCATAATGGTTTCTGATTTCGCCTTTACTGCATGGTGGAATTTATAACGATGTGGCATGGTACTTCTCTTTGGTGAAAAATGTTTATCTAGGTGCGTTATTAAATCCGCATATTCCTCTACAGCCGGCTTTTTTCCTATGCACAAGTTACAAACTAACTGGTAACTGTCTTCGTCGCATGCGTTCAGTAGTAACGCACGTTTAATTTTTTCTTCGGAAATATTATTCGCTAAGAAAAACTACTCTAGTCTCTCTTTATACAGTGTCCATTCACAGTCCTTAAAGTTGAATTCGCGAATTTGCCCAACATAAGACGCCATCGCCTCGTGGTGTTGCTAACAATGTCCGCGCGTTAATTTATTTTTCGTCACTTTTATGCACAAATGCAATTTCACTGCTTGTTCAACTGACTGCTTACCTTTTATCTCGTCGCCAGTGTTGTGTTCTTCGTTACCCGCGTTCTTACTAATGTGCAATAAAACCCGACAGTTATTCACACCAATTCTTTATTTCCATACAACTGCGTGTTTTACAGTGTTGCCTTGCGGCTAAAAAATAAATATATAGATTCTTCATTGTAATATAGGCAACTTAAGATGCCTTATTCGAATACATTACATACATATTAACAAATTCAAAGTTTCCATAATTTTCTATCTTCTCACATTGAATATTGGATTGTCTGTAATACAAGTATATTTGTGAAATGTAAAACAAAAATTTTACTTTAATTTTCCTTTATTTATACATAAATAATATTCTCATTTTCTAATTTCCACTTTCCAACGACTATAACCTCTATTATGGTATTTGTATGCCCATTGGCGGAGTCGATGTCATCGCAAGCATTACCATCTTTCTCTTTCTCTTTAGCGTTGTCCTTGTTGAAATATTCCGCAATCTTCTCCTGCAAGTAGTGCTGCTTGAGGAGAGACGACGGTGAAGGCACTTGAGTTTTCGGAGGCTGCTTGGTTTCAGCATTGCCCGGCAGGCCTCCCCCTCTGGGGAGGCGTTTATATCAGGAATGGACTGGACGAGATATGACGAGTCCAAGTGTGGGTACCGATGCGGTGTCGAAGACCAACTGTAAATTTTAAACGTCTTTTAATTTAATCGAATAAACGTATTACGAATTGAATTTACCTCATAATATTGGGTGTGGAACATCTTGCAGGTACATTACCGTCCAATAGGAATAATAACTGGTGCGCCAGGAAGGTGGGGCGATGTCTGTCGTTATAAAAATCAGTTTCCTCTAGCACTACAATGAAGATTGTTATAAAAATGTCAAACAATTATTAAAACCAGAGACCTATTGTGTAAACTCTCGCGTAATCCGAAAGGATATCTGTGAGGTTCATGCCCTGGACCCTCGTGGCTACATATTTGCCCGACTTGCTCACGTCCTTTAAATGTCTGCAAGAGCGCAAGAACTCTTGGTGCGCTTTCATACAATCTTCCGATTTTAGGTAACCTAAAAATTGTGTTAACACATTACTGGCCGCTGACGTAGTAATACGTCTTTTTTTATTCGACCTGCAGTTGCCGCTGACGTAGTAGTACGTCATTTTTAATTCATAATCCAGAAGCGGCGGACGTAGTAGTACGTCATATTTTTTTCGAAGTCCAAAGCCGTTGACGTATTAATACGTTTTTATCGCAATCAGTTTGTTTTATTGCCAGTCAGTTTATTTCAAGCCGTTTATTTAGCGGTTCTTAAAGAAATATAAATTAAATAATTAACCTGCTTTACAATGGAAAACGACGATTTTGAGTTATATGCTGATATATTATCTGGTGATGAAAATGATACAGATGACAGCGATGATTCAGACTTTCCAATCAACATTAAAAGAAAAGTTTTACCCATTGTAAGTGATTCTGAGACCAGCGATTCCGATAATACAGAATTTGAGAACGAAGAAAATAATTCAACTACATACTGGTGCGAAAATGATAGGGATATTAATATAAATTTATTTTTGGGAAATGATGGAGTTAAAGTGTTTCCAAGAAATCCAGAAAATATATCAGAGGTAATAGATTTATTTATTGACGATGATTTTTTTAAATTATTAACAAATGAAACAAACGTATATCATATTCAAAATAGCCACAAATATAAATTTGTGAAAAAGATTAAACAGTGGAAAAATACAACAATATCCGAAATGAAGAAATTCCTTGGTTTGAACATTTTAATGGGACAAGTAAGGAAAAGCAACATAAACGATTATTGGTCTACTGATCTACATATTGAAACACCAATTTTTGGTAAAGTCATGCCTCGAAATAGGTTTAGACAAATATTACAATCGTTACATTTTTGTAATAATAATGAAATGCCTGAAAACGCAGACGACTCTTTAAAATTGAACCAGTAATAGAATATTTTTTAAATAAATTTTACACCGTTTATAAACCAAAACAAAATCTTTCTTTGGATGAGGCAATGATACCCCACAGAGGCCGACTAAGTTTCCGAGTTTAAAACCCAGGAAATATTATTAAATATGGTATGCTTGTCAGAATGCTTTGCGAATCTAAAAGTGGATACATAACAAATTTTAAATTCTATAGCGGTAATGGTCAAAAGTTGCAAAATCTCGTAAACAATCTTTTAGATAAATATGAAAATATTTGGCACCATGTTTTCATGGACAACTATTATAATAGTGTGGAATTGGCTGAGAATTTGCTTTCCAGGAAGATTAGACCTCACGACATAAAAAAAATTAAGTTAAAAAGAGGTCAGCATGTTTTCCGTAGAAAAAATGAAATTTTAATTCATATATGGAAAGAAAAAAGATATGTCAGAATGATTTCAACAATACATCAGGAGCGACTGATAGAGACCGGTAACATAAATCGAAAAACTGATGAAATGATAAGAAAGCCAGAAAGTATCATGGATTATAATATGTACATGAATGGTGTTGATTTGGCAGATCAATACCTCTCTTATAATCCAATTATAAGAAAATATGTCAAATGGACAGAAAAGGCTTTTATGTTTATGGTGAATTGTGCGTTATTTAATTCATTTGTGGTATACAAGAAACTGAATCCGACGACGAAAATAAAATTTATCTCTTATTTACTACAAGTTGCTAAAGGTTGGATCAAAAATCAGGTAATGTTTGTTCAGAAGGTTCTGGAGATCCATCAATAAGATCATCTTGTAAAGATCCACCAACTAGGCTTTTAGGAGATATAAAAACGCATAGGCTTGTGAAACTTCATAGTTTCCTCAGAAACGTTGCAAAGTCTGCAAAAAACAAGGCAAAAGGAAAGAAACCTGCTTTATGTGCGGACATTGTGAGACTCCTTTATGTGTTGGAAAATGTTTTGAGGAGTACCATATTAAAAAAAAAATACTAGAAATTCAATTTTCAAATTAGGTACGTTTTTGTTTGAACTAATTTACGAATTATTTGTATTATTCATTTATTAGTTTTATTAACACAATTTTTAGGTTACCTAAAATCGGAAGATTGTATGAAAGCGCACCAAGAGTTCTTGCACTCTTGCAGACATTTAAAGGACGTGAGCAAGTCGGGCAAATATGTAGCCACGAGGGTCCAGGGCATGAACCTGACAGATATCCTTTCGGATTACGCGAGAGTTTACACAATAGGTCTCTGGTTTTAATAATTGTTTGACATTTTTATAACAATCTTCATTGTAGTGCTAGAGGAAACTGATTTTTATAACTACAGACATCGCCCCACCTTCCTGGCGCACCACTTATTATTCCTGTTGGACGGTAATGTACCTGCAAGATGTTCCACACCCAATATTATGAGGTAAATTCAATTCGTAATACGTTTATTCGATTAAATTAAAAGACGTTTAAAATTTACAGTTGGTGTTCGACACCGCATCGGTACCCACACTTGGACTCGTCATATCTCGTCCAGTCCATTCCTGATATAAACGCCTCCCCAGAGGGGGAGGCCTGCCGCCTGCCGGGCAATGCTGAAACCAAGCAGCCTCCGAAAACTCAAGTGCCTTCACCGTCGTCTCTCCTCAAGCAGCACTACTTGCAGGAGAAGATTGCGGAATATTTCAACAAGGACAACGCTAAAGAGAAAGAGAAAAATGGTAATGCTTGCGATGACATCGACTCCGCCAATGGGCATACAAACACCATAATAGAGGTTATAGTCGTTGGAAAGTGGAAATTAGAAAATGAGAATATTATTTATGTATAAATAAAAGAAAATTAAAGTAAAATTTTTGTTTTACATTTCACAAATATACTTGTATTACAGACAATCCAATATTCAATGTGAGAAGATCGAAAATTATGGAAACTTTGAATTTGTTAATATGTATGTAATGTATTCGAATAAGTTGCCTATATTACAATGAAGAATCTATATATTTATTTTTTAGCCGCAAGGCAACACTGTAAAACACGCAGTTGTATGGAAATAAAGAATTGGTGTGAATGGCTGTCGGGTTTTATTGCACATTAGTAAGAACGCGGGTATCGAAAAACACAACACTGGCGACGAGATAAAAGGTAAGCAGTCAGTTGAACAAGTAGTGAAATTGCATTTGTGCATAAAAGTGACGAAAAATAAATCAACGCGCGGACATTGTTAGCAACACCACGAGGCGATGGCGTCTTATGTTGGACAAATTCGCGAATTCAACTTTAAGGACTGTAAATGGACACTGTATAAAGAGAGACTAGAGCAGTTTTTCTTAGCGAATAATATTTCCGAAGAAAAAATTAAACGTGCGTTACTACCGAACGCATGCGACGAAGACAGTTACCAGTTAGTTTGTAACTTGTGCGTAGGGAAAAAGCCGGCTGAAGAGGAATATGCGGATTTAATAACGCACCTAGATAAACATTATTCACCAAAGAGAAGTACCATGCCACATCGTTATAAATTCCACCATGCAGTAAAGGCGAAATCAGAAACCATTATGGAAAGGGCAGCTAGAGTAAAAAATTTAGCGATAAAATGTGAGTTCGGAAACGAGTTAGAAATACAAGAGATCGTTTCATTGTGGGTCTCGAAGAAGGGCCGATATTCGACCGCTTACTTGAAGAAAGCAGCAAGGATGATTTTAAACTTGATCGGCCTTCGAAATTGCTGTCAACAAGGAATGTACCGGAAAAAGTCACATAAACCACAAAAACGTCAAGAGGGAGCCAGAGGACCTGTATAAAACGACATGGACACGAGATCATCAGAATAAAAATCAACATCGGAGTATAGGTCATCCGTCGAAGCAGAGTACGCCATCGGGTTTTCAGTTCACGCCTCGAGGACAGCGCGACTCCCGAAGCAGCGGCAACAGGGCAGCGCGCGAAAAATGTGGAGTTTGCGGTAAATTTAACCACGAATCAAGTAAATGTAAATATAAAAATTACCAATGTCATATGTGTAAACAATACGGTAATTTATCAAATATGTGCAAAAAAGAGGTAAAGACTAAAATTAGAAATAATTTTTTAGAAATTGACGATCAAATTTATAGTTTAAACTCATCTAAATTTGAAACAATCAAGGTAAATATTAAAGTAAATGATAAAATGCTATGTTTTGAATTGGATACAGGGGCAAGTCTTTCTTTTAAAAATAAATATTTTTGTGAGTTTTAATTAATTACAGAAAGAAAATCATTTTCTGCTTATGATGGAAAAGAAATTATAGCAATCGGGTTCATAACAGTTCCTATCGAATATAACTATGAATGCCATACATTAAACATATATGTAGTAGACGGCGGTGGACCACCGCTACTTGGTAGTGTGATTTTATTTTTTATTTAATTTAAGTATCAATAAAATAGAATTGAATAGGCACGAAATTCCCACAATTCAGGAGTTAATTAAACCATTTAAATATGTTTTTAGTAAACATTTGGGTACATTTGATCGTGGTAAAATTGAATTAAAAGTAACGGAAAACACTATTCCGAAATTTTTTAAGGCTAGACCTTTGCCATTTGCAATGCGGAAATTAGTAGAAAATGAAATTGACAGATTAGAAAAACTGGGCATTCTAAAAAAAGTAGATTATTGCGAATGGGGTACACCAATCGTACCTACTTTGAAAAGTGACGGTACGATCAGGATTTGTGGCGATTATAAAATAACCGTAAATCCTCATATTGTTAAATATTAAAGATAGAAGAACTTTTTAGTCGTTTACAAAATGGTACTGAATTTTCCAAAATAGACCTCTCATAAGCTTATCAGCAGGTTGTGTTAACTGGAAGTTCACAAGAGCTCACAACAATTAGTACTCATAAAGGGTTATATAAATATACACGTTTACCTTTTGGAATTAAATGTGCACCTGCAAAGTTTCAAAAGATCATTGAAAATGTGTTGCAGGGATTGGAAGGTGTTGTTTGTTCTTATGATGATTAGAGAGCGGATAAAAAAGCTTAAAAAATCTGAAAAAAAGCACTTAAAAAGGCATAAAATTTAGAGAAAAAAAGCGTTAAAAAAGCATAAAAACAGGAAAAAATCATAAAAACACGAAAAAAGCACTAAAGAAAACTATATTTTCTTAATATGTTATACGTTTATCAACATATTTTAAATTCTGCTTAAAACTAAAATAAACATCTTTCTTTACGCAATATATAATATCATGTAAGTATTTAAAAATTAAATTGTAATTCATGAAAATAGTAGATCATTAAATGTTGTTCTAGGGGTTTAATTGTAAAAATTATTACTTCTGACGCTCAATAAATTTTTGAAAGTGGAAAAGCTTCTCTTTATTTTAAATTATAGCTGGATCCATTTGAAAATTGTCATTCAAAATCAAGTTTAATTTATTTAATATTAAAAGTCCTTCATTTTCACCTAATACTTCTTTTGATATTATTTTGATTTCTTGGCCAATGCGTTCAGGTATTTTCTAAAATGAATCTGCTTTTATAAAGATTTGATTGTGTAGCTCACAAAATTTAAACGCGATTTTATGTAACTAAAATGTTTTGAAGGAAGCTCTTGTTTCTTAAGAACTGTTTGACAGTTATTAACTGATTTGCTTGTCGTTTCGGGAAAGTTGTATATCTTGGCCAATGCGTTCAGGTATTTTCTAAAATGAATCTGCTTTTATAAAAATTTGATTGTGTAGCTCACAAAATTTAAACGCGATTTTATGTAACTAAATTGTAGCTTCCTTCTTGTTTCTTAAGAACTGTTTGATAGTTATTAACTGATTTGCTTGTCGTTTCGGGAAAGTTGTATATAGCCTTATTAAATTCTTCAAAATTGTTCGCATAGTACATCGTAGCATATAGACAAGTTCCCCATTTTGTTAGCACTGTATTATGGGGCAGTGAGATATCAGGTAATGACTTCTTGAATAATTGCACTCACAGAAGAATATAAGAACTATTTTTCCATATTTAATTAAATCTACAAATGGAAATTTCATTCTTATAGTTTCTGAAATTCGTTTCTATTCATGTGCTACTTGTACAATGCACAAAATGCATTATTAGTAAAATTTTGTAACTTGGTATTGTCTACGGCAAAAATAAGCTTGTCAGTCCATCATTTATGAATTTTGCGATAATGTTATTATCAGTTTTCTTTAAATCTTTTGTATATATCAAAATACTATTGATCGGATGTCTTCATGTTAAACTCCTATCATTAAATTAAACAAGCGTCTGTGGTTTCATCCGCACCAAACCATATATAATTATTGTTAATAATATCTTTAATTTTTTCTATGGTTTCATAGTACGCAAGAGCTACATAATTTTTTCTGGGAATGCGCATTTTACAATATTTTCCCAAGAAAGATTTAAATGCATTATTTTGTAATTTTCTTAAAGGGATATTCGAATGTAAAAGTATTTTGCACAAATGCGAATTTAATTTAAATTGTCCATCGTTTGTTGAAGATGATGCTAAAGATTGTGATATTGTGCTGTTTTTTTTAGTTCAGCTTTGAACTTTTTCAAACGTTCTTAATGTAGTGTTGTTATTACATGTTTTACATACAAGTCTTGACTAATTAGGATAAAGTTGGGAACTAAAATAAAACTTACTATTTTTAAACATGCCTTACAAAATAATGTATAATTTTCACTTGTTAATTCTGGATAGTCTCTAATTAATTCTTATATTGTGGTTTTCACCTTTTGCATTATGGCTTAAATATACATGTGATTATATAATATAATTTATCTGTGATTCCCCAGGTTAATACGATTCACGCATATAATAATTTTTGATAAATAAGCAAAGTTTTTGGAATTTCAATTCAATAGTTTAAGAATGCGAGTTTGAATATGAAAATTAACGAAAACGGTAAATATTCGCCAGTCGTCCCATCCGTATTTTTGCCGAGAGTAGAAAAATTGATACGGTTGCAGAACACCTGATTATTAGCTAACACTTAAATTTGTTTACATATCATAGGTGTGATTCCTATGAAGCGTTCGTCTGTATTATCTGAATAATTATATCTACTTATTTATAAACGAATCCATTGTAAATTGGTAATTTGTACTAATATTTATTAATAATAAAATTCATTATAGTTATTGTATCATATTATGAAGATTTTAAACAATTATGTTGTCAAAAGACACGAAGAAAATATGTAATACAAATATAATCTATAAGTGATGGATACAGATTTTTACGAAAATTCTCTATATTAGCACATTAATTTAATATCAGCGTGAAATTTTTATTAAATGTTTTTTAAATGTTTAAGAAAATGCGCCAAATAAGCATCAGAATCTAAAAAAAAGCATGAAAATAAGCATAAAAAGTCAAAATAAGTAAAAAAGCAAAAAAATACTTAGCGCTAAGTAATCACATTCTTCAAGATTCGTATAGATATTAAGAAATTTTTTCGATGCTATTAATATTATGGATAAGCATAATGCTAGAAATCCGCTCTCTAATGATGATGTATTAATCACAGGTAGAAATAGAGTGGAACACATAAATAGACTTATTGAAACGTTAACACGTTTTCAGCCATATGGAATGACCATAAGAGAAGATAAATGTGAATTTTTTCAGAAATCTATTACATATTTAGGTTATAAAATTGATAAAGAAGGACTTCACACTTGTGAAGATAAAATTCTTGCTATTAAAAATGCTCCAAAAAGTTATTTTAAAACGACTCTATACATTACTACAGAAAAACTAAAAATTTAATTGGTCAAATAGCTACAATTTAGCTTTCAATAAAATAAAAGAAATTTTAATAAGTGCAGATGTACTTGTACATTATGACCCAAAATTGCCGATAAAGTTAGCAGTGGATGCCTCACAGCATGGTGTGGGAGCAGTCATTTCTCATGTTTTAGAGAACGGTGAAGAAAAACCAATTGCCTATGCTTCACAAACATTAAATAATAGTCAATGCAATTATTCCCAAATAGAGAAAGAAGCCTATGCAATTATATTTGGGGTACAAAAATTCTATTTACAAACCACTTGTTACAATTTTTGGGCCAAAAAGGGGCATACCCTTAGTAATTGCAAACAGATTGCAACGATGGGCTCTAATTTTGAGTAATTACGATTATGATATAATATATGTTAAATCTGAAAAGAATAATGCAGATTGTCTTTCATGACTGCCATTGGAAGAATATGTTACATATGAGGAAAATTCTTATTTAAAGTATGTCAAGAAGAATAAAGATTTTATAATAGACTTCAATTTAGTTCGAAATGAAACAAAAAAAGATGAAATTTGTAAAATTTTATTAGCATATACAGGGTGAGTTTTTTTCGATGTTCTCTATGGGGATCTCGGAAACTATAATAGATAGAGAAACGGTTAAATGGGGAAAGAAGTGTAGATTTACGAGACGAATAAAATTCCACTTTCAAAGTTATCAAAAAAGTCAAGGGTTACTAGATATTTTGAAAAAAGTAAAAAGTGTCCATTTTTTCAAATCAATACATCTCGGTTATTATAACAGATAGAAAAAAACTGTAAAGGACAAAGTTTTAGATAATTTTATGTAGATTAATAAAAAATTCAGAAAATTTTTATCGCCATTATTTTCCGAGATATGATGCAAACTTACATTTTTTTAAATAGAAACCATAATTGGCTATGGCCTTATTCAAACGGTAATTTTTTTCTCTTTAATCCAATATGACATACGACATAGTTATTTCTAAAAATAAGTGAGTTATAGTCATTTTAAATTTTATTATAAATAAAAAATGGGTAGCCATGAAAAAGATGAAAGTAAACAATTTCGGTTGTTTATAGTAATAGCAATATTGTAATTATTAGTTCTACAAAGTTAAATAAAAATGAAAAACCAGCATAAGAATAATAATTTTGTAATTATC
Source organism: Ontholestes murinus (assembly GCA_963969525.1). Classification (NCBI taxonomy): domain Eukaryota; kingdom Metazoa; phylum Arthropoda; class Insecta; order Coleoptera; family Staphylinidae; genus Ontholestes; species Ontholestes murinus. The sequence continues at coordinate 36,755,341 of OZ018393.1, read as the reverse complement.
AAATGGCCTTCTGCATGTGGTATAAACCCATTTGTCAAGAGGATAATACGTTTCTTACAAAAATATTATGAACAGATGAATCGCGATTCACTAATTGTGGTATTTTTAATCGCCACAATGAACATAGATGAACTTAAGAGAATCCATGAGAAGTTTCACAGAGAAAAGTACAAATTAAATTTGTGTTCAATCCATGGTGTGTTTGGATTAATAATTCTCGGTCCATATATTTTTGAAAGCTAACTAAGTGAAACTGATTTCTTTCATTTTCTTCAGAAAACATTTTAAGATACGCTCGATTGTTTAAATTTATCATTACAAGCAAGATTAAAATGGTTCCAATATGACGGTGCTCCACCTCATAACATGTTGGCTTTACAAATTATTTAAATGATGCTTTTCCTAACTCATAAGTGGGAAGAAATAAACCAATCCCAGGGCCACCTAGATCTCCCGATCTGCGTATTTTAGAATTTTTCTGTGGGATTATGGAAAAAACAAAGTACATATATGAAAAATCATATCAATCCGTGGAGGATCATAAACTAGTTGTTATTGAAACATTTAATTCAATTTACATGAGAATAGTCAAAAAGGCATAAATTCAATTTTAAAAAAATATAATTTATGTCATAATAGTATTAATAGTGGACTCTTTGACCATATTTTTTTAATATTAAAATTTCTCTCCCATTGATATATTAATAATTACAGAATTACTTTATGCTGTTGTTTCATTTTGGTGTATCTCTGTACAACTAATAATTACAATATTGCTAATATTATTAACAACTGCAATTGTTTTACTTTCACTTTTTTCATGGCTACCCATTTTTTATTTATAATAAAATTTAAAATGACTACAACACACTCATTTTTAGAAATAACTGTGTCGTATGCCATATTGGATTAAAGAGAAAAAAATTACCTTTTGAATGAGGTCACAGCCAACTATGGTTTTCATTTAAAAAAGTGTAAGTTTGCGTCATAACTCGGAAAATAATGGCCATAAAAATTTTCTGATTATTGTTTATTAATTTTCATAAAATTATCTAAAACTTTGTCCTTTACAGTTTTTTTTTCTATCTGTTATGATAACCGAGATATATTGATTTGAAAAAATTGACACTTTTTACTTTTTTCAAAATATCTAGTTACCCTTGACTTTTTTGAAAACTTTGAAAGTGGAATTTTATTCATCTCGTAAATCTACACTTCTTTCCCCATTTAACCATTTCTCTATCTCTTATAGTTTCCGAAATCGCCATAGAGAACATCGAAAAAAACTCACCCTGTATATCAAAACAAGAATGACCTAAGAATATTAACAGTAATGATGAATTAAAACCGTTTTTCTTACAAAAAATAATCTTACATGTGATCAAGGAATAATATTATTAGGGTATAAGGTGCTAATTCCTAAATCACTACAATCTAATATTTTAAATGATCTGCATAAAGCACATATGGGGATCGTAAAAACAAAAAGTTTGGCTAGATCCTATGTATGGTGGCCTACAATTAATCAAGACATTGAGAAAATGGTAAAATCTTGTGAAAATTGCTTATTGTACAAGGATTCCCCAAATAAAAATACATTAATTCCTTGGGAATATCCTGAAGAAATATGGGAAAGATTACATATAGATATTTTAGGGCCAATTCATAATAAATATATCCTGGTCGTGGTTGACGCCCACACAAAATGGATAGAAGTAATTGAAAGATTGAGAAGTTTGTTTGCCAGATTTGGGCTACCAAAGTTAATAGTCACCGACAATGGTACACAATTTACATCTAAAGAATTTCAAATATTTTTAAATAAAAACAGAATAAGTTATAAGACATCCCCACCTTTCAATCCAGCAACTAATGGTGCAGCGGAAAATGCCGTTAAAACGATTAAAAAGGGTATTTTAAAGGCAATAGGGAAGAAAGAAATAGTTAATATAAACTTAATAATTAATAATCTTTTATTAGACTATAGAAACACACCACACTGTGCAACCGGTAAAAGTCCAGCTTTTCTCATGTTCTGGAGAAAACTAAGAGAACAAGATTTGATCTGTTGCATCCAAGTCAAAACATAGAAAATCATAATAATTCAGAGAAGGTTTACGTAAAAGATGAACAAGAAAAACAAGTAAAATATTACAAGGGCAAATTAAATAGAATTTTCCATGAAAATTCTCAAGTTGCAGTAATAGATTATCGTTCACAAAAACCTTCTTGGATTAAGGGTATAATGAAATAGTTATTTAAGGTACAAGGGTAAAAAGTGATGCTTTATTGCACGAACTGGCGTTTAAAAACACGAGCGAGGAACGAGCGAGTTTTTTTAAAGCCAGGAGTGCAATAAAGAAACTTTATCTACGACTAATATATAATGTATGTATTATACTTGTGATTTTTGCAGTATAATGCCATATATTATTCTCTTAGGGAATAATGACGAGGGATTAATAGTCATTATTCCCTCGTGCACTCCAATCAAAAAATTTCTCAAATTAAATACCATGGAAACAAAATACACAAACTGAAAACAGTCAGTGTCAAGCGCGTAGTGTTTGTGCATTTCTAATGAGATGGATGAAAATGAAGAGTCTTTTACTTGTACACCTCCAGAAATTGTACAACTAGCTGCAGCAACAACATCTACCTTGATACCGGAAACATCGAAATCCATTTATAATAAAACGTACGCAACCTTCAACGAATGGCGTCTTCGAAAGAAAGCAAACTCATTTTCCGAACATGTTCTGCTGGCCTATTTCGCTGAATAAAGTGCAAATTACAAACCTTCTTCATTATGGTCATTTTTTTCAATCATTAAAACTATGTTGAGAATAAATCATGACGTTGATCTGGAAAAATATTGCAAACTACGAGCATTTTTAAAAAGAAAATCAGAAGGATTTCAACCAAAGAAGTCTTCCACTCTGACCCCGAAACAAATAAGAACATTTATTGACAAAGCTCCTGATAAAGTTTTTCTTTTACATAAGGTAAATATACCGAATTTAATCTGACTATTCAAAACTCATATTCTTATTTGCTTCAGGTTATATTAATTATTGGAATTATGGGTGCATGCCGCTCAAACGAGCTTTATGAAATGAATATTGAAGACGTGAAAGATCATCAAACACAGTTATTAATAACAATACCCAAGACTAAAACCAAAATTGTACGAACATTCGCCATAAACAGTACGTTTTACAATATTGTAAAGAAGTACATCATCTCCGTCCGTCACATGTAAAAATTAATTCATTCTTTCTAAATTATCAAAAATCAAAATGTACAATACAACGTATAGGAAAAAACAAATTTGCAGATATTGGTAAACAAATTGCCAAATATTTAAAATTGCCAAATCCTGAAACTTATACCGGCCATTGTTATCGCAGATCATCTGCCACTCTGTACATTGATGGAGGAGGCGATATAACTGGATTAAAGCGTCATGGGGGCTGGAGATCTACACAGGTAGCTGAAAGTTACATTGATCAGTCTATAAGAAACAAGACAACTACAGCAGATACTATTGCTAAACAGATAAATAGTAATCAAGCATCTTCTTCCTCTTCAGCAACCGAAATTCCAAATATTTGTATTGAAAACTCTTCCAAATCTATTGATAGTTCTCGACCAATTCAATTTATTAATTGTACCATTGCTAGTGTTAATGTTATTGAAAAATAAAGTTGTTCGTTAAAACAAATTAATAAATTAGTCATAGATAAAGTAGAGTATACTACTCGCAATAATGGCTATTATTACCTCGGAATGTTACTCCCTCGCCGCTTACGCGGCTCGGTTCGTAAATGTTCCTCGGGAATAATAGCTATCATTATTACTCGTGGTATAATCTACTATTTTACACGTGTCCCTTACAAAATTTTATCTTCGATCGTAAAGGATTTCAAAGAATATATTCTTATGAGTAATATTTTAATGTCATTACAATAATTCAATGAATGAAAACATATTTTACCCGCAGTGCACTAATGAATGCGTTACTTAGCAACCAGTAAAAATGTTGCACAAATGTCGGCCGCCATTATTATTTATGGAAAAAATGTTCGCTTTATTGTAATCGCTTCGACTTGCATTAAATGAAATCTTTGGAGTTCCTAAATCTGCCCTTTCGTTTGTATTATATATTTCATTTATAGTTTATTAGTTATTTGTATCAATTAATAAAAAATTAAGTTTTTCGTCGACAAATTCCCTCATGTGTCAAATTAAAGGTTAGAAGCAATATGGTGGCACTTCAAATTACAGCAGCTTTGTTTATCTCGATAAAACAAAAAGGAAGAGGTGATAAAAAATAACGATAAAATCCCAGTAAGGTGATAAAATCCCGGTAGGGTAATTTGTTGTTGATTCATATTTGTCAAAAGTGACAGTACAATGGAATATCCGACGTGCATTCATTTCTTTCGAATAATGAATCGTTCCGGCAGTTTAAAATCAAACAAAATTGATGCAATTATTCAAAACAATATACCAACTAATACTCGGAATAATTCGGTATGTTATATTTTTGTTTTAGTAACATTATCAATTCAATATTCAATTGTATTTTTTTAGTAACATTAAATAAATCTCATACAACAATCGTTTATTCTGGAATTGGTCTTACCAAAAATAACTCGACCTCTCGTTTTTAATCGGAAAATGGCATGCACTCAAAATGTGTTTCTTTTAAGCAAAATCCCTCATCCTGTTGACAATAAAAACCCTCGTGCTTCGCACTCGGGTTTTTAAAATTGTCAACAGGATTCGGGATATTGCTAAGCAACACATTTTTCGTGCATATGATTTTCCGATAAAAACGGGAGGTCTTGTTATTTTACTTGTGAATATTTGTGCTATTCATTCATCTGTCAAATTTGACATTTCTGTGCAATAAAAACAGTTTGACATTACCTTGCAATAAAAACGTAAAAAAGCACTAGTGCTTTAAAAAGCCACTTTTACAATGAAAAATTATGCAAAAAGCGTCCACTTTCTGTACGATCGTAGATAAAAAATATTAGGACCTCGTACATATTTGATATTAATACCGGAGTTAAAAAAGACATGGAAGCGGCATATAAATCAAATTGTAGCATACGAACACAGTGCCGTGATTGATTCTAATAAGGATGAACGGGTAAACGATGAAACTAGTAATAGTGTTTGTGAAAGCGGGTGTGACTCATCACACAGTAGTGAGTTACGTTGTTTTGCTAGGTGGCTGATTCTTTTGCTGATTACTATTGAATCGTGCGCTGTTGCGGTTATGTCTTCCATAGCGATGACGGCCCCGTGAGGAATTCGCTTCTTGTGCAGCGTTGAACGGCTGCTTTTCTGCATGTGGCGCATCTGTTTGGCTTAGTTGATTCGATTCACCATTTCTGTGTTGGGTGGCTGATAATTTTGCTGCTCGATTCACAAAATCATCGACGGTGACAGGTTTTAAAAACAGCGCCTGTTTCAACGGCTGTGACGCTAGTGACCACATTGCGGCTGTTTTCATTCCTTCTGTCCAGAACGGAAGATGTCGGTCGAATAACACCTTTTTTCGAATCGCGAATATGCCTGGGGGAGTGCTTCTATGCGGTTTCATTAGCAGTTCTTTTGTTTCGTTTATAGCCACTTCCGCAGGGTCCACTGATTGAACAAAACGAGCTTTCGCTTGGTCCCATGTGATGTCCTTATTGAAATATCCGCCATATTTCTTCACATCCTCTGGGTCCATTCCGGCTAGTGCACGATGATGTTTCGCGACATCCCTCAGGTCAAGTTTATCGAACTCCATTTCCAGCTGGGATATGAATTTCAGTGGATTGCGACCATCGAACCTCAGATTATTTTCTTCGTATGTATTTCTGTACCTAAGCAAATCGACTAATTGCTTGGCAGAAAACATATTGGTGGGGGACGTCGTTGCGTTTGAAGGCGGCATTGTCTGCGTTCTCGGGTGGCAAGGGAGCGACGCTGTTTTTGTCGATGGCAGGTGGACGTCGGCTTCGACTTGAACCTGGTGGAAATCTCGCTGGGGTTCCGATAGGCGTGATTGGGCTCGTCCTTCTTGGGCAATTATTTGGTCCCTAAACGCGTCCCTTTGAAAACGGGCATCCTCCAGCTTCCCGCGGAGTCGCGCTTCCCTTCTCTCGTAGAATTCGCGTAAACCCTCGATGTCCTTCAGAGTGTACACTGCGCGCTGAGCACGCTCGTCTTCCTCCTTCTGTTGCCGAAGATACTCTTCGCTCTCTTGGTTTAAGCGATTTACCGTCTCTTCGTAAATTCGCCTAGCCCTAATTAATTCTTCATCCACATCTTCAACGGTTCTGCAGAAAGCATGTGAGTTTCGCGATTGAGGACGTGATGCTGAGGAATCCTGGGAAGTCCTTTCGAGTACGATTAGTGCGGTGTGCCGTGTGTTCTTGGAACTCTCTCAATGTTCTCAAGAGATTCCAAAGGAGTGTACCTATTGTGCATACTCATCTTTGTTTAAAGTTTTATTTAAAGGGGTAGTACTCTTTCGATTTTTCAAAAAATCGTTTTTTTTTTCTTTTTGGTTTAAAAAATCCCTTGGCATGTCTACTTTAAGTTAAAGTTTACATGAAGTCCGCCAGAAACTCCATTCCAAAGTTACAGACCAATTAGTGAACCTGCGTCATGGCGCTCAGGTCCTTTACGTTTACAAATGCTACCGCTCCAGCATCGTATGCTAGTGATTTCGATGGTTATCCTTCATATTGCAAACGGTCTATGGCAACTTGTCATAACATACACGCGTTTGTCGTGAGCGCCGGCGTGGTTTTTTACCAAAAATGACCAACAAAGGCGTATATAACGCAAAGAAAGGCTCCAGAGACAATAGTAGCCGTGCGACGCACGCTTCCATAAACGATGCGAGTTTCGGGTACCGATTCATCGAGTTCCTGAGTGTCTTTACTGCCCTTTCAAGAAACCGGCACCCGCGGTCTGGGGTTCAAAACCGCTGTATTGTGAACATCTTGTGACCCGCAGTACATTGATTCTTTTCCAAAAATTTATCATCATGCATTTGAAATCAATCGTCGAATAATCATATTATTGAGGATTTTGGGAATCGGCTACAACGGACTAGTGAAGTTTTGTGCGTTCGTGTGTTTGCATTTGACGGGTAAGTTAATTGATGAATTGACCCTGTACTATGGGCTGGCTATTCGGAGAAACACGGCATCAACGCTAAATATGAAGAAGGAAATAATAGCGACACTCTACCACGGATCCACAGCACGACAACTGTCCGAAAGGCGCAGCCACCGGTCAGCTGAACAAGTACCTCCACAATGCCATTCTTCCAGTGTATGAAGAGTTGAGCCGCGATGAACTTCTGGACCGCTGCTTAGGAGGCTACACGCAGAACGCCAATGAATCTTTCAATGCTTGCGTTTGATCAATGGCGCCAAAAACTGTTCACATCAGGAAGGAAATTGTGAAAATTGCGGCAAATATAGCTGCATGCAATTTCAACGATGGCATGAACGGCATCATGCAGATTATAAGGGTAATTTTTCATTTTATATTCTCTGTAATTTAAATGATATATTATTATTATCTTTAAGGTGCTATAGCTGTAAATCGGCCCGATGTGCAACGATTTTTGCACAAAAGCAGACGAGGCGCGCATCATGCGCGGAGAAGAGCGGACCTGCGTCGAGGCCAAAGAGGCTCGGAGAAGCAGTTTGGCGGCCAAAAAGGTGCAGTTTGGCGGCCAAAAAGGTGCAGCACGACGAAGATTTAGATATGGAAGGAGTGTTATACGGGTCCGGGATAGCTGACTATGGTATGTAGATAAAATCCCTGAAAATACGGTCTCAAAACTTTAAACGCGATTATCTCGAAACCGTATTTTCCAAACTTGCGATAGTTCTATCTTTGAAATGGCTAATCAGAATTGATTGGTCATTACTTGCCGAATTCTAAACATAATTATCAACAGTAATTGCACAAATGCATTGAAAATTTTCGGTAACAAGTTTGCACGAATTCAACAAACAAAGTCGTATTGCTTGGCAACAGGCCCGAGCCCGAAGGGCGAGGGGCTGTTGCCTAAAGCAATACGACTGAGTTTGTCGAAAGAGTGCAAACTTGCGATAATTTACAATGCACGAGAGCAATTTATCAGACTATATCCCAACAAAAATATTACAATAACAAAGGCATTTGTTGTTTATAAAAATTAATCATATTTTTGGATGGTAACGTACTTTTTGGCTCGGCGTCTTTTACCTTTTCCTGAAATACCTCTTGTGTTGTATTTCCGAATCGTATGTTTGAAATCATTTTTAAAAAGTTCACAAAAACTGACGTTTGTTAATTTTATTTGACAGTTGTTTGATGTATAACCCAATCAGAAAATTGAATAATTAATTGGGAACCAATTACCTGCCGAAACATAATGCGAGTAGAGAACCAATTACAGTGCTGAAAACGAACTCTACATGAATTTGTTATCGCGGCAACAAAGTTCTCTAGAAGCTGATTGCTTCTAATTCGTTCGTGTTTCGGCACGGTGCCTTTGGCGGGATATAGTCTGTGGAAGTACGTAGCCGTTTTTGGATATCTTGAAAAATGGATTTTCGGTGCACGGTTTTATCTCATTTTTTAGGGTAAAAAAACAGACTTTTTTTTAAGTCTCTATTTTTTTTTAAATCAATATTTCTCAATTAATAACTATTTTTGTTGTAGGACGAGAAGGACGACCGGTGGAACTATCGCAGTCTAGATACTCCCGGGCTACATAGCCGATTTGCACCTGGTGCAGCGGTCACGGGAGTGCCGTAAATCTGGTGGAAAAATCAGTTTTTAGAGATAAATGTTCAATCAATAAAGCCATGTAATTCATTTTTCCATGAATACTTATTTGTCTCCAAAAAAAATTCACAAAAATCACCTATTTTTACGGTCGCGAAAGAGTACTACCCCCTTAATACTCGTGAATATTATGTAAAAAAAATAATAATCAAATTTAGTATAACGGCCCCGTCAAGATTTTAGGTACTGTTAAAATTACGTGAAGGTAATATAATACAAGTACGGAGCTGTGTGATATTAGTATTAGGATATTAATACCAAACAAAGATGAGTAGTACGTTGTCATAAAAAAAAAATTAATTAAGATAGATTTGACTGAGGGTATAATTATTCTCTTTGTTTATTATAAATAATCTTGAAACTACACTTGCTGTGAAAGAAAAAAAAATATTAATTTAAACAAATAGAATTGGAAAACAGATTTAGGCCAAAATAAAAAAAAATATTGCAAACGTTACTGATGACAAAATTTAAATAAAAATTTCAGCAACAAATAAAGCCAGCCAGTAAATAAATTATGTTAATGTACTTGATTAAAAGTTACAATGTACATATATGTACGTTTTCATTCAATAATTATTTGAAGGGGTACCTATTTAACTCAATGAATTAAAACACGTTGGGCGCCATTTATCAACGGCATCTTCCCCGTTGATAAATGGCGCCCAACTTAACTGCTGAGAGCTAACTACCCCGATTATGGACGAATAAAACTAATTGAATTAATGAACTGGCCTGTTGTCCACAATCGGATCCCCTTGATTCTTTATTAATAAATGTATATTTCCTTAATGTTTAAATGGTGTTGTTTAAAATGAAATAAAATACAAATATAAAAAAAATAATTTGACAGTTTATTTATATTAAAAAAATCATAACAAAAAAAACAACGGAACAAAAAAAATGATCTAAGACTATGATTAAAACAAAACAAAAAGAAATATACAGATATAACCTAATTTAATTTTCGACAATTAACTGACCTATTAAAACTTACTGACAACAAAGAGACACATCTATCACTGTCACTGACGGATACTAACTAACTGTCTATGAACACGAACTACCTGTAGGACGAACATTAACTGACTCTGGATATTAACTAACTATCGGGTAGGGGGCGAAGTGGTTATATATATGCGCCCCCTACTAATGGCGGGGTTTGATGTCAGGTTTTTCAATTGTAAAATATTTAATTAATCAGAGGTTTCCCGATTCTCAAATAAATAATATACACATATATAAATTATTATGTGGTCTGCTCATACTCAGGAAACATGAATTAATTTCATTGTCGTCAAATGTGTATTGTTACTAATAATTATGTACAATTCTAAAACTACCTAATGATATATATATATATACAAGCCCTAAACCTATACTAACTATCTAATATGTTTATGTACATAACTCACATATAACATACGCAGACACATACGTTATAACTCGTACCATGTGTAACCGTGGACGGTGACAAGTTACTTATAAGCGGTACGAATGTCGTGTTTGGTATCAGTTTGTTCGTCGTAACACGAGGAAGACCATATGAACTATGTTTTAGAGCTACGCCAACGCATATTCGCGAGATCCGAATTAAGATTTACGTAATTTTTATAATCTCGGAATACCCCGGATTAGTTCATCCTCGGCCGTAACAAGATGTACCGCTCCACTAATTACGATTTCTTGGAACGGATAAGGGATTACTTGCAGACGTATTTATGACACTGCAATAACATAAATTATTATATTTGCAATATTTACATTTTATGGTGCCCTTAGTTTTATTGCAATAACCCCTATTGCCATCCGTTCCCGATGTTTCTATTGTATTTGTCACGTTCACAAATTGCCCGTTTACACACGGTACTGAGTTTTTGAAAACCCAATGTAGGTAAAAACTACCTACGTAAGTTATATGTGAGACCTACTCTTAAAAAACTTATAAGTAACATGCATCCTAACTCTACATGTTTAAGCAGCAATGTATGCATTACAAACATGACTCGTTTTTAATATGAACTTATGAAGTGAGATAAAAAAAAATTGAACGGTTATTAAAACAATTGAGACTCGATTGTTAAGTAGCGCGCGATTTTGAAATATAACTGAAATAAGTAAGTTAATCGACATTCACGGTAGAATGCCGGTAACAAATGTATTAGTTAGTCTTAGTCGATTTAATTTAATTTTAATTTTTCTGAAATTTGTTATCATATTTGTAATTTAAACTCGTTTAAAATTTCTTTCTTAATTGGAATAGGTGTGAGTGTATAAAGCAACTAAATAACCACAAGACGTTGGATCGGTTATGGTTTTCTAAGTGAAATGCTACTGTGAACATGCCGAAGAATAGAAGCAAAAAGTAAGTACACAGAAATAGCTTTAACGTCAGAGTGATTTTAATGAAAATAAACCACGACGCTATTAAGCAGAGTTCAGACCAACCTAGGTGTGATAAATGACTTCATAAAACAAATAAATTCATTAGTTTTAAAGTCACTAAGGTTTCAACGCGGAATATTTCAATTTATTTACTGGATTATATCTTAGCAACAACTATTCTGTTATAATAAACATACTTCATCAATACTACATGAAACTGATTTCCCCAATTTACTTTAAGTAACCATAATATAACCTTAAGTAATAACTCATGGACGATGGAGGCTTCTACTTCGTTATTCATATTTAATCACAAATTAAACACACTTTTTACAATGGTGACGTTAATGTATTGAAACCATTGGTCATCATATAAATAAATACCTGTTATGCAAAGCATAGTGAAAATTGTGTTTAATTTGTAATAGCACAATTTGATAATGATACCTCTTTTCTGGGTACTTTCTCTCTGCTAAAATCAAAATCTCAGTTTCTGATTCTACTCTACACAAAATGTTATCAACGCAAAGTGAGCGAGAATAAAGCATCTATAACCAATTATTTAAGATGCACTCTGTGAAAAATTGATTACTAGCCATTTCAACATTTCATAGCAGGAATTCATTTAAGCTGAATCCGTTCCTATCATATTCAGAAGAATTCAAAACGACTATAATTTCACTGAAGTTGGTGCTTTGTTTAAGAAAGTATAAAGCAGATATCTGATATTTTTATGAAACTTAACATGCTTAAAATTTCGTTTAAAGTTTTATTTCAAGAAATTGGCTAATAGCCATTTGCCTATTATTATCATCAAAGTGAGGTTGAATAAGGAATTCGTCTATTTACACAAAAACAGAATAAGTCATTATGCGGAATTAGTGGTAGATTTTTTTTAGAAGTGTAAGTGTTAACACGGTTTCAGGTTCACAATAAATACGTATCAACGGTATAAATTTTTAGATGGAATGTACACTCGGCAATAACATTTTATATAAAAATGCAAACATTGTATAAATATGAGATATAAATTTCACTTTCTCTTTTGCTTCATCTTTAAATAAAAACGTCAATTTAAAAATATAATTATATTGTTTATTAGTATTTGATTATCAATTAGATTGTCCTTCTGTCGTGTTATTTATGTATTTTGGTGCATGCAGATCAACATATTATTTTAAAGGATCGCCCCTTCACCTAAGAGAACTTTTAATTATATTTTATTATTTTTAATATAAACTTCTTTGTTTGGTAATCTACAAACTCTAATTCACTATATAATTATAATATTCTGAGATTATTATTTTATTAGACATGTAATGCAAATATTTAACAAGAGAAGTTATATTGGAATTAAATAGTTATAGAGTTTGAATGTTCATTTTATCCTATTTCATATAATACAATTATTGCAATGGCGATAATAATAATTAATATTAATAAATAATTATTAAGAGTAATATTTATTTATATATCTTTATAATTATTCAAAGAAGACAACAATAGTAGATTTGGTAAATTTCTGTCTGACCTATTCTTATTCAGACCGCAAGGTTAATATCGTTAAATAAATGTTTCGGGGCTGAGTACATTACGAATAGTGAGACATTAGAATACGTGTCTTGTATTCTAAATCAAATGTAAGTTGTACGAAATGACAAGAAAGCTTTTATAAATTCCATATCCTTGCAGCTATAAATTCTACACGATAACAAAAAATACGACATTTTATTCTTAAATAAACATAAACCGCCGTATCAGTTTTATTCAATATATGGTCAACATGATATTTCCATAAAAATGGAGGACCGAATTTATGACTTCGAGGGGATACTTTGTTTTCAGTCAGTAATTTATGATTTTAGATTAAATACCGAAAAACAAAATAGTTTGAGGATAATTATATATACCTTAGAATTACTTACCTGAGAATATTTATAAAATATTAATTGAATAAATACAATACAACTCATCTACTCATAATGCATGTTATTATAGAATGTTTTTAAAATAGACTTATATTCAATTTAAATAAATGTATTATACCTTTTATAACGTTTCAATTCAAAACCAAAATCATCGACATTACAACCTCAATAATCCAACTCAAATTATATATATATATATATATATATATATATATATATATATATATATATATATAGGGTGGGCCACGAATAACGACCATTAAAAGTTTACGGGGTTCCTGCAAGAGGAAAAATCTGAAAAAATTCAACATTGTACGGTTGATTGCGATCTCCTCATGGAAAATATTTTTGACTTTCTATCACTTCCGGTTGTACCTGAAATGGCTACCAACTTTGTTATTTAGTATGTTCCATACTGTATATTATTTTATTTTTAAATTCCTTGTTCGATTGCCTACCTCTCCATATGGGTTTATGTCAACTTAACTTTTACAGTTTTTGATTTAAAAATTTATTTGTCAAATATTGACCTCAAATAGGTGTTTAGAAAAATGCCTATAACTTCTAGTAGGTACAAGATAGACACACGAGCGGCATCTTGTATTGTACCTAATGGATTCCTCTACAAAGGAAAAAAATTGACATGTGTCAATTTTGACAGTTGGTATTTCAAAAATATCAATATTTCAGCGCCCACTTAAAAACATCATATTTCAATTTTTTCAAATGGAATGACCCATATTTTATCTCATAGTGTTATTCGCAAGATCTTTTGCTACAAAAAAGTATTATACAAATTAGTTTCCTCTCAGAATTTTTATTTGAATAATTCCTGTTCTATTTACACGGGCACTATAGTAGGCTTCTGTCAATATTTGTTGAATCCAACGTATTAATATTTTTGTACGCTTCTTTCGAGTAATAATAAAATGAATACCTATACAAATAAAGAAATTATGAATTTATTTGTCATATATGGCCAGTGCAACAGAATTGTTGAGAGAACTTGCAAAACTTTTAACGAAACTTATCCACACTTACCGCCGATGGATAGAAAAAAGTTTCGAAGACTGGAGTCAAATTTTCTACTATTTGGAAAACAAAACGCAGAAAAAAATCAACCAAAGCTAATAACCGAGAATGAGGAAATTCAAGTAAATGTTTTGAAAATCCACATATATCTTTGAGATCGTATAAAAAATAAAGTTTATGCAAATGCCGACAATACCCGAGAAGAATTGGAAGAAAGGGTGCGAGCTGCATTCGGGGAATCTTAATTCAGAAAAAATTAGGCGAGCAACATAAGAGGGTAACGCAACACGTGCTGCACAGTGTTTACATGTTAATGGTTATCATTTTGAACAATTGTTATAATTTTTTTTCTGACAACTTTTTTCAGTTCCTGCATTTAATTACTTATTTAAAAATTATTTTATTCCAGTCTTCTTGCTTCAGTTTTATTTGTAAGTTGTAACTGGGGATAACTATTCATTTTAATAATATTCGTACGAATTTTTCCTAATTCGATTCAATAAATATTGACAGAAGCCTACTATAGTGCCTGTGTGAACATAAGAGGAATGAGGAATTATTGAGATCTGAGAGGAAATAAATTTCGAAATAACTTAAAAACTACTGGCTCTAGATATAGTGATGTATAATACTTTTTTGTAGCAAATTGTCTTGCGAATCACCCTATAAGTTAAAATATTGGTCATTCCATTTGAAACAATTGAAATATGATGTTTTTAAGTGGGCGCTGAAATATTGATATTTTTGAAATACCAACTGTCAAAATTGACACATGTCAATTTTTTTTCTGTTGTAGAGGAAGTTAAATTATAATTATTATACTATTCCAAATTTAGAAATAATGCTTTTGTAAAGAATAAACATAAAGTGAAACCGATAAATACCTTAATTTGCTTTCAATAAAAATAAAACATACATTAAGTTTTTGTGGATATTCACTTCTTGATGTTACAAGATGAAGAATGTTTTGAGACCATTGACGATTATTTTGTTCGTTAATATTAGACACCAAATAGAAAGTACATTCATCTGTAAAACACACACTATTTGGAAATCTCTTATTCTCGTTACACTTTTCCACAATAATTTAGATCTTGAATCAGGATCCACTACTCAGTTCTTTTTGATTTGTCTTTTATGGGGTCGGTAAATATAAGCTTACACTTTTTGTTAGATGTACTGTTATCCTTGCAACACAACACATTTGTTACAGTTTTTTCAGATTTCCTCCTTTTATTCCTACCAATATGTTCGTCGTTTATACAACCATTATCCTGGACAGGTTTCAAAATGTATACTAAATAAGTCGCAAATGTCTGCTAAAACTCAATTTAATGATTTTAACTTTTTCTTTTGTGGTGTAAGCACTTATTTTGAAATGAATTATGTGTTTGTGGCTTAATCAATTTAGATGACAAACACTGACATTTCATAGCAACTACTATTTTGAGGATTTTTTTATCGAAAATTTCTTCACACTTCTTAAGCTATATTTCGCTTAAAACTAAAGATGAAACAAAAATAAAACCTCCAAAATAATCTTAATAGATAAAGGAATTATTCTAATTTTATTTTGATAATTTTCGTTCAATAATAGAGATACAAACTGCAATTGAAAATTTTACATGGGAATTCCCTATGATGCGTCTTCAAACGGGACACACGGTATATATATATGTTATAACCCATAATTCAACAATTCAAGAAATCCAAAGTGCAACATTGTAACGCAGACATGGTATCAGCGTTTTGACCACCAGCATGAGCGATACGCCTACGCGGACGGACAATTCCCGGCGCAAGCAGCGGAATCTAAGAAGAGAATTATTGCAACCATCAAACAAGTAACATCGTGCCTCCCGGAAGAAAATTTAATTTATAATATAATTAATTCATTTAAATAAACATATGCCTCACTTGTAATCATTTTAATTTTAAGCTTCTTAATAAATAGTTATTTTTTAAAAAGTGATTTTCAATTTCCCAGACGTAAAAATGGCCCAGTCGGTAGGATGAGAAAAAAATCAAAATAATTAAATAAAAATAAAAAAATCGCGATAAAGTCAATTAATAAAATAAAACAATTAAAATGAAAAGAAGAAGACTATCCAGAGATGAAGTATCCAGTGTTTAGTTCAATCCAGCGGCCCCTTTCCTGGACAGCAGCGGATTCCGAAGTGGACCACGGGACGAATGAAGTCATCGATACTCATCGTCGCTCTGCGAGTCATTTTTAATTTTTACGCATTGCAGTGCATTTTCCTTTACGCCTACACATTTACATATACATACACACAATGGCAGAAATCGAGTTTTCATTAAAATAATTACGTGATATGATCCCCGAGACGACGGCGATCAAGTAACATTAAACGACTTTATCGAAGCGTGTAATTTTGCTACACAACATATTAACAATGAACTTCAAGAAACATTATTTTTTGTAATTAAAAGTAAACTAACAGGGATAGCCGAAAGATGTATTTCCTCACGGCAATTAAAAAATTGTGAACAAATTAAAATATAATTATCAGGTCATTACGGTGATTTCAGAGATACCGGAGGTATTTTACGCGAATTAACTTCAACATTTCAAAAACAGAACAAAACGCCTTGCGCTTTTATACAAAAAATCAAATACTTATTAACAAAAATCCGTGCAACACTTGCTTTAGACGAAACATTATCAAATCAAGAAAAAAATGCATTAAATAATTCTCATGAAAAAATTGCACTTAAAACAATTTTATCGGGAATAAAAGAACCATTTGGTTCCATAATTCGTTAGACCTAAAAATTTAAACGTAACAGAACAATTCCTAATTGAATAGGAAAATATTGCATATTTAAAAAGTTTCAGAAACCCAAAACCTAATAATTCATTTAATAATAAAATAATTCCAAAAGCAAATTACGACAATTTTAATCCAAAATCAAATCAAAATAATATTTTTTAAGCAGATTCCCACAAAGCAAAAATTGTAATTATTGCAAAAAACCTGGTCCCTTAATTTAGTTGTGTTTTTTGACGAGTGTAAATATTTTGTGTAAATATTTTGGCACAATAAACAATAAAAAAAAAAACAGAGCAACCCGAGCAAATTCAACAAAATCAAATTTAAACAATTTCAAAATCGCATCAGTGCGACTCACAAATTTATTAATTCCTCCAAGTATATATTTTTACATTAAAAATCAAAATGGAAACATATTTCTTGTAGATACAGGATCACCTATTTCATTAATAAAAACAGAAGCAGCTCAAGCAATGAACCTTCCTATACAAAAGGATGAATTAAAAATTTACGGTATATATGAACAAGATGAAAGTCACAAATATTATTTAATTAATTTTAATTATGCATTTAATGGCCTTGTAGGCATTGACTTTTTAGAAATATTTCAAGGAAAAACCGCGCTGGTGTGAAGAGAGTGTCCCCGTTTATTTTCCTATTTTCTTCAGATCAATTAAATATTAATTATGGTTAATCTTTGTGGAATATGTGATCGTGGTGTTACCCCCAATACTCCATTCATTAAATATGCAGGTAAATGTTTGAAACATGTACATAGTAAATGCAGTAAATTAAGTGATAATGAAATTAGCAAAATGATTTCAATGAAAACTAATTGGATCTGTCCTAAATGCATCTCCCCTACTCTTCAACTACTTATAATTGATCAGTTTAATTTATTTAAAGAAGAAATAAAATGCTCAATATCAAGTCGTTTTGATAATATCGAATCCCGTATAATTCAATTAGAAAATAAACACGCACAATATGAGTCGGAGTTATCACAAATTAAATTAATGATTCCTCTGAAGATATTATAAATGAAATTGAAGATCGTCGTAGTAGATTGTCAAATACAATCCTCTTCAAATTTAACGAATCTGCATCGCCGATATTGGAAAATCGAGTTAAACATGAAATGGATGGTGTTATTAATATTCTCGAGTCTCGTAAAGTCATGATTAAACCTGTAAAAACTATGAGATTGGGGAAATTATCAACTGATAACAAACCCAGACCATTGAAAATTATATTTAATTCGAAAGAGGACGCTAAAGTGGTTTTGAGAAGTAATTCTATGGCATCAAACAATAATTTCATATTTCGTTCTGACAGAACGAAAAAACAAATTGAATACTACAACAATTTGAATAGTGAATTAGAAATTAGACCATCTAACGGCGAATCTAATTTACGTATTTTACATCGGGATGGAGTGCCTTATTTGTCTAATGTCAATAATGGGCGAAATAATCAGTCGGCGCAAAAAAACTGACTATATATTACCAAAACTGCGGTGATATATATTTTTGATTATGATATTATAATTTTAGTTGAAACTTGGCTTTATGAAAATATATCTAATAGCCAACTTCAACTCTTCAACTACAATGTATACAGGTCTGATCGTTCTATTCACGGAGAAGTTAGAGAAGGTGGAATTTTAATTGCAATAAAAAAACGATTTACTTCATCATTTATTTCACGGGATAATTCTATTAAGCAGCTTTTTGTTTTATTAAAATTAAAAAATATATCTTACATAATTGCTGGAATTTATATACCTCCCTCTTCCTCAATCGAAAAATATAAATTGCATTCGAATAATGTCTTAGAAATCTCAGAGTTATATAATTGTAATAATTTATTAATATGTGGCGACTATAACCTACCTAATATTGTATGGAATAATGGTAAATGTACTCAAGGTAATCCTAAAGTTCTTGATGTTGTGAATTGTTTCATTTTTTTAAACGCTACCCAAATTATCGATATTCCCAATTCTCGAGGAGTATTCCTCGACTTATGTTTCTCCTCTGTCTCTAACACATCGGTGTTTCTTGCAAATGATACTCTTCTTCCAACTAGTATTCATCATCATGCATATATCTTTACATTATTAGTTAATGATGTCAACAAACTTGTAACTTGCGAAAAGAAATATATGTTTATATGTTTATATAGTGAGTTTTACTTTATTTAAATATTTAAGATGTATCACGAAGTGAACGCCTCGACCATTAATCAATTAAGAAATATATGTTCCATCTGGCGAACTATGAGTCATTGAATAGTCACTTTAAGTCAGTAAACTGGGACTGTATTCTATCAAACTCTGACATGGATTGTATTGTGGATAAATTTTACAACATTATATATTTAGCAATTGACAGATTTGTGCCTTGCAAATATATTTACCGAAATGTAAGATCATATCCCCGGTGGATGTCGAGTGAATTAATCTCTTTGATTCACAAAAAGAAGGCGGTTCGTGCAAAATATAAGAGAAGTGGTTTAGATGACGATTATTACGAATTCTCATGTCTTCGCGAGCAATGTAAATGTTTAAGTAAAGTTTGTTACTATAACTATTTATCAAATGTGGAGTTTTCTCTAAATTCTAACCCAAAGTATTTTTGGCAATATGCAAGAGAATTTAAAAAGGAAAAAGGTTATCCTAATACGATGTGTTATAATAATTTAATAGCTAATGGTGGATCTGAAATAGTTAACTTGTTCTCTGGCTATTTTTCTTCAGTCTATTCATCCTCAAATGATTGTCCCATAATTGTTCATAATGCATGCAATTTAAATCTAGTTAATGACAACCCTTTAATTATAACTCCCCAAGAGGTATTTAATATTATATTAAGTCTCAAAACATCTCAAACTTATGGACCGGATCAAATTTCGAGTTACTTTATCCAAAATTGTATTTACTCGCTTTGCGTTCCAATCTTCAATATGTTTTCCAAATCTTTAAGTCTGGGCATTATGCCTTCACAGTGGAAAACTGCCTATGTAATTCCTATTTTTAAGTCAGGTGAGAAACATCTTATGAAAAACTATCGTGGAGTATCCATCCAATCGGTCATTCCTAAAATGTTGGATAAGCTAGTGGCCGATCAGTTACTATGGTACTCACGAAAACTGTTATTAACTAATCAGCATGGATTTATGCCTGGCATTTGATAATATTGATTTCCAAGGCATTTGATAATATTGATTATAATATATTATTGACAAAACTGAAAACTTATGGGTTTAATAGAAATAATTTAAATTTGGTGTCTTCTTTTTTAACTGATCGTTTGCAATATGTACGGATTAAAAATTATACTTCATATCCATATCAGGTGTGCCTCAAGGGTCACATTGTGGACCAGTTTTGTTCACTATGTTTATTAATGACATACAAGATATTATTAAAATTGTGAATTTGTATTATATGCAGACGATCTCAAAATTTATAACAATTTTCACTCGAGATGATTGTCATAAGATGCAGGAAGATCTAGTTCGTTTGAATGAGTGGTGTTCTAGTAACAAACTTATTTTAAATATAAACAAATGCTATTATATGACTACATCGAGAGGTGGTAATAGAATTGAATATACATATTCAATTGGGTCATCTAACCTTACAAGAGTTGATACTATCAAAGACCTAGGCATTACATTTGATTCTAAATTTTTATTTAATACATATTAATTATTAGTATGAAAGCATTACAGATGTGGGGTTATGTTTGGCATATTAGTAAAAATTTGAATGCTGGATGTATAAAAGCTCTTTATTGCTCACTCGTACGTTGCCATTTGGAATATGCCTCTGTTGTATGGACTCCGTTCACTCAAACTAATATTAACCGTTTAGAAATGGTGCAAAAAAGTTCTTAAGATGCATGGAATTCAAGATTGGATGGCAGCATGCATCTGGAGAAATGATGCAATAATGAACATTTTCAAGATTTCCACACTCGATGATCGCAGGAAAACATCGGACTTTTGTTTTCTTTATAACTTACTAAATGGAATAATGGATTCTCTGAATCTAATAGATCAACTTACTTTCCATGTCCCACAGCGTACTACTCGATCGAACCTCTTTTTTCATGTGGATACATACAGAACCGAATCAGGTTATCACAATTCCCTTGCCCGCTTAATGGACCTTGCCAATCAACTGATTAAATATCCCTGGTTCGACTTTATTACAATTTGGGACGTTGGACGTCCATTTGTAACGATTATAAAAGATGTTAACTTAATAAAATATTGATGATTAATTTTATAATTATAAAATCTCTAAAATATACGGAAGAAAGGTGGCATTAAAGGTATGACGTAACGCACATAAGAGAACCCATCCGTAAGGTTGAAGGGATTATCGATACTCACCGCTCGGCCAAACTAACTCAGCGTCCTCAGGGAGAGGTACGACCCAAAGATCTTACGGTGCCACCTACTCGAAAACGAGCAGTGACAATAATCCGTGATCAAGTAGGAAATCAGCTAACGACAACTATACCTAAGGTATCGACAAAAACATAAAATCCTTTCATATAAACTAAAATTTAATGATAACTTTCTCAATGGAAGTAACAATAACTAAATAAACCCAACAATATAAATAAAATATTAACTATTAACTAGTGTGTGATTTTCGTTAACTTGCGTAAATATTAATGCACAAAATAAAATTCAACCTCTTATTACGCCCACAACTAAAGTAATGAAAATAAATAAAAATAAAAATAAACTTTCTTTCGTTAACTAAATGATGTTAAACTAAGGTATGCGTATTTTGTCTTAAACACGAACTCAAAGGAGATCTTATTGGCTTGCGGTTCAAGCACACATACATACTTTTACGGTAACAAAAATACAGAGTGACGTCATCATTTGAAAACTGCAGTGTTCAATTACATAAGTTTTATACATTAATATGTATGTAGTAATTAAAATAAATTTAAATAGAGATTTTGTTGTATATCTCTCAAAAAAAAAAAATTAAACATAAACAACGAATTTCAGACGCACAAGTCAATAAGCCGATTATTTGTAATAAATAGACTATATAATTCGACACCGAAAATATTAAGTAATACTGTAACTTTAGGCGTAACAAAGAAGTAAAAATAAACTGAACAAACTAATAATAAAATGAATAGTTAGCCTAAATTCAACGTAAACAATTATTAACTCAACAATAGCGACTCTTATAATGAAAATCACGGCGAAAATCCAAAATTTACTCCACTAGACAATACTAAAATAATCTCTTAACTTCGCGACGGAACTTGAATGATTCATAAATACGGTGATACTTAATCTCATTAGTTACGAACAAAATTATCACAAAAAGAATACGAACATAAAAATAACGTACATAAAAAAATATGCGAAATTATGTCACAGCTAATTTAGACAATAAAGAAATACATTAAAAGGTACTCATCGCTTCGGGGTGTTTCCCGTTGATGTGTCCAGGGATGATAGTGAACTCCAGACACGTCAAAACTCCTGAGAGGGAAGGAAAATGATGCCGGCCTCTCGGAAAAATGGCGACGGAAACGAACATCCGAGATTCCAACTCGTTAGGATTATGGAATGTGGTTCCAGTAGTTAGCACCGATAAAGTATTATCTCTTAGCGATTAGCTTTCTCACAGCCCACTCATTAGCTTATCGTTAGCGTATCGTTAGCTTATCGTTAGCATCGTAGCTCGTCGTTAGCTTGTCGTTAGCTCTATTAAAAAAAAGAAAGACTTAGAAAATATTCTAGTAAAGACGAATTTACTTTACTCACCCCTAGTTGGTAGCGGGAGCTATATTTCAGGCGATTGTCGTGCGAGTAATTTGCTTACGGCAGGTTAAATAAATGCGGCGGCAGCCGGTAGTAGAAATTCACTCCAAAAACTCCAAAATTCACTAAACCCAATATAGAGAATTTCACTGTAGTAATTCTTCTTACAAATACGAAAATCTTCGAGGAAATTTTACTATCCAAACAAGAAGGAATTACAATAGCCTCCGGTGTACGCCTCGTGCGACAGACTTCTAACGAACAACGTTCAAAAAAACTATTTTTTTGCGTTCGCAGACAAGCGCGAAAATAATTATTCTCACACGCAGTAATAATATATGCAACTTAATGCGCTTGTGAGTGAAGATAGCTAACAAATTTTCAATTAAAAATGCAAATAATTTGTACTGTCATTTTCGACCCGTAACAACTTCTTAAAAAAAATCAGTAATTTCAAGCAAAATTTATATATACATGATTATAAGTGAGACACGTACATGTTGGTCAAATTTATGTATTGTATTTTTTTTCTTTTTTGTAATTCTAATTAAATTGTTCTTGTTTTATTTTATGTAAAAGGTGTTATACCGTAAATAAATATATTATTATTAAGATCACGAAACTTTAATTACTCACTCAGCAATAATGAAAGCAAACCAAAATGAGAGTCACAAATAAAAAACTTATTTTAAATTTCAAAGAGTTGCCCTTACATACACATGATCAATTTAATAATAATTCACAATCTCAAGAAATAAATGAATCAAATGAAAACAATTCACTCGAACTAATTAGAAGTAATTCCCAAATTAAAGCAACACATGTCCAACAACAAAAGAAAATAATTAAAACAGAAAATTTACAAACACAACCAAATAAAATAAATGAAACACAATATTCTGAAATTACAATTCCACCACGAACGATTCAAACAATTAAATTAAACGTGAATAATCTTAATAATTTAGCAGAAGGATTCTTAGAAGAAATAATAATAAACAAAAACTTAAAAATACCAAACTCAATCGTAAAAATTAAAGACAATGAAATAATCACTACAATCTTAAATAATTCAATATATGAACAAAAATTAAAAATACCTCTAGTTCAATTAGAACCAATTCCTGAAGCTAACTCTCAGGAACGTCAAATAAATTTCAATAATTTACAAATCCGCGAACAAATTATTTTAGATAACTTACGACTTGAACATTTAAATTATGAAGAACGCAAAGAAATTCAAAACCTTTGTTTAAAATTTAAGAATACATTTTATTTAGAGGGATATCAATTAACCTTTACAAACGAAATTAAATATGAGATCGACACTTAAGATTCTAAACCAATATTTACGAAAACATACAGATACCCCCATATTCATAAGGAAGAAGTAAGAAATCAAATAAATTCAATGTTAGAAGAAAATATAATTCCACCGTCTACCAGCCCCTGGTCTTCGCCAGTTTGGGTTGTCCCTAAAAAGTAATAAACAAAAGTGGCGTATAGTCATCGATTATAGAAAGTTAAACGATGTAACGGAAGGAGATAAATATCCTTTACCGAGCGTAGAAGATTTATTAGATCAACTTGGTGAGTGCGAATATTTTACTACGCTAGACCTAGCGTCTGGCTTTCATCAAATCGAAGTAAACAAAAACGATATTCCTAAAACGGCGTTCTCAGTAGAAAATGGACATTTTGAATACTTAAGGATGCCATTCGGTTTATAGAATGCACTATCCACTTTTCAAAGAGCAATGAACAATGTAATGACAGGTTTACAGAGTGAAATGTGTCTAGTGTACATGGACGACATCATAATTTGTTCAACAACTCTGGAAGAACATATTAAAAGATTAAATTTAGTATTCGAACGTTTACAAAAATACAATTTTAAAATACAACCAGCTAAATGCGAATTTTTACGCAAAGAAGTGTCATATCTTGGTCACTTGGTAACTAAAGACGGAGTTAAACCAAACCCTTACGGGATATTACCGAAGATTTATAAATAATTATTCAAAAATAACTAAACGAGATTTTTTTTCGAATTTCATATAAAATAAAAGATCAATTACCCACCAAATAATTATTATTTAAACAATATCAAATACCTTATAATAACTGAAATATTAAGTTACATTTTTAGAAACGAAGAATTAAATAAATATACAAATTGGGTAAAGTAGAACACTTGTTTTGTTCCATAATTTTATTTTCAGTTGCCTGACACGTGTTTCGATCGGTTAGGATCATTTTCAAAGTTAAACTAATTTAATATAATGAAATGTTACAATATATATACAGGTAAGGCATGTTAATGGGGTGAAATTACGGCACTAATGATGTTGTCGGTGTTAATGATCTCGTGCTGGTTATTCAATAAGTAATCTCCGTTGGTAATGGCCCGTTTAATCTCTAATCCCTCTAATAAAGTCAGCTTACGACTTTTTCTGCAAATATGTATCGGTTTGATATCCCCCATGTGGTGTCCTGTGTCTATGCAATGGTCCGCTAATCCTGTGGTTGTTGATCCGTTAGTTACTGCTTTTCTGTGTTCCCGCAGCCTTATTTCAAAATTTCTTCCCGTTTGTCCTATGTATTTGCCGTCACAATTGACACAATTGATTCTGTACACCCCTGACTTTTTAGAAATATCTTTTGTTTCTATTTTGTTATTAATTATTTTGTGGCCTAAATTTGTTCTGTTGACTTCTATTGCGTTTACGTTATGTGATCTTAGCTGTTTTCTAATTTTGTTACTAGTATTGTTTACAAATGGTATTGTTGCAAATATATTTTTATCTTTTTCCTCGCCTGGACTGTAAAGTAGATGTTTCTTTAGTATCCTCTTCTTCCTTT
The DNA here is from genome assembly GCA_963969525.1 of Ontholestes murinus. Classification (NCBI taxonomy): domain Eukaryota; kingdom Metazoa; phylum Arthropoda; class Insecta; order Coleoptera; family Staphylinidae; genus Ontholestes; species Ontholestes murinus. Next base: position 36,729,672 of record OZ018393.1, on the reverse strand, counting down.
TAATAATTCTGAAGACTGTGTTCTTATTATACCCGTTGTTATTAGCAATTTGTATTATTGTATGTAGTTCTTTTATATAGTCATTCTCATTCATTGGTATTGATAAGAGGCGGTGAATATAGGAATTTAATGCTGCTCGTTTGATTTGTTCGGACTGGAATGAGTCGTTCGGTATAATAGTGTCTGTTGTGGTTGGTTTTCTATATATTGCATATTGGAGTTTATTGTTGTTGATAGTTATCGTGAGGTCTAGGAAGTTGATCTTGTCATTTTCCTCTTTCTCCATTGTAAACTGTATATGTTTGTTGATGTTATTCATTGATTTTAGGAATGTGTCTAGTTGTCGATGCGAGCCACCCCATATACAAAACACGTCATCCACATATCGACACCAGTGGATGATATTGTTCCTCAATGGATTGCTGTTGTTAAGCAATTTTTCCTCAAACGACTTCATAAAAATTTCTGCGAACAATGGCGATGTTGGGGAACCCATAGGAAGACCATCTTTTTGTATGTAAAATTTATCGTTGAAGCGGAAATAATTTTGTTCTAAGCATGTTGCAATGGTATTTGGATCTCAGATTCTTGTGGACAATGTTGTTGTATTGTATTTCGAATGATATCTTTTAATTCCGGGACTGGTATTGAGGTGAATAAACTTTTGACGTCAAATGAGACCAGAATTACCTTTCTGTTCAACATGAGGTGTTTTGTTGTGTTGACGAATTCTACCGAGTTTTTTATAAAGTGTTCTGATCTGCATGGTATCAATTGTGGAAGTTTGTTATTTATATACGAGCAAACTTTATATGTTGGAGCTTGACAGTATGATACCACTGGTCGGATGGGTATATTCTCCTTATGAATTTTGGGCAGGCCGTACAGAATGGGAGCCCTCGGATTCATTTCTTTTAATTTAAATTTCTCCTGTTCTGGTATATTTGACGCCTGTTTGATTACCCCTATAATTTGTTTTTGGAACAGGAGAAATTTAAATTAAAAGAAATGAATCCGAGGGCTCCCATTCTGTACGGCCTGCCCAAAATTCATAAGGAGAATATACCCATCCGACCAGTGGTCATTCCTACCCATAAATACATTGCAATTGCGAGAGAAACAAAACAATATTTAACAATAAATGAAGCAGAATGGTCAGATTTAATGGAAGAAAAAATAAAACTTTGTACTAATCATTATCCAAAAACTATTTCTCAAGACTCACCATGTAAAGTATCAATACTAATGGAATCCTACATTTCCAAAAATTGCGACAAATTACTAATAGACATCGATGATTATAATGTATAAAACTTAAGAAATAATAAATGGCTAATCACAGTAGCGAAAGAACTACCAGTTACAACATTTTGTACAAATTCAATTTAAACTACGGAAATAATTCTCAATACCTCATTTTTAAAATTAGAAGAAAAATGCAGGGCATTCATTGGCACTACTTAAGTGTTTGAAAATAATAATGAAAACAAAACAATTTCGACACACCTCTAATTCCACAAATTCCATTTAATTGTTGCGAACACCTTCCAGATAAAGAAGAATTACCAATATTAACACCAATTAAAATAAACCACTTAAATCTCAACGAACTAAACATTGCTGATCAAAAATTTCGTGAATATGATCAAAATTTAAATAAAATAATTAAGGAACCATTTGCATCTCGTTATTGGAGCACCTTTACCTACATTTCTCAATAATTGGAATAATAATATTTTATCTAACTTGTAAATGCTATTTAAGAAGAAGATTTAGAGGATATTTTAATGGAGCACCTGACTCAGATGACCGGGCCGAACCTGGTTGCTATTGTCCACAAATATTCAATTATTGCAACATTAGGTAAACAATTAGAAGACAACCTTCAATACAACTATCCACAAGATACAACGTTGGTAACGATGACATCACATATCAAGCCTCATCGGTAAAATAAATACAAAAATACAATTTTAAAATACAACCAGCTAAATGCGAAGTTTTACGCAAAGAAGTGTCATATCTTGGTCACTTGTTAACTAAAGTTAAACCAAATCCTTACGGGATATTACCGAAGATATAAATAATTATTCAAAAATAACTAAACGAGATTTTTTTCGAATTTCATATAAAATAAAAGATCAATTACCCACCAAATAATTATTATTTCTTGATATGTCGTTTTTGTACAAGTTAATTAATGGGTTAATTAAGTGTAGTAATTTGCTCAAAAAAATCACATTCCATATACCACGCGGTCCTCAATCTAGATTTAAACCATTATTTCATTTGGCATTCCACCCGACTAAATATGGGATGTACAATCCCATTAGTCGTCTAATGCATTTTGCAATAGTAATTAACGTTATAAGTCCGGGAACACATACTTTACAGTATGAGTGAGACAGAAAATACATATCACTGAGACCAAAAAATGTTAATCATAGAATGTTATTTTTGGGATATAGAAATTCAAAGTGTACCGTACAGAGGGTAG